>OX463853.1:23011255-23178992 GCA_949825065.1 Odontocerum albicorne
TTGCGAAATCTTAAATTGAAAGCTACCTTCATAACTTTGGATTTCGCAATATTCATCCTCAGGGTAGTCTATTATCACATAATGGAAGAGTTACGAGATATATCGAAAGGCGAGTAGCGATAGGAAAAACAGTTAATGGGTTACTAAAACATATAAAAGTCACAAGAACAAATATTCGAGTACGTTGGCATTGCCCTGCAGACCGCGAGTCTTTCACATGGTGCAAGTCCGGGAAACAGGGAACGCACTACAAGAACAATATCTGAGAGACATACGTCAATATATAATATAAGGAATGTGGTGTTCAATGATGTGTTTGAAATGTAAATATAGATTAATCAAGAATTATTTAGGAAATTAACGAAAGCAGGTGCAAATTCTCATCATATTTAGAACATTTATTTTCGCATATGTTATTAATTACAATGGGCAGGCTAACTTCTATATTTTATTTTATTTATTTTTGTTTCATTTCAACAGTCAATAAGCTTTTCGATACAAAAGATTGAAAAACTACAACAAATCAAATTGAACATTGACATGTAAGA
Organism: Odontocerum albicorne; assembly: GCA_949825065.1. Classification (NCBI taxonomy): domain Eukaryota; kingdom Metazoa; phylum Arthropoda; class Insecta; order Trichoptera; family Odontoceridae; genus Odontocerum; species Odontocerum albicorne. The sequence goes on from OX463853.1 coordinate 23,011,804, forward strand.
AGTGTTATACATACAAAAAAACTAGTACAAGATGAACCCAATTCACTACAGCTAACCAATAAATTTATCCCCGGCAAGAACAACTTTACTTTACTCCTGTGAGTCATATAAAAATCCATACAATGTCGATATTGATTGCCCAATCTGTAGTAATTATGGAGTTGTATAAATAACAACTTCACTATGGAACAAAAATAATGGCAGGTTGACCTATAACGAACAGGTAACATGATAAGCCGAGTTATTTCCGAATCTAACTCTACCACGCCTTCTACTAACAACACAAATGTTAGTGGAAGGTTATATTCCAAATATTATAGATTCCAAAAATCTAAAATAATGTTGAGATCAAATTTTTTTCTTCTACTCATAAATGACAAGCTAGTAACTAACCACTTCAAACAATATACCATATATAATAGAATCACAAATCAATTAGATGATAAAAAAACAGACATACAGTCTTAGAACGGGCTAACTCTTAGTACAGTATAATAAAACTATTTGACAGGTGAAGGACAAAAAAACGAGAAGTATACCAGCAAAATAAATTTATAACATATCATTTGACACCAGATACGAGAAATTTATTCAAATATATTATAAACAGATCTTTTCAAAATTATCTCTCAGGAAAAAATGCAAATAAGTTTCGTAACAAAAATACCTCGCAGACATCACAGAAATATTTCAATGCCAGTATTGATATCAGGTGTTTTTTTTTCTGCGTGAAAAGCGTACAAAAAATGATGAAATGAGATATTTGCCCAAATATTTCGACGTTGATTTGAAAATGAGGACGATTCGATACACATTACGCAGGGCTTCTCAATCATACCCTACTTTACTCGTATTTTTCAAACAATTTGTCAATTACTTGATTTATTTCGCCTCGAACTAAAAATGAGATATTCATTGATTACAAGAGCAAACAATGCCCAATTAATTGTTCTATGTAAGCGTTATTCTAATAATGACAATTAACCATTATAAAATATGCGTTCCAAAGTAACGTAGGTTTACTTGGCGAAATTTGGTAATATTTTGTAATATACATATACTCGTATATGTGTATATTGAATTTAAATACGCATATTAAAATTAAATATTTTTTTAACAATGACTTTGTAAGTACTTTGTTATTATCGCTACTGCTTTTTTGTATCTACACGTAAGTTTAAGAAAAATAAAGTTTTTTTAATTTTTGTTAATAAGTATTTGTATTAACTTGTCATATGTGCATTTGTTCGTAAATGACACTGTTGTGTCGTGAATTAAACACACAAATAAATAAGTAAAAATAAATTAAAACATTACTGTACTTTTTCATTTCAAATACTTTAGTTCATTGTATTGTATTACACATTCGTTGTATGATACGATAGGCAATCCCTCGAGATCGAGAATGATTGTCAAACATCTGCGGATGGAAGACACATTTACGAATATTGGTTTACTGTGTGCGAACTGTTGCAATTTGGTACATAGTCGGGACAAATCAAACCCAAATTTCCTTGGTAAAATATACTTAAGTACCAAGACGATCAACTGGTTTGAGTTGTTACAGCCTTTCCTTAGGCAGAGTTTTTTTTAAATAGCGCAATTTCTACCCAGCTAAAAAGCGCAATAACAATTCAATATAATCAGTATATAAGCTACAGAACAACATAAATTCAGATATTAAACGACCTAAGAGTAAAACCAGTCCGGTAGTGAATCTATCAGGAATCGATTCTGGGAAGGTCGCCGCCAGTACAACCTAGCGGTATAATTGCCATGTGGCAATCTCTCCCAACCAACCAATAAGATGATAAAGATGCTTTATGTGAAAACCACACTGGAACTCTTTTTAAATTAAATTGATAACTAACGCGAATCGAACCCGCACTGCCAGGTTGAAACACTTTTGAGGAACTACGTCATAGATTTTTCTTAATAAATCCGTGCGTCCGATTTCATAAAAGTTGCTGCTAGGTCATCAATGGAACCATCGAATGTGCCTTGTTTTGTTCAAGAATTTCTCGAGGCTGAAAATAATATGAAAAAAAAATATTTTTTAGGTCTCCGTGTTGTTGATACTTTATGTAGCGATAGAAGCTTTCCTACTTTGAAAAAAAAATTAAAGTCAGAGTATCGTGCAGGAAATTCATGTTTGTATCAAACAGATTTTATGAAAATTAATTGGTTTCAAGGTTTTGAAATAAAAGGAATAGGACAATGAAATTTGTGTATTTTATATCAATATTATTTGTGTATTTTATATCAATATATTAAGTTGAAGATTGAAATCGGTGAAGATAATATATATTGTATTATTGCATTCCGTTTTTGTAGCATACAACATGGTAGGTTTATTGCCAGGTGGCACTTTCCTACAGTCAACAGATATCAAAAAGGCCTTAAGCGAATATAAAACTGAAATCTAGACATTTTTTAAACAAAAACTAAAAACGCGTTATTCATCTCAAAATATTCCTCCTCCCTAACTCCTTTATAATTCCCATACTTATCCCAATTTTCCCTGAGATGTATCTTCCGTTTTAATTTTTGTAACTTTTGTTCAAATATAATTGAACTAAGTTTAAGACACAGTCTGAATACTAATTGTTATTTTAAAAACAAATGCTAGGTGACTGGGAGAAATTCGATAATACGTGAGATAAAATGAGTTTTCCCAGTGACTCCGGATAGAGTTGTGATTGATAATTTTAGGGGATCTGATCTTAGAAAGAATTAGCTAGTTTGGGAGCTAACGGTTGGTTGCTAATAAAAAAAATGGAAAGAGTGCAATAAATCCTGTTAACCCCTGTATATGGGGTAGGGAATGGGAGTAAGCCGGTGAAAATGGAAATAAGTTTTTTTCTAAAAATTCCGAACATCGGTTCGTATTTGTCGTATACGTATCGACGATTTTCAGCAGAAAAATTGTTTCGGAAATCGGACAAAAGCGATTTGCATAACTGAATACCTCAGCCCGTCGCTGGAAGAAGTTCAATTGAATTCGCCCAAAAAATAGAATTGAAAATCCGTTGGACTACACATTCCCGGATTAAACACACTTCGATTCTTCCGCTTTGTGAAGGCATTCAAAATGAGGCTTTTGTGCGCGTTTTAAATGTAACCCTTTCGTTTTTGTGATTCCCTTACAATGCAAAAGGTATGAAATGTCAAGGGATATTAGAAAAATATATTGTGATAAAATATGTCTTGAATATCTGTCAAGTAATAAAAAAGCAAGGAAATTAATAAACAAGTACTATATTTATTATATAGCATATGAATAATAAGGCTTTCGAGTCTATTCAATTCTTCGCAAAATACGAATACAGGTACACCTCATTAAATTGTTTAAATCACGACATTAAGCTCATCTGCGGTGCGTGCCAACAGTGCAATATCAAATAGCTTGCCTGTCCAAAAGAGTGTAAGGCAAGAATGTATTCAATCTGCTATCTTATTTGATATCGATGTAGGACCAAAAGAAGCTCTTAAAATATAGGAGGAAGGATGCTCTGTAGGGGGAGATGAAGAAACTCAAAACTCCGCGATGCGACTGCCACTTGATTCGTTGTTGAAACTGAAGGTGAAATGAGATGCGCTGAAACTCAATACAAATTATATGTTAGGAAGACTAAACGAAAACGATGTAAAATTATATCGAAAAAAAATCCTTAACAGACGTCGTCTCATATTGAAATTTCGCCTCTTAACTTCGTTGAACAAAAATAAACATAATTTTAATAAATAAGGTGAAAATTCACGTGAGCCGCGAGAGAGAATAAGAAAGGGTAGAGAGAATTTATTGCTGAACAAACGTGAAATCTGGAAATTGAACAATAATAAAGCTCTTAACCCATTGGAAGCTTTTCACTGAAAGCAAAAAAATATAATTTATTTAAAATTTAAAAAAATTTAAACTATAATAATAAAAAAAAAAAAAAAACTATTGGTGTTATGTAAAAATACGAAAAGTCAACATTTTAAACGTTATAACTTTTGAAGAAACGCCAATAAATTCTACAAAATAAACATTCAGTAAGTGAATGGCTTATTTCGCATATATTAAAAAGCATTACTGTTATACTGTGGTCGACATTTCATCCTGAGAGTTTATATACCCACTAAAATATTTAATCGTTTGTGAATTTTAAACAAGAGATATCGATAACGTTGTGTTGAACCGTGTAACGTATTGATAATTTCAGAAAACCAGTATTCAGAACATGTACAGAGATAAAATGAGGGTTACTCGTCTCAACTGTTTTTATTATTAGGTGCGTTCTTTGAGAAAAAAATAACATGTGAAAAATATGGCTGACCACTTGATTCAATTAGAAGATTTACAATGCTTATTAAAAATTCAAAAGTTAATTTACATATGCCATGTAACAATTAACAAAATAATTATAGATTATCAGCAAAATCAAATGCCACCAGCGTATCGCTGATAGAAGACAAATACTTTAGGAAATAATAAGTTATCTTATTCAATTTCGACTTCAATCACAACTGCGATCGTGTTGTTTCTCAAATAAAATACTTCATTAGTCCTGCATATTGCAGAGTTTTATAAGACAACATCAAATTGGTCGTTAATTCTTATTTTCAATAAATAACTTTTGTCATGTGAATTAAGCAACAAACCCATTGCTGTAAAAATTCTTCATACAAAATCAATAAAAAACAAGTATTTGAGGAAGCTTAAGAAATAATAAAAATACCGTGGAGTGGATTTGCATTATAATGGGTTAAAGTGACTAAAATTGAAGACGAAGGCTAACAACCAGGTACAAAAGATTTACAACACTAGAGCCAAAAATAGCCGTTATTGTTTTAGCTCAAAATACGTGAAAGGCGCAATATTTCGATACTTCAATCAAAAACAAACGAAGCATCTACCAACGTCATACAATTTTTCTTATATTACATTTTATTTATCCCTTTTGTGAAACTATTCTTTATATACGAGTATTTGAAAAGACTTTGAAGTGAAAACAGTGAAATACTCGTAAATGTACTTTTTGTTGATTATCGATAAAAATATGATGCGATGATAATCAATTGAACATGTTGTGAGGACTGCTTGAATAGATGGTATATATATTGGAACACGAAACATGTGTAGAATTTATATGGAAAATTCTCGGAGTTAAATAGTGAACGTTTAATCAAAATCTAATAATAATATTTGTTACAAAAAAAAGAAAAACAATTTTAAAAAATGGTCAAGTTATAATGTTTTTACTGAGGTTAAGAAGTTCATTCTTATAACGTCAAGTGTTGGTACAGATGGCAGAATTCTGAGTGGAAATAATTTAGTGTCTTTGACACGATAAGAAGAAAGAGACCCGAGATTAAAACCTTGTAGAAGGATTTTTTTTAAATCTCATTTATTTGAAGGTTGAAAAAGTTGTTATTGAAGAACAAAAAATTAAGCGTTTAATAAAAAAAAAAACAATATTATAACTCTGGTTATGTACACAATGGAAAAATTGTTTCAAACTTTAGATAAGGAGTAAGAAAAACCTGTAAAATCTACTTGGTGTTCAATAAATTTGTTAAATAAAAAAAAAATCAAAGGGAATTAAATCAAAAAGTAAAGTAGACTATAGCAAATATTTCTGACCAGTTTGAGCAAATTTACACGAATTAATAATTCCGCTAGATTGTACTTTATACAACTATAGATCATATTTAAATACAATGCAATGCCAAGTTAATAGAAATCTTACAATTTGCCCGCAAAGCGCTAAAATACAATATTAACATATCTTGAACATCAAGTTTTCTTAAATACAAAATTAATAATTTTAATGCAAATGATTATGGTTAATAATAGGTAATTTATTAAAATAAATCTTATTATTAAAGATGACTTATTATAAATTTTTTACTTCAAATTGAATCAATGATTATTTTCTACAAATCATAAAGATATTGGAACTTTATATTTTATGTACACCAAAACCTAAACTATGAACAGCCTCAACTCACGTGTTAAGGATGGAAAATGACACGTTGTGCTGGTTTGGACATGCTCAACGGGTTTGTACCGAAAGACTGACTAAAATAATATAAAATTCAAAAATTCGTGAAAGGCGCGGCAGAGGTCGACCCAAAAAAATATGGTTGGAACCAGTGAATACATTTTTAAAAGAAAAATATATAAAGAGTTAGACGAATAGATGGAATTCTATGAGATGTATAAATGTGGAGGATGCGAAGGAAGTATGTGGATAGAAAATGTTGACTTTCTTTCCTCTCTGTCAAGCGAGCGATGTGCAGCCAGACTTGAGAATGCACGGTTGCGAGCACGGCGATCGCGTTCTGCAGCTTCAGATCTGCTTCGTTCTCAACAGAATGAACGCGACAGGCTGACAGTGGCTGAAAGACGTCAAAAATATTGTATACCCACAAGCATTGTGAAATTAAACATATTAGAAACGTGTGCTTTCTCTTTTCTTTCATTTCCATTTAACCAGACTGAGCCACAGCAACGCGTGGCCGGGTACAGCTAGTAAATAAAATAATAATTCAATTAGCTTATAACATATGTATAAATAGTGTTATTTATAATGCCTTTGTTAGTACTATTTAAAGTAAATTCTGGGCATTCAAATGCTTATCTTTCCTGAATTTTGCTTGTGGTCCCAACTGCAATCAGATGCAATCAGACAGAAATAATCGAGAACACTTATTGAATAAATTGTTTCATCAACACAATTCATAGTTGGACTATTTTTTTTTGTAATAATCGTAGCTTGTTTAATATTCCTATTTAATAAGATTCCGAGACTATCATATTTATAACATGACTATCTTAGTTTAGACTATCCACCTTGTCAATGGTGCTGACAGATAATAACCCTCAATGGGTGAAGTTAATAAGGCCATAATGTGCTAGAAGACGTTCGTGAGGTTAAATGTAAGTAAGTAAACAGTGAGGTTAAATGTATTTCAGCATGGAAACTTTTTGACAAATCCTACATGAAGTTCTGTTGGCAAGGATATTAAAGTTAATTTGGTTTACAGGTGATTTCATTCTGAAGGCGTTGTTTCTGTGATTGACTGAAAAGCGAGGTATTTTAAAGGAATCAAGACAAATCGAAGACCGGGCTAAGAGACAATATAGTATTCGGCCCCAGTAATCGAGCCTTCTGACTGAGAACAAAAAAACTCGCGGTTCATCAATGCACATAGTGATAATACTACCGCATGTGAAGATAATACAACACTCACACAAGTAATCGGTGCGAGTGAGTATTATTATTTTGTAATTTGTTTTAATCAACTGTTTATTCCACTTTTTGTAACGGTATAACGATACCGGTTTCAAAGCATTCACCTCCTCATAAGAGGAGCACAAACAAGATACACGCTTCTAACGGTAAACATTCGGGTTGGGGACAGTGGGTGGAAGGAGAGAGGAGACAACCTCAGCGAGCAGTGGCGATATTCTTGGAATATATGTGCTTGCTGGATGTTCACCCCGATGCACTGACTTAGAAATTTCTAGTTCGAACATAATTCAGTCTTGTTTGTGCTCCCCTGATGATGAGGTAAAAACCTTGAAACCGGTAGGGTTATACCGTTAGGAAAAGTGGAATAAACAGTGTTTGATAAAAACAAATTACAATGTCCATAAACCTTCACAATGTTAATGCCTTAACTATAAATAATATATGAGTATTATTATCTAATGAACTCTTCTACCAGACTGGGACCATTTTCATTTTTTTTTCTTTGGGTACCTTCAGGACTCGTATCCGAAATCCCCGAGCGGATATCAAGCGTCTAACCAACTAAGCCACGGAGGTCATTGAGAGTAATAAACTTATATAGCAACAATGTTGTTCACTCCAAATGTCTTAAATCTTACGATATCTTACAGTGCTGGTCGAGGCCCAGCAACGACGACGATCCCCACCCCATTTCAACGTCACTTCAGTTGGAAAGCGAAGCTGTAACGTGAGGTTTGTTATATTTAAAGGAAGCCGTTGCACACCAGCAAACTTAGCGGCCATACCGCTGTACTGGGTCTGATGGTACACTGAAGTGAGACGATCGGAGCACACCGGCATGTTTTCCTTCTTTTTTTGAAAGAATATATGTAGCAGAGGTCATGAGTATCTTTATACCCCCGAATACAATGGGGAAAAATACCTGTCATTCCAGGGGAGTAGCACAGCGCAGGGTTCGAACCGGCAACTTTGCGCATGGAAGTCCAGTGCGTTACCGCGTCGCCATGTACTGCTTACATAATTACCGCAGGATTTATTAGAATGCATGCGAATTATTTGATTGCTGTTTCCGAAAGTATCGATAATTTAATAAGGAAGCGTTGTGCTACGTGCTACATTATTATTTGATTGGATCACAACAAAGCCTTATTTTACTACTCTCTTTCTACTTTGAACACTTTAGCAAAGCAGCAAGCGAAGGAACAAAGATATATTAGCAAAACTTGACAAATTTATCTTAAGATTTGCAAAGTAAGTATGCGCAACCCTTTGACGGCAAGGCATCTTCTCTTCCAGAGATGCTGTTATAATTCCGAAGTCGTTAATAAATCACGCTCTTTCCTTTAAGAGGGCAACGAGAAACTCCAGGTATTATTATTCGAGAACTGTGACCCTTTGTCTCTGAGATAATGAAAAAGAGAGGGTAATGGAATAAATCATACGGATGCAAGGAAGGCGAAATTCATAAATGGTTTTCAATTATTATTACTCCCTTGTCATTCGCAGCTAAAGGTGATTGATAAATATTATGTTATAAACAAACTGACTAGAAAAGCCTAACTGAACGTTTGTAGTTAGAAAAAGTTCGAGTGGAACTAATAAGGGAAGCATAATGCTTTTTGATGGGTAATCAGAAAAGGTCTGAAACATTTTATTTTTCAGAAGTTTGAAATTGTCTCTTCTTTTTCATTTGACGTGTCTTGATCCCCAGATGTTGGTGAATACTCATGAGAAAAAAATTGCCAGCTCCTAAACTGGTTGGATACCTGTCAATTCCCCACCAACCCTCAATATTGACCATCAATATTAGTTTTAGGATATACAAGTAGTATATTTTACTCGCAATATATCACCCAATATACCACCCAAAGATTGAGTATCTTTCGACATATGTAAATGTAGTAACCAATAGAATGGCCGCAGTCAGCACCTACCTATTCTTACACTCAAATGATTATTATTTTCATATGTTTTCAAAACAGTCCTTAATAGTGGATTCGAATTCAGAGTTATTAAATGAAATTAAATTCTTTTTTTTTTTTTGTTTTGTTCTTACTGTATTCATAAACACAAGGATCCCAATCGGGTTTTAGAGTTCGTCTGGTAACGATACTCATACGCGCTAGGTCTTGTGTGCGTGTTCTTGCGTGTCTACATGAGGAAATATTTCCAACAAGTACGGTGGCAAACTGTGAGTTACGTGCTTACTTCAGTGATTCTTAACCCAAAGGTTCTATTATTAGTGATTTCATATGAATAAATATGAATATGAATAAATAAATATTAGTGTCATTGAATTGATATATTTCCTTTAAATAAGATCTTTGAAAATGAAATAGAGAAAAAATGTGCCGTAATTGAGTTTAAATGTGTTTATAAGATTAAATAAGAAGCAAAGATATGAAGGAGGCTACGGAAGTACACCGTAACGGGAAGTTTTGATGATTTGTCCTCTTTTCCTAAACGAAGAGAATCCATGTCAGTATGTGGCAATCTTATCCAACCATAAAAAATACTTTTAAAGAGTCCTGAAGTGAAAACAGACCTTACTCTTTTTTTTTTAAATCGGGTACCAGTGGGATTCGAAAACCCAAGCCCCAAGTTAGAAGACAGGTCACGGAGGTATTTAGATTTTTTCAAGAAAATATGGTTCCTGGTGGTGATCGGTAGATAAATACACGATTGGAAACTGTCTTGTGTATAAATAGTTAAAAGAAAAATCTTCTGCGTCGAAAATCACTTTCGAGAATGACGAGGAAGCATATATTTAAAACTTCCTTCCTGCATAAGAATGACCCAAATGGTGTTATTTGTAGTAATAAAAGATTTCATTATTCAAATGGTGATTCGCAAGTTATAATTGCATTTTTAAAAGCATATTACACAGAAAATTGATACAAAGTTTCATAATTTATAACAAAAAAATATATTTAAAAACTCGTTAAAAGATTATTCGTTTTTGGAACGGAAGTATTCGTAGCATATTCAATATTGGAAGAAATTAATTGAATCATCGGAATATAATTCTTTAATAAGTATATGAAATAAGAAAATAAGCAATATGATGAACTCTGTGGTCTAGTTGGTAAAATGCCAAAATTTCAATACGGGGGCTGCGCATTCAAATTCCGTTGGCACCCATTATTGTTGTAATAGGGTACCAGTCTGGTTTGTCATTTAAGGCTTGTTTAACACATGTTTTATTGGTCGAAAGAAATTGCAACCTGACAATGAATATATAATGAAAGTGTAATATAATACACTAGTTGGTTAAGAAAACAATTTTTATTTAGTTAAGTAAAATGTCTTATAAAATTATCTACATCCAGTTATTTGCTTCATTCTCCATTTTTCTAAGTCTAATTTAAAAAAAACGGAAGGGAACATGAAATTTTATTTTAGTTGGAAAACAGAAAGATGATATTCCAGGTGAAATATTAACCTTAAGACATTATAAGATTGCATCGAAACAAAAATAACTTTTCTGTCACAGAATGGTTGAGCTTTAAAGATATGAACGGAAAAACAGGGTAAAGGGAAAAGAAAAAAAACAAAGTTGACATTTTATCAAGGCAATTTAGTTGTGAGTGTCACAGAAATAAGACATTAAATCAACAGACTAAGAAATTCCCAAGACACCTCATCAAATATTCACAAACGCAAAAGCTTTCCTGTAAAAAAAAGGAGAAAAAAGTCCCAGAGAGGAGGCAAACATGGACATACATTATCCTTTAAAATGTCCCTTACCCAGTTTTAAAACTAATTTTCAAAAGTTTCTGCGATGGTGCCATCTGCTGCGATATTAAATAAGTAAAAGGCGGGAGAGGAGGTATAAGAAAATGGTAAAAAGTGAGAAACATTAGAAAAAGAGACATGCAAACGACCATTTATCATTTAACAGTCTATGGTCAAATTTAATTAACCTATACATGAAACAGTACATGATTATAAATTATATAATAACGTGTAATATTTAGAAGATTTTATAACATAAAAAACTGGAGTTACTATTCCTGGTGTAATAAAGGAAAAAATCAATGTTGAAAGTAAAATCTTTCAATTTAAAGATAAGATTTTTTCGAGTTTACATCGTCAAAAAAGGGAAATTTTACAAAATATAACAAAAAAAAACTTGAAAATTCTCGGTTCGAAAAAAATGTAATCTCAATTTTAAGGGCAAAATCTTTGCAGAGGTAAGATTTTCCACGAAAATTATTCAGTTTACTACGAAGTTCATAATAGACAAATTCAAATTGTTATTATTAAAACAGATTAATTTTGGTTATTAACATTTAAGAGTAAAAAGTTCTGTGATACATTTGACTTATCACCTACTCAATAACAGATAGAAAAAAAACAAATTGGAAATTCTCCTAAAATTACATCATTTGAAATTTTAGAACGCTGTTTATGAGACTAAAACAATGACCTAAAAGATTCAAAAATTGAAAACTTTAATTTCTATGAAAATTAACGACATCTAGACACGTCTCATTGTCGAAGTTGATGGAGTATGTTTTAATCACATTGTGGAAAATTGCTGGTTGTATCCAAGTGATACTAACAAGACACTGATACTAACAATCTAAAGATAACGGGAAGATTTGGATTACAAATATAAATATAACACATAAAATATTTTTTATTTAATAAAATAATCAATGCCTAAATATGTTCAACCAGCATATTATACAGTCAATAAGAAGAAAAAAAAGCTGGTTAACAATAAGGATGCAGAAAGTAAACGGGTCCAATCTAGAGTTTATTAGGTCCTTACATATGAAATTGGCGTTTTGCCGTACTGGCAACTTTGATCTCAAATATCTTCTCTTTGGTTAGGAATTCCAAATTCAAATTTATACAGCTATTTACTCAAGTATTTGTGTTTCGAAAATTATAATTCATTTGTTTTTTCCTCACTTGTTTTTTTTCTTTGCGTCACTCAGTTTACAAAATGGAAAACTTGAAATATCGCGTTATTTACGAGTACGAGTTCCACCGTGGCACCAGTGCTGCAGAAACGGCTCGAAGGATTAATGATGTGTATGGCGACGGTGCCGCAAAAGAAAACACAGTGCGTTTTTGGTTCCAACGTTTTCGTTCTGGAAAATTCGACCTGCAGAACAAGCCCCGTGGACGGCCGGAGACCAAAGTTGATAATGAAGAATTGAAGGCTATTGTGGAAGCGGATCCATCGCAAACCACGTCCGAGTTAGCTGCAGGCTGCGGTGTTAGTGATAAAACTGTTTTAATCCACTTGAAGCAAATTGGGAAGGTGAAAAAGCTTGAAAGGTGGGTACCTCACGAATTGAGTGAAGCAAATCAACAAACGCGCGTTGACTGCTGCGTTGCATTACTCAACCGGCACAATAATGAAGGGATTTTGAATCGAATCATTACCTGTGATGAAAAGTGGATCCTGTATGATAATCGGAAGCGCTCATCGCAATGGCTGAACCCTGCCGAACCAGCCAAACCATGCCCCAAGCGAAAATTGACTCCAAAAAAGTTACTTGTGAGCGTTTGGTGGACTAGTGCTGGTGTCGTTCACTACAGCTTTCTTAAATCTGGCCAGACGATTACGGCAGATGTCTATTGTCAGCAACTGCAAACCATGATGGAAAAGCTAGCTGCTAAACAACCGAGGCTGGTTAATCGCTCTAGGCCACTGCTGCTTCATGATAACGCTAGACCACACACTGCACAACAGACGGCTACCAAATTAGAAGAGCTTCAATTGGAATGTCTAAGACATCCACCTTACTCTCCGGACCTTGCCCCAACAGATTACTATTTTTTTCGAAATTTGGATAACTTCTTGCAAGGGAAAAAATTCAACTCCGATGGGGCAGTCCAAACCGACTTCAAAGATTTGATTGATTCCCGTCCGAATGGTTTTTTTAGTAAAGGGATCGATGAACTACCTATGAGATGGCAAAAGTGCATAGATAGCAATGGTACATACTTTGATTAAATAAATATATTATATTAAAAAAAAATCAACTTTATGTTCCTCCTAAACAAAACGCCAATTTCATATGTAAGGACCTAATATAAATTAAAATGCAATGACTGTTCATATTTTGATATAGGCAAGACAATAAGAAACCTTGAAAAAAGATTTTGGGAACATTTGAGATGTCTCAATTACAATAATTTTTCAGAGTTCGCTAACCACTCAATCGATTTTTTTTATATCGATCGTGGTTTGCGGATTCTGCACACGAGCCGGAGGTGATTGCAGTTGGACAACTTAGAAATTCTTGAGATTGAAAAAAGTGTTAAATTAAGTCTCAACATTATAAACAACCAAGTCAATTTCAATATTAGTCCTCTATTAAATATGTTTCCCGCTCAAAAGCCATCCTTTTCCCCCCTACTTTATCCCCTCCCCTTATTAGCCACTACTCTCCTCCCCCTCTCCAGTAGCTATTACAATAAGAAGAAAAAAATTGACACTATTTAGTTCATCTTCACCTGATGAGAAATACGGGGGTTTTTGAAACATATAGTGAACTTTAATAAAACAGTAGTGAATACATAATAAAATAAAGTTATTATTTATTTTATTAAAAAATATATCATCACAAAGTGAAACAAACATCTTTTCTAAGATTCAAGAATCATATAATTGTTAAAAACACAATTCAAATAATAAAATTGAGACACAAGAACGTAGTTAAAAACGAGCGTCCTTGGTGTGTTTATTTTTTTTAAATATGTAACACGATTGTTCATCAAACGAGTGGAAAGGCTGAACGAGCAATTCTTCTTAGAATTGGGCGGGCGTCAGGGAGTCCATTGTGGAGCGCGAGCGGCGCCAACACCCTATCGTTATATATCAGGACCGTCTTCTGGGATGATTTAGCAGGGCTTGAGCAAAGGGCGGTGGTCAGTCACCTTTTCGAATACCGGCACTCTTTGATACAATATATATGGACAACCTCTGTGGCCTGGTTGGTAAGATACTTGTCTACTCAACCGGAGGTAGCGAGTTCGATTCCTGTTGGCATATATATATTTTTTAAATACATTTGTTTGGTTTACAATTCATACCTTTTTGATACTTTTCTGATTGGTTGTACTTAATACAGCGAGAGCGTAATACAATACATACAAAATATTTTCTTTAATTAACATAACTTCGTTCGGAGACCGTAGGTACACACTCAATAAGCGCTTAGTAAGCGTTCTTTGTAGAGTATCTTAAAAATGTCGACTTCAGCAACTTGTTTCAGGTTATCATATTTGCAGACTCCAAAATAGTCAAGTTAGTAATATACTTTTCTTTCAACTAATATTTTTTTGGTTTGAATCTAAGCCCAAGGGTTCTCTTAACGAGACCAGACTATTTTGTCTCCCATATTGCTCTTCAATACGTTTGTATAATCAAATGCGGACTAGTATCGTAAAATTGGAAGAATGACTCAGCTTTCTGACACATCCAAGACAATACGATTAGATCAACGACTATAAAAAGATAATCGGGTTTCTTTGATTGATGTGCTTCAACAAAGGTATTGGAAAAAATCGATGTCTTGTTTCGTTGGGAACACAGGGAAATTACAATATTCGTACGCCTTCATCTAGGTCGGTCCGCAAACTGGCAAAACACAGCCTCCCACGTTAGGCCAAACTACGAATATCTTTCTCATAACATCGGTGGATAGTGTCAGATGGCTATCCGATTCGTCGAGTCTTTAAAGGGCGACAAAAGGTGGATCAAATATAAACTAGACTTTTTTGTTTTAATATTTTTTATTCGCAGAAAGAAAAAACCAAGTACTTGTACATATCATTTTTCTAATAATCTCCTGCTTTAGAAATGCATTTTTCCCAGCGGATCGGTACTTTTTTTTATCCCATCATCGTAAAAAGAAGTGGGCTGTATCAACAGCCAATTTGGCATAAATTCCTCTACTCCATCATCGTCGTTGAATCGTTAGCCTCCCAGAGCTCCTTTCAGTGACCCAAAGAGATGAAAGTCGCAGAGCAATGGATTAGGGCTATAGAGAGGGTGTTTCAGTCGTGTCCAACTCACTTCCTCAAATTGTTTGCACGTTACAGCTGCACTATGAAGTCTCGCGTTGTCACGGAAAAGAATCACTTCTCGTGTCGGTTGGTCACGTCTTTTGCATTGATAAGCAAGTTTAACTTCACTCAAAAGCTTGCAGTAGTACATTACATTGATGGTGCGACGATCGTGCAAAAAACCGATGAGAAAAATGTCGCACCGGTCCCAAAAAACGGTCGCAAGCCCCTTAACAGCTGACAGCCAAGTCTTGGCTTTCATAGGAGTTGCCTCATCCTTTTTCCTCCAATCCATACTGGCTTGTTTCGACTCGAGCGTGTAGTGGTGTACCCAAATTTCATCGCAGGTAACGATGCAACTAAAAAATGCGTTCTTTTCTTGTGCAAACCGCGCCAAGATCCGCTCACAGACGTGCAAACTTTTGTTCTGCAGTCAAAAGACGTGGGACCCATCGAGCAGACACTTTACGGAATCCTAGGTCCTTTGTGTTTATGGATTGAGTGTTCCCATAACTTATTCCTATCTCAGAACCAATTTCGGAAACCATCTTACGTCGGTTGCCTTCCAGAGATCACAAATGGCGTTATTGTTCTGTTCGGTACTGCTCGTCCGTGGGCCACGATCATGGCTCTTGTTCTCGACCCCTTCACGGCCTTTCATGAACTCCTTATGCCAAGCAAACACACGGGGCTTTGACAGATCCCCGAACTGTGCCGTCAGTCTCCGCAGAATTTCGGTCGGTTTTACGTCCTCACGAGCGAGAAACTTGATAATTATGCGTAGCGCAATCTACGAATGCATCTCTTTCTCAGACATCGTGTGCCGTACAAATGACGGAATCTGCCACCCAACACTCCTCGCAGGCGGCCGCGCGCTCCGTTTAAAATTACGCACTCTAAAACAAAAGTCTCGATTATATTTGATCCACCCTCGTATTGCAGCCATTGTCCAGCTACCAGGAGGCATTTTCAAATTGACTCAAATACTTCAGTACATTTCTCGTAAACTTGGTTGATATATTACACTTTATTACTTATTTCTAAGCCCATAGATTAATTTCACTGATTGGAAGATATCCTAAGGTTATTTTGATCGGCGAATTTCGTATTTCATGAGCTTTTTTAGTCCACTACTCATTTTTAGTCGTTTTAATTTCTTGCGTATTCAAGTATGCAACAGAATATGCCCGTAGCACCAACGACAAGTACCTTTATCACCGAATATGTATTGTCCTTTTATTTTACTTTACATCGGTAATGGGCATTCATTCATTTAATATACTTGTAGTGTGATGGTTATTTTTCTTCAACGAGGCGTCAAAATCCTTAAGCTCGGTCCAGTGTCCCCTCAGGCTCGACGCCAGTGCTGGCCGTTAAGATATCCCCGCGGTCGCCGCTCGCCACTCGAGGGCGACAGTCGCCACTGACACCCTGCTTATGGAGGCGGGCTAAACTGATATACACGAGTCAAGGCAGGCACATACTCTAAATAACACACTTCGAAAATTCTTTTTAAACAATAAACTGCAGAACGTTTATTTTGTCTAATCCTTTAAATCCCAAAAAAATCGTACAACTTATTGTTTTATAGCAATTTTTACAATATAGGTGTCAGTGGCATGGTTCAGTGGTAAGTTTACATAGCACTAGGCGTCTCGGGTTCGAATTACGATGGGTGTGACTGGTATTACTTTCAAACCCATTTTCATTACAATATTTTATTGAACAGGCGTTCAATGTCTGCCTAACACACTATAGAAGTTATATATGTGATAGGTGTTGCAACTACACTAATAGCCCTTGAGATGTCTGTCATGTTCGATTCGCAATTTGATTAAGTCGTATTTAATAACGAGGGTCATAAAAATTATCTTCCTTTCATTCGAACCAATATTGTAGGTTTCGTATCTATGCGAATTTATTGAAAAAATTATATCTTCTATCACAGAAATTCTTAATTTAACTCCAATTAAAGAACTTCAATAAAAGAACACTTTAAAACGGTAAACACAATGCTTGTAGCCCAGAATTTTGGGAGAATATTGTTGACATTTAACATTTCAAGAAGTCATTCTAAAGCCGTCAAAAGAGGGCATTAGGTAATTAAACACCAAATAACTACTTACTATCACCATGCCGGAATTCATCCAGAATTTATTATAAACATGGGCAGAAACAGTCGACATAAAACAAATATATTTTTTTACAAAAGACGTGGAAAATATTTTTTTTCTGATATTCCAAAAAACAAAATAAAACAGGTTTAAAAAAACACAGACGTAAAAAACACTTGCGCAGGTGGTAAAAATAACATTTTATTCCAAATATGAAAGTGGCTGAAAATCGCTTTGTGTTTCAACATCGGAAAATGTTTCGAATTCCGAATGGGTTTGTCGGAGGCTTTACTTTGCAAACTGGGTCACAGAACAGCCCCAGTTTTTTTTTTTGGAAGGGAAATCGTAATAAATATTTCATCCAATAATTTTCATCCCTGCGCAGTATCCTTAACCATTAGGACGATGAATGTTTTCCACTGCAAGGCGAGAAATGTTCTTTATCTGCATCGTTTCAAAACATGGTATGCTTCTTGTATTTATATTTTATAAAGGAAGAAATACGAGATCATCTCTTTGTAACTCGTCGCTATGTCAATTAGGTAATGTTTATTTGTTTCAGAAATCCTTGTTGTTTGGTCTTGTATTTATTTAAAACGAGATTAAGTTATAAATGTGTAGGAAATGCAAAGTATTTATTTATCTTGCCGTTTGCGTCCTTAAGTATTGACATCATTACAGTTACTAGCGAGTAATAAAAAAATATGAGTTAACATAGTGAGAAAGGATATTCTGGCATGAGTAATATCAAGTTTTATCCACAAAGTAAACTCAAAAGCCTAACATTATTTTACAAAATACAGTCATATATTCATAGGAAAAAAACATTAAAATGTGATACAAACATGTGGTCAGCACCCAACAAACTAGGTTATCCATCACCCGTGACTTGTTGGAAATCGTCATCATTTTATTTGGATTTTGCGTGACAAGTCGCATCTCTCCACTTCCGTACTTTCTCCAAGGCCATATTCGGAGTCAAGTTCAAAACATTAAAATCAGTCATGTCTTGGGTGATATTTTCCTTCAATCATGACTTTGGACGACTTCTTCTATATCCAGGAAATTCAATTCCGCATGCCTGGTTTTCCACATACTCGTATAAGGTAGGTTTCCTTTCTACATGTCCACACAACCAAAGCCTAACCATTTTCAGCGAGTTCAGAGCCACTTTCAGGGTACCTCTCATATTCGCAAACCTTATTTTGTCTGTTTTTCTCACTCCTGAAATGCATCAAAGCATGCGCATGTCGGTAAAATAACATCTATGATTTTAGGAATTATTTTATTTCTCAGCACTCAGTTTCACACAAGAGTAATATTTTTCCTTTCAATTTCACATCGTGTATTGTTAGACATTCTAACATCAATATTTTCGTTTCAATACATGGCTCGTTATCTAACAGGGTGAAACGGAATATAAATTAAGGTAAAATTATTGGCGTAGAGTATAATTTACGATTTTACCGTTGAAATTGCTGAATTTGTAGACAAAACATTTATTTCACTGCTTCCTCAGTCATCGACCCACCGTAACTACCGCTTTTAAAGATCATTTACATTTATTTATTGAACACTTTTATTGCAAATACAATCTGACGGGCTTATTGCCAGGCGGCCATTTCTTCCAACCAACCAGACAAAAGTAAATAAAGCAAGTTACATGGTCGCATAAATCATCCAAATGACTATCCATCCCCACGAAATCC
Source organism: Odontocerum albicorne (assembly GCA_949825065.1). Classification (NCBI taxonomy): domain Eukaryota; kingdom Metazoa; phylum Arthropoda; class Insecta; order Trichoptera; family Odontoceridae; genus Odontocerum; species Odontocerum albicorne. The sequence continues at coordinate 23,030,899 of OX463853.1, forward strand.
ATGAACACACACGTGAGCATATGCCCACAAAGACGGACATTCACTCGAACATTCCTTTTCATATAAAGTGAGATATCATCAATCAAAGCAAAAGGAAGGGATGGTGGAGAATCAGGAATAAAACACGTTATATCTCTTACTAGAAATTAAGAGTTTTTCAGTCGCTTCTTAAAGCATGCCAAGGACGGAGCGAGTCTTATGGCTTGTAACTGATTCCAGAGTCTTACTACATGGACAGTAAAGGATGACGTAAAAAATAGGAGCAGTGAACTGGAAAGGCCAGTAAACAATCTCTGGTTGAACGTAGCGCTAATCCATGATCGGAAAGACGATGAAAATTTTCGGCGAGATAAGAAGGGGCAGCGGGACAGAAAAGGATATTATACAATAGAGACAGTATGTGAATTTGGCGTCTGTATAGTGTATTTATAAACATAGTTAATATTTATCAACTATTTAATATGTTTATCTTTCTGTATTTATCAATCATTTAATATGTTTCTATATGTTAGTTCAATATTATTGCAACTTAGTCTAAGAAGAACTCAAAATAACATTTCACCATTTGATATTTTATCAACATATATTATATAATTCCCAACCATTTATACTTAGGTTACCAACGAATTTTATATTCAAAACATGTTTCAGAACATATTTATTTTTCCAATATTATTTGACAGCTGTCACTTCTTAGTATGATTCTGATACTTTTTGTCATGGAATATTCTTTGAAAAATAAACACGCAATTTCACAAAAAAATATTCCTCAACGAACTTTTTAATTGAATTAAAATAAAGTTATTTTTTTAAATTCCTTTCATTATTATTGACGGGTTATTACTTGTTATATTATAAGATTTGTCAACGATAGATTCGTGAGAAAAATATTAAAAATTAGACGAAATGCCACATATATTGTTTTGATCCATGAGAGCCGAACCCGAGTATATCAAAGGGCGACGTCGTTTAAATAATTCCGACTTTTTATGCGAAGACACGGATTCAAACAATTTGTTTGTTTTCGATTTCATAAAAATGCCATTTAGGATGGTGTTTTATTTATTTTGAATAAAAACCGTTTACTTTTAATTATCTTCCGGTATTTGTTACAGTATGACAAATAAAAAATATTAACATTAAACTTTAATGTATTTTTTTAATAATCTCTTTACTGCAAAATATAGAAATGGAGAGTTTATTTCAAAACTACAATCACTTGTAATCGGTAAGCATCAGATAAAAGTTACGCTAATTAATGCCAATTATTTTGTGAAAGGTTATAAACATTATTTTAAAAAATAAAACAAAAATTCTTAAGCATTGAAAAACAAATAAAAAAATAACAATAAAACAAAATATTTGCAAATGTCACCAAAAATAAGGCAAGGACAGGAAAATAAAAAAAGGAGTTATGGAGAAACACACGTCGCAAATTAAGAGATATGTAATATATTAAGCCGCTGTTTGAAGTAATTGAAAAATAAAATAATAAACTCGTATATGTAAGATTATTTATCTTAACCATAGGAATGTTTTATAAATACACACATATCATCACGCCATTTACCTGCTGGGGCAGGGAGAGAAAATAAAGATCCAGTTTCCTATCACGACATACTTTCTTCACCTCCTCCATATGTAGCCATCTTCTCATACAGTTCCTTCTGTTTCTCTTTCTCCTTACCTAATCTTATTTCAAAATTTCGTTCACTCGGTCCAACAATATTCGTACTTTTCTCGGCCACCCTCCACTACGACTCCGACTCATACTTGCAATATAAATTTGCTTAGTGATTCTTTTGTCCCCTATCCGTCTGACATGCTCAAACACCTTTCGTCACCTATCCGTCTGACATGCCCAAACACCTTTCTTCACCTATCCGTCTGACATGCCCAAACACCTTTCTTCACCTATCCGTCTGACATGCCCAAACACCTTTCGTCACCTATCCGTCTGACATGCCCAAACACCTTTCTTAACCTATCCGTCTGACATGCCCAAACACCTTTCGTCGCCTATCCGCCTGACATGCCCAAACACCTTTCTTCACCTATCCGTCTGACATGCCCAAACACCTTTCGTCACCTATCCGTCTGACATGCCCAAACACCTTTCTCCCCCCATCCATTTGACATGCCCAAACAAGCTCAACCTGCTCTTTGTCATCCTACTTAACACGCTGGTTTTCAAGAAAGCTCCCATTCATCCTCGATATAATTAATTTCTTATTTTTTCAAACATCCATACGACACATATTTTTCTCAGTATACGCATTGTCATCGCATCTACACGACTCTTTTCATTCATTTCCCATGGTCACGTTTCAATCGCATAAATCAATGTAGACATAAAAATGCTGTTGTAAACTACCGTTTAATCAAATCAAATGTTATTTGATTTGATTTTTAGGGGCCTTTTGAATTTGATTCTTATTGCAACGTGCCGTTCAATATCTCGTTCTACACTGTTCAGAAAATTTAAAAAAATATACCAAGATAATTCATAAAAAAATATAATACACAATAAACGTAAATTAATGACGAATATACAGTTCAGAAATATAAAGTGTGTGTGGAAGATGAAACCAGAAAATTATGGCTGGATCAAATGGATAGATCTTTAAATAAAGTAAAATAACAATTATGAATGGTAAAATATTGTGCATGATGAGATGTATGAATGTGGAAGAGGCGAAAGTTGGGTACTTGATAAAAAGTTTGAAGATCTGTTCTCTCTGCCTACCCAGTAAGGGAGACGGCATGATTACATGTATGCATATATAAATGTAAAAAATATTCTGAATAGGGAATATATTTTGAAAATATGATCCATGTTTATATTATATTATATTTTGAGATTTAAATTTTATGACTAAGTTTGTTCAAGCATTAGTAACAAAAGTTTTAAAATTGACGTAACTTTTAATTGGACGAATATATGCAGAAAGGAGAGAACATATTATTTTATATAACATATACATAGGCAGGTCGTATTTGAGAGAAAGGAGAGAACATATTATATAACATATACATAGGCAGAAAGGAGAGAACATATTATTTTATATAACATATACATGGGCAGGTCGTATTTGAGAGAAAGGAGAGAACATATTATTTAACATATACATAGGCAGAAAGGAGAGAACATATTATTTTATATAACATATACATAGGCAGGTCGTATTTGAGAGAAAGGAGAGAACGTATTATATAACATATACATAGGCAGAAAGGAGAGAACATATTATTTTATATAACATATACATAGGCAGGTCGTATTTGAAATAATGAAAAAGCAAAACAAACATGGAATATAGATTTATCATATTTGTACAAAAATATCAAAATATTCCGCGAATGTATCGTAATGATTTGTCGAATTGTTTTTCTCATTTTTATAACTTATTCTCATTAATATATTTGTTTTTAGTCACTTATTTAATTTAACTAAAGGTTTTAAGGTCATTTATTCGTTTATATAATATAAAAAAAAACCGTTAAGGGTATTTCATGGTTGTAATCTGTTCCACAACATTTGTTCCATATGAACCATGACATTTGATTTATTAACATTTATTCTCAACTATACTTTTTAACACTGCACATATTATTACAAACACTATCACTACATAGTTTTCATTTTCCCCCACTACCATCATCTCTTCTGCATACAACAAAGCGTTCTCAACCAAATCTGCCCGTTTTATACCTCACTTTTACCTTATCATCTCGCTTACACGTGAGTCAGTATAAATATTAAAGAGACACCACACATCCTTGCTTGACATCTTTCTTTATATTAAACCGGGCATATCCAAACTTTTATTGAAAGAGGTCAAAAGCGATTAAAAAAGAAAATTAATACATTGAAATAAAACAATTGATATATTTATTATAAATAAATAATCCAATTAAAATCATATAAATCGATTGTACAATTACTTTAAAAATAATAAGTGAGAAAAATGAAGCAGTTTTGGATCATCTATTGTATGTTAGGCTGCATGTTTGTTGTTGACATCATTAATACCACTTTTGAATAAGTATGAGGTAATCTTGTTTTTTTTTTGGTTTTATTGGTATTCAAATATGTACGTATAAGTTAAACCAACGATTAGAAGCATTTTCAAACAAAAACCAACTAATTTACAACAATAGTTTCACTAAAATAGTATTTTCAAATGATTTATCATTTGATTCATTGAAAAATTATTGGAAAACGCAGATAATTTTTTTCTTCAAGGCAAGCTAAACAATATCAAAATCCACGAACAGATAGCATTACGAGTGTCGAAATGTGGTGCGCGCTCATCCCTTTTGGCGAACTTACAGAAATAGCTAGTTTATCAGCTCTAAAAATTTTACGACAAATATAGTAAAATTCCAAACACGTTTACAGAAATATATGTAGCAAAACAATTTGTACGAAGATATATGTGTTGTAGCAGGAATTCGGTCCACTATATAATTATATTACCCTATGCCTACCTACGAGTATATGCCTATGAGGTCTATAAAAATGGACATTGCAGGCTGCAATTGGCCCACGAGCCGTAATTTGGTCATACCCTGTACTAAACCATTTAATCATATATTCATCCTCTCTGACACCTGCTATACTTTCCTCATACAGATCAGATAAATATGATTTCCAAGAGACGACACATTATAGTGAAAACATAATTGGATTGATTATCGTAACTAATCGGCAGTCTTTTATTTCATTTCGTTGTTTCGTAACTAATGATAGCCTCACAAATGTTATAAACTAAAAATGTAGCGTTTTATTCATGTGTCTCATAAACCGTACTAATGAAAAAATTGAATAAGAGTACGGATTTTTATTTGTCGGAAAAACACGGTACGAGTACGATAAAAAAAGTACACTACAAAGGAACTTCCCACTTGCCACCATCTTTCTTTTTGTCTGTAATCAGTAGGACGAGTTGGAGGTACAAAAAATATTGGAAAATCCGTGACTTACTGTCCCCTAATGGTTATATCCTTAGGTTGGACATTCCGTGTATTGATTCCCTTCTAATGACCGCACAGAACGAAGAATCGGATCAAAGGAGATTTCAAGTTTTTTTTTGTTACAACCTCAACGATTTAAAATATGTAAAAATATTTTTGTTCGTTTCAGAAATAGTTTTTTCTTTGATTTTTTCAGTGCCCAGATTCGTAATACGGTTATATATTTTTTAAATCGAAATTTATTGAAGACCGAACAATTTAAATAAAACAAAGGCATTTTTGAGGATGCTTGAAAAGAATTATCCAAAAATCAAATAATGATTTTTTTATTACACGCCTTGTGAGTGATGAATGTTGTGAGAAATATTATTAAAAATTCATTCATCCTTTTGTGTAGCTCATGACTGAGTATCGTGACTCCTACACATATGATTGCCTCCGATGACTCCTCTTCATTCATCGCTGAGCTCCACGAGTCGATGGTCAGTTGTTAAGAGTAGTCCAGTTGCATTTCTCATTTGGTCAGTCCAGCACATTAGGATTCTCATTCTTGTGCGTCATCCTTCCACGCTTCCAGTAACCACAAACCTCTCAAAACTGTTTCAATAATGTGCTCGAAGAATCGAAGGACTCGCCGAAGGCATATAGCCGACAACCTGTCTGTAATTATCTGTTCTTCGAAAATGGAGGCGTTTCGCCTTGCTATCCATGGAATTCTTAACACCCTTATCCAGCACTACATTTGAAATGCATGTATTCTACGTCTCTCATAAGCTCTTAGAGTTCAAATCATCGCACCATACATGAATATTGTGATGACGAGAGACTTAACTAGGGGCACTTTCGTCGCGATGGTGATATTTCTAATCTTCCATATCATTTCCAGCTTTGACATCGCATGAATTTGTCAATCCAGTTCTTCTTATCACCTCAGCCAAACATCGTCTAATGTTTGTAAAACTGGAGTCTTAGTAAACAGTCAGTAATCACTTACTAGAGTATGATTCGCATTCTTTATGGCAGTTTGTTACTGCAATCTTAATATTTACTTACTTCTTGACCTGTTGATTTCCCAGGCCAGGTAGATTTCCAGGTAAATAAAGTCAGTAACCACTTCTAGACCATGATTCACATATTTTGGAGGCCGTTTATTACTGCGGTTTTTTTATCATTAACTTTCTTTTTGACTTATTGATTTCTATTTTGTACGAAGTTGAAGATATTGTCAGATGGGGACGACAGAGAAGAAGGTTCTGGAACGAACACGTATCCAGAATGGCGGAGCCAAAAGCCGTAAAAATGGCCAGATACAGTATCCCCCAAGCAAGCATACCTCCAGGACGACCTCCCAAAAGATGGAAAGACAGCTGATAGTCGACGTCACAAGAGGGAAACAATGATGCAGGACCATAACAGGCCAACAGGCCTAAAATAAAAAGAACATTTCCAGGAGCTCTCGGGTTTCGCCTTTTTAAAGAGCGTGCCCATTTCTTCTTCTGATATGGCTATTAACGTCGTGTCTCTTGCATATCTCAGAGTTAAGAGATTTTTTCCACCAATAGTAATCCTGCAGTCCCGGTCTTCAAGTGCTATCCTCATAATATATTCTCACTATATCATAGTTTAAACTAATCGGGAGAGAGAATGCACCCTTTCCGTACACTTTGAACTGTTTGGACTTGATGTCGACATTGACTGTATTAAATTTAAAAAATATTTGATATTATTAAAAGATCTATAAATATGGTGCACCGCCGAGAAAGGCTAACGGAAAAATTAGACGAGCAAGAAGGAACTCTCCTATGAGATGAAGAGACCAAACAAAAAAGTTAACAGGATCCTTTTTAGGTGTTGCATTTGACATGCCCCAGAACCTGCAGGTATGGAGACAGGTGGTGCGCCGAGTTCCAGACATAGCAGAAAACCACGACGTACAGCATTGAATACGCGATGAAGAACAAGATTAAATGAATAACGCATGTCAAAGATGAATATTGATATCTAATATATATATATATATAAGTAATGTATTGAGTTGAAATGTTCTTTGTATGACAAATGTTTCAATATTTATTGTGCAATTGAAAATATCAAAAATAAAAGTAATTATTCTTAATTACATTTTCGCAGTAGATAGCGAAAGCTGTAAAAATGCACGACTGTGTTGGCGATTTGTATGGGAGTTCATGCAGAATACTGACGTATGAGAGAGAAAAACCAAATCTGTGATGGCTGAATGGTGTCACAGAAAACTGCCGCACACTGGGTATTACAAATGGGGGGAGAGATGTTACTGAGCAGCATAGGTGGCAGATAATTCTGCAAGTAGCCAAGATTCATCCAGGGTAGAAAGGCTGGTGATCTTCCAATAACCACATAAAAATATATGAATTAGACACGAAGTGCGGAATTTCCGATAGGAAAACATTCGGTAGCCGTATTTTTTTTATTACAAAGTATTATTTCTATTTGCTCACTTGCCTTTAGTTAAACGTAAATTTGGTAAACGTCACCGGCAGCCGACAGGTGGGCTGAAGTGGGTACGGGAGGATCTTTTGATTGCGCACCGAAACGCCAAATAAAAGCTCTCCGGCGGGCATTTTTCCTTTGCAACTTATGCCATGAAATTCGATTAAACGACCCTTTCCGCCGTAAAACATTTTTGAATGGAAAATTTCGGACGGTATTGAAAGGAATAACAATTGGATTAGAATATGCAAAAAAATATCCAAACCGAAGTGTTCTATTTCTTCTTTTGTATAATACCCATCAACATATCTTGTGATTCGGATATATTAAAGAGCGTGATTGGGATACAATATTGTCTTAAGTTCCAGTAATCGGGAGCTTTGGGTTTAGAACCATTAAATTAGTTACATTACTCACAGTTCGGCATTACTCGTGTTAGGAACACAACCGCATGCAAATAGGCAACAACACTCGCACACATAATCGGTGTGTGTGAGTAATGTAACCATATGAACTCTTCTCCAAGATTGGGATCCTTTTTTTTATTTTTTGGTTACCATCGGGATTGTAACACGAAATTCTCGGATGGAAGGCAAGCGGTTTACCAACTAAGCAACAGATTACTAATGATGTAAGCCTGTGGAATTGAGAAAACCGAATGAGAGAGAACTTCATGTTATTAAAATCAAAACTTTCCAAAATATCTATGGCTTTGTGTTCGAAGGAAATGCACAGAACTGGATGGAACAAAGCAACTAATTGTTCGACAACACTAAGCGTAGCGCCCGAATTTGCTAGCCAGAGCTGTCAAGATAATCAATCGAGTTGAATGAACAACAGAAATCGAAGTGATGAAGTAATGGGAGAATTTTAAAAACAATTCAGTGAAACGAGCTTGAATGAAATATAGGACCCTGATGAGGAGTATGAGGCTAAAGCAAGGAAAATACTATGATGTCGCAGTTGATGATACTTTTTTTAATATTACAGGTTTTAATAACTTTTCAAGAATATAAAAACCTTAATAGAAAAAAACCGTTATGATGAAAATTTAGGAGCAGCGTTTGAAGTTGTCGGTAGGGAAATTTTTTATTTTATTTTACCAAAGAGAGAGCAAATTTGACTTATTGATGTGACAAGCAAATTACATTAAGGAATAATTCGCACACGATTGTCGAACAAGGTCACCCTCACTTATATACATACATATACGTTGAAACTGCTTTTTGATTTTTTAATTGATTTTTCCCAACGTCTAGTTTTTGACAAGAAAGTGATTATTTGAAAAAAATCATTTCTAGAATAATCTACTTACACTTAAGGAAAAAAAAATATGAAAAAGTAAAATCGGGTATTTAAAACGCATATTTTAAGCACAACCTGTGTCAGAGGACAAATATTTGCATTAAAATGAAAATATTGCACCTAGTGACCTATCCCGAAAAGACAAAATAAAACTTGCGCAGGCGAAAAACGATTTCGAATGCACGGTTTTTTTTATTTAATACTCTTTTTTTAACCTCAATTAGGGTCAACCTTAATGAGTACATTTATATAAATTGGTTAAAGATTTCCTTCATTATGGATATTTAAATATCACATAATACGTATTGGGGAGGTTGGAGCAATTCGAAATACGCGAAAGTTTTCTTCAGTGAATCATGAAAGCAATTTTCAGTCTGAAACTTTAACGGCGGAAACCCATACACATATAGATCTATGGGAGTGTGCACCTCCATAACCTGTGACGATCCCTTTTACCGTTTCACCATAACACATTCGAGTCTCTAGCATTGCGAAATTAAGTTGTCAAGCAGTCTACATTGAGTATGAAATGTCGAACAGAAAAATACTTTATAAAATTTGGTAAATAGAATAATGCATTTTAACTATTTTTGAAAACGTCGAATGAAAAGGGAAAAACGTTAAGTAATCAAAAAAATTAAAATCAAAGAATTTTTTTCATATAAAAACGATTCATTTAAAAATAAAAATGACCACTTTCAAACATGTCCTTAAAATATCAATATTCTCGAGGTGACCTGAAAATGTTTAATGATTTGTTGAATTCAAATAAAAAAAAGTAAAAAATATAATATCAGTATTTTTCATCAAAACTAAAAAGCGTTTATTTTTTTAGATATAATAAAGTACGACTATAAACTAAAGTAACATTTTTTTTCATTGTTTTGTGAGGATAATGCTTTCTTTAATGTTCTTTAGGCATAAAACGATGTGTAAATATTATTAAGTTTTGATAGACGAGTATATAAACTCCCCAAACATCAAATAATTAATATTTAAAAAATACATCCATGGTCAGTAACGTGTTAAGTCGTGCAATCAAGGACTGAAGCAGGCGGAAACATTACCAGGATACATTGACGTACGGAGGTTCTCCATGCATACTTTAAGGGTGTCATACAGTGGCTGTTATTCAAACCTCGTCATCCATGCTCGTTTCAGGAGCTTTCAGTAGCCTTTGAAGGATAAAGCATGAAATACAAACACCCTAAAGGAAAAAAAATGGAAGTTTTCAAAGAAAGACTTGAGAATAGAGATGTGATAGTACAATCAGGTCTTATATTATATATTATGTAGTTCTGAAATATTTAATGATACATCTTGTTGGTACCATTCAACCTTATTCTGTCCATACCTCATAGAGAAACTAAAGCATAATACGAGTACATTGTTTAACTAAGATACTATGTGTATCTTGTTTCGTTCATTTACAATTGAATAAATTAAGAATTTTATTCGTGGATTTTCCATCCAATATAAAGAGCAGAATATCAACGACATTTATGAAAAAGACAAATAAAACCTTTAAAAAGACAAACAAAACGTTAACAGAGTATTCTAATTTTTCGAGTATATTGGGTTTCAGACCTTTAATAAATTTGTGTAAAGGTTAATTTACGGTTTCTCATATTTGACGACAGTATTGAAAAGATCCAAATAAGTTTGCCACCAAAGATTTCATAAATCATCTATGAAATAAATGGTTTTATTTATAATAAAGTAATTTTTTTTATTAATTGGCTACTTTCAATAAGTAGCCGTTAAAAACCTTTTTTCATCGACCGGTGGAATATGTAAATATGACGATTTATCAAGGTTAATTTTAAAATCACTATTTGACAAATCGGGGCATCAACATTTTAAAGCAATGTTAGATAATATTATATAAATTAATTATATTTTCTGGATAAAAATTATTGGTACTAAAAATTGTACCATCGAACATAGCTTATTATATTATTGGGATAAAATATGTTTAGAAAATATTCATGATATGAAAGAGGATTGTTAATGGCAGTTGGATGTTTCGATTATTTTGACACCTTCCCATTGGTATGTATGGTACGCACAAATGCGTATGAAAAATTAAAAAAAATCAAAGAAAAAGCAATCTTTCAGAGACAAATGTGGCAACGATTTTCCACATCACCAATGTACGGTATTTCATGTTTGAATGAATTTTCAATAACGTGTTGTGCTGTCGAGGATATTTTTAATTACATTTAAAAAAATATATAATCCAACGAAGCGAGAGAAACCTGCATTGATTGGATTGCAGGAGGCCTAAAAATTTATTCAAATACTTGTTATGAGTAAAAATTGAGTACATTTGTTATTCAACATACGCAAAATTCCACATTTAAAAGTAAAGTAAGTACGAGTATCATATACCTAAACGTCATTTAACTCTATTCGTTATTTTCGAATTAATCTGACGATTGTCCACATCTGTACATTTCGAACATTCTTATAAGATATTGAGTGAGATTAAGCGTGGAATATCTTTTTTTTTCCAAGAAAATTTCTAGATACCCTCTTTCACAATTTAAGGTGCTGCCTACATGGCTTTTTGATTTATAGTAATTTACACGAAGGAAAAAAAAATTGAAATACCCTAAAGCTGAAATAATAAACAAAGAAATGTATAAAACCGGCATATTAACCAGAATATAACTTACTTGCGGTTCGAAATTCTAACATCATTATTAAGAAATGTAAAACGTTAGGACAAATTTTACGTATGTAAGAATATGATTTTTTTCAAAGAATTATTATTTGTAACAAAATTTATAACTTATTTGCGTAAAAGCGTTAGTTATCAAATGTTTTGCATATTCAATTATGTTTATTACACATTCTACGATTTTTATCAATAATGTATTTGTAATAAATTATATTGTATAAACAGGATATTTTAAAATTGAAATATTCTGCGCCGGCATACAGTGTTTCTTTCCATAAATACACAAGGATGTCAGGGGAGAAGTGGTCGCGTATCCTTGCAGAGGGTGAGTTCCCTGACCCGTAAGTATATGGGCGAAAAAGGGCTTACAAGGGGATGAAAGTAAAGGTTCCAAATGGCTTCGTGGTTTTGACAAAAGTTCGTGATATTCCATTTATTATGAAAATTGATTCACAAAGAGGTAACCCATATGGATCTTTTATCTGTCTAGTTCTGTAAAAAATACTGAATCCGCAATATAACCACTTGCGTTTAACATACGGAAATATTCATGATATATATTCTCAAAATGTGATAAAGGTAAATTTTGATCATTTAAAACGCTCGTCTTCTTTATTTTTGTCTGGTTTGTTGGAATAGATTGCCACCTGGCAAAGCCCACCAGATACTTTTTTCCAATAAAGTGTTAAAAAATAAAAGCAAAATTAAGAAAGAATTTATGATCGATACGAGTAATATACAATAGAAGATACGAGAACATGGTATAGGAACATTGCACGATGAAGTGAAGTAATATATAAAAGTCCAATTCTATAGTAAAGCCAAAGCTTAAAAATAATGTACAACATGTTCCTAAGCGATATTTTCCCTCATACCCTTAAAACTTTTACAATACCATACAATGTTAAACATTCAGGATTTGTAATATCTACACGTCCAGGTGTTCGGTTCGGTTCGGCCGGGTACAGTAATCTTCTTACGGTTTGGTTTAGATGCTTAAGTACTTTCGTATATTCTTGAATCATAGTTTAAGAAACAAACTTGAACAGGAAGCCAGTAGAAACTATTATGTGAAGTTCCAAAATCAATTTCAAGCGAGTTTTCATAAATAATTTTATAAGAGTTAAACTTAATTCATATAACTAGGATGAATATTGAATTTCCATAAGTACGAGTATGTCGTATTATCAATAATCTCACATGATATGCCGGTTCAAATGCCGCGCTTTGTCACTCCTCTAGAATGACGCGAGCATTTTTTCTGTCTAAAATTCGGGAGTAAAAGTATACCTATGACTTCGGTCATATATTTTCTTTAAAAAAAAATAAATTCACATGCCAGCTAGCTCCGATCGCCTTACTTTCAGGTGAGCCATCGGATCCGGTACGCACGTGTTGGTAAAGAGTTAGATTTTACTCGTATGTAACGGATCACTCAAGGAGGAGGGAAAAAAAGAAACAAAAGCTCCACGATACAGCTTCGCTTTCCAAATGAAATGACGTTGATGAGAGGAAATCCTATTAATTAATATGCCCAGCAATGACGACGGCGAATTTTGTATGACATAACTTGTTGCGGATTTATTGCATCTAGTTATTTTTACATTCATAAAATTTGTGTACCTTCACACGGACGAACTACATCGTCTAAATAATATTTGTCTGAGATTTATTTTTAGTCTGAGAAAGTACGTTCTTACCCGAGAGGTCCTTATTAGTTGGCGCACGATTCAAATCTATAAAAGACGTTATATAAATTTGTTGTTTAAGTGGAATAAACAGTGTTTGATAAAATAAATTACAACGTTATATAAATTATTATTTTATCATAATTGTATGTACGAGTAGAAATGCGTGCACTGAGAAGAAGAAATAGGGTGATAATGAATGCCAGAATACGGAATGAATTGTTAGGGATGAATGTGAACTTGAGTCAGATGTGTGAAGCAAGATGACGAAGTGTACTCAGAGATGGTTCGGGCATGTATGAATGAAGAAAAAATAACAAAATAAATATTTAGTGCAAATGTAAGTGGGAAGGCATGGTAGTGGAAAAAAAGAAAGTATGGTTGAATCAAGTGAATCATATTTTGAAAGAAAGAAACGAGACATCGTAGTTGTATGAGAAGATATAGAATGTGGAAGAGACGAAAGATGTGTGTCGTCTTAGATAACCATAGCGTTCAATTATCTCTGCCTACGCTGATAGGGAAATAGCGTGCCAGTATGAATTATTGCATAACGGTTCCGCCGTATTCTGCTAATCTGATGAAAAGAGTACAAAGCTGAATAAAACACTTTTTTTCCATAGTTGCACCGGCCGATTCGTCGATTTATCTGCACGATGATAAATTTGGCTCCATTCACGGAACATTTGCTCCAAGAGCGATCAATCACCGAACATTGGGTACCTATTCTGCACGTGAAATCTAGAGGAATTCGGACAAAATTAACGCATTTGGGATCTGAGTCGGAAAACAACAATAAAGGGGCAAACCTACACCATAAGTCAAAATAATAGGTAATTAAGAAAACCAAATTGACTTGCAATTCAACAGAAGCAGAAGCTGCGAACAATGATTTCCAAGTATGACAAGTCATGTCTTAGTGACTTGCCTTTGACGACGGCCCCAAGCATTATTATAATAGCAAGAAGATAAGTCATTTGAATGTTTCGGGTCCGATTCCTGCTGTAACCCAAATAAGGGTCCCACTATGTAAAAAAATGATCTACAAGGTAATTTTAACATTTTTGTGTGCAGTAGTTTTACGAAGACGATCAAAACTCGAAGAAAAAATTATCCCTCAGCTACGTTTTTCGTTATGTCCGTATCAATCCCTTTCTGGAGTTACGTACTGTTAATTACCCCGAATGATCTAAATTTATTAAAAAATATATGCAATGTTATTATTTCCACATTCATAAGTACGTGTATATTACCGGTTTTACTGCAGAACATTTTTTTCAATAGTATGTTATAATATACCGTAAGAAGCGTGTATGTCGGTACCAGTTCGAACAGAATTCAGTCTTGTTTGTGCTCGGCTGATGATGCGTTATACCGTTACAAAAATTGGAATAAACAGTGTTTGATAAAACAAATTATAAAAACTATAAAACGTCTATATATAGATTCTCAGCACTCGAGCGGTTAAATATAAATTTACAAAATTAGTAAAAATGACAATAGTACGTTGGTGCCCGCCCACCTTGATGCACGGAAGTGAAGCTTGAACAAAAATAAATAAGTAAATAATGGGTTTATTGATAACAACACAATATTGAAAACCTTTACAATATTGATAACCTGAACACGCGTTGCAAAATTTGGTAAAAAAATCTCTTTTCATGCAGAGGTGCACCATACAGAGTTCGTGATTGAATAGATGGGGGGAAGATGAAAAATAGTGTTTGATCAAGCGGGTTCTATTCAAACAATGTGGCCCAGAAAGTATATTTGGGTAAGAAAAGTGAAATCAGGGACGTAGGGTGTAATAAATTGTTCAAAAGATATTTTTACATATATATGAAAGGTCTACAATATCTATACAGATTTGCAAGCATCGTCAAAAGGATCAACGGTATTGAGTAATTTAGTTCAAAAGATGGAAAGCTCAATTTAAAGTCAATTCAATTCAAATTCTCAATTCAAAAATTCTCGAAAGAGAAGATTTATAAGCGATTTTAAGACAAATTTGAAACCTTTTATGCGTTGAGTTTATTTTTAATTAATTTAAACATGATTTTGATATTTTTACTGCCATTATTTTGGAGTTAAGGAAATGTCATACTTTGTAGTCATTTATCAGTATTTATTTAGTTTGAGATAGGAGATATCAAACTGTAGTTACTTGTCAATATTTCGTTCCAGGTAGGATATGTTCAATTTCGTAATCACTTGTCGATATTTGTTTCATTTTAGGTAGAAGATATTCAACTTAATAGTCGTTTGTCAACATTTGTTTCGTTTTTAGGTAGGAAATATCAAACTTCATTGTCACCTGTCAGTTAACAATTCCAGATAGGAGATGCCCAACTTTGTAGTCACTTGTAAACATCTGTTTCGTCTTAGGTAGATGTCTAACTTTGTAGTCCCTTATCAATATTTCATCCCAGGTAGATTTTCCATTTTTTAGTCAATTGCCAATATTTATTTCGTTTTAGGTTAGATATGTAAAATTTTACTGTCATTTTTCAACATTTGTTTCATTTTAAGTAGAAGAAGTCATTTTTTATAGTTACTTGTTCATATTAATTTCGTTTTAGGTAGATGTCAAACTTTGTAGTCACTTGACAATTTTTTCCCTTCTAACTAGATGCCAATCTTTGTAGTCACGTTGACAAACTAAACTATTTTTTTGAGTAAATAGAGTTTACTATTTTAGCCGACAATCAGGAATTAATATAAGGTGTTAACCTTCAATCCATATAAACATATAAAAAAATCGCTGTATTGAGCTGTAACTTAACGACTAATGGAAATCTTAACATAAAACTCATACTTAGACCAAAATTTAATTTATGGCTGTAAAATATACAAAAATTTGACACGGTAATAATAAATGTTCATGAAAATTCATTTTACTTTTATACTTGTTAGAATTTTTTATCATAACTTTTTCTCCACCTTACACTGTTCGAACCCTACTCGGCGCATATTTATTGCGAATATTAAAGGGGGATAGGATATGAAGGGTATTTTGAGAGGGAGCTAGCGGACTGAAACAAAGAAAATCGGATAAATGCAAAGGCAGGTGTAGAACAAACAAGTTATATTTATTGTGGGGAGAAACAATATCAGATATCGTTGAAGGAATTCTCGTATTATAACACTTATATACGTAAACGTTATATATGTATACGTCTAGATACTGCTCCAAGGATAATTTCTAAAAATCTGTTATTTACTTACCTGGAGAAGCATTCAACATAATTTTTTCAAAAATTTGATTAATTTCCCCTTGGACTGGATTTTTCTCAATCATAAGAAAAACGAGTATTTTCAATCTATATCCTTTGTGGAAGGCGTTGTTGAAAAAATTGTCATCTTACCTGAAACAAAATGAGGGAAACCATAGTTAGAATTTGATTTTAAATACTTAAAACAAAGCAGTAATTTATTTTGTAAAATGCTTTTTGGGTTTATTTTTATAATATTTTTTTTTAGAGATTTTACGTCAAGCGATCATAAACGGAGATATCCACTTTATTCGAACTAGTCTAGTTTTAAATTTCTACTTTGAAAATTGTATTAAATAGAATAGTTGAAAATCAACGAACTTTTTTAATATAAGAGAAATAAGGTATACGATATATTCGTGTCACGAAAAAAAATTGGTGATTTTTATATCCATGGCCTAGCGAGCTCTGTAAACGTCATTAATTTTTTTAAACAAACATTTGCAGTTCACACAGGGTGAATGGCAAAGTTACCTCATGATTATTTTTCGACAGCGTCTAGACTCCGCACCGTATGGGAGGGAATCGGTTTGGGGAGGGGGATTCTATGAGAAAATGGGAGTAGGGAGCGAAAATACTATGGCTGAATGAGAACTGGAAGAAAGATTTTTGTAGGAGAACGGGAATAGGGGTTCGAGGACTTTGTATGAAAATAGGAGTGAGATCGGGGATTCTGTGGGAGAGGGGGAAATGGGAGTTTATGGTGGTAGGTGGCATAGGGGGATCGCCGA
The DNA here is from genome assembly GCA_949825065.1 of Odontocerum albicorne. Lineage (NCBI taxonomy): Eukaryota > Metazoa > Arthropoda > Insecta > Trichoptera > Odontoceridae > Odontocerum > Odontocerum albicorne. The sequence goes on from OX463853.1 coordinate 23,048,024, forward strand.
GTTTCTGAAGGTGGATGAGATGTATTAGGAACGTTACCATAGTTACTGTCTTTAAGCTACGAGTATGCATCTGCGATAAACTTTCTTGTTCGTTACTTCAAAATAAAAGTTTTGTATTGGTATTTTCCCTTTTTTAAAAGGAAAGTGTTGAAAAGGGTCGAAGTTGATTTGGGAGTGAATTGTTTTTCTTGGACGTAAGATTGGCGATGGAGAATTTTGAAACAATATAGAAAGAGATTTTTCGACATTTTACTACGTGTTTTTTTTATAAGGGGTAACAAATTGTTTGTTCATTATTCAATTCGAACCACTATCATACATCATACATACATTAAGCCCGATGTGTACTACTTACCTCTGGGTACTGTACATACGTGTATATATGCTTAAGTTCCCTGTTGACTTTGTTTTCTATCGCTACGCACCATTCGACATCTCTCGTAATTCTTCTATCGTCTCGTAAAATACTTTTTTAATGTACACCCATATTTCGCTTTAACTTTCCATTTTACACTTTTCCATCATCATTACTAAATTTCGCAGCCTTAGATCTGTTTTGTTATAAAAAATGTGTTTTTTTAATACATATATTCGATAGCAAGTATTCAAGGTATGGTGGCATTTATTGAAGAAATTGGGGAACATATCTCATTTTTCTACTCACCGGCTTGGATATTAGCTTTACAATTTTTTTTAATGGTTATTAAAAATATTTGACGCAAAAAGTCAAGAGCCATTACATAAAATATACCATTGCGTAAAAGACAAATAAAAAATTATATATAATCTATTCCTCGTAATCGAGTATGATCGTCAGCCATCACGCCAGTACTTGTATTGGTTTATTATGTGAAAGTAGTTGCATTTCAGCAATAACAGATTATTGACAAAACAAACGCAAAGGTACGATTACAATAACTTTCAAGATGATCGGAAGGTTTAATCTGCTACAGTATTTGATGAGGTCGAGTTATATAGAGGGCTATGTTTATTTTGCTTAACGGCATAAAATTTTACGATAAACAGTATATACCTTCTAGAACATAAATTCAGATGAAAACATTCTAATAGTAGAACTAGTCCGCAGGTGAATCTACAAGGAATCGAGCCTGGAATTTCCACTTGCTTAGTATGAATGCTAACCGTTCGATTCGAACACGGAGAACCAAAACAGTAGTCTATAAAATTGTAATCATACCATATCTGATGTACGGATACGAATCAAGGGTTTCCTACAGGCGTCATATTAGGGTATAATTAAAAAATGTCAGCTGAGGCACCTCAGGTAAATAATGAACTGTTTCTAGTTATCAGAAACTTAATAGAGAAATAAGACGCCGACAAGCGCAAATACTGAAGCGCCTTGTCCTATATGCAACATGATATGGCTATCAAAATAACCTCATATATAATCATCTCCGGTGGCACCAATGCCAAGTACCCTGATCCCCCTCATTTGTATTTTGCTTCTATTATACTATTTACGAGTAATGCCCATTTATTCATTCAACTTTTAGACCATAGCCACCAGCTAAAAACTTAAACGATTAATATTTGTTGCTGAAAAATATGACAGATTTCACAAGTTACTATGGAAAACTTATCCCATCAAAAGAAAGGTTCAGAAAAGCAATGTCTGGAGGTGAAAATATTGCTCTCGAGTCAAACTGAACGAGCAGCACACCACGAGAAGCGATCAAGTTGAGAAACTACACTGCAGTTTGTGGGAGACAAAGTTCCAAGCACGTAGTGTGAGTGGAGGAGCCTCAGCTCAGGTGTGCAGCGGAGGTGGTGACTAACGGATTGGTCTTTCGACTTGTAAAGATTATTCGTCAAATGTGATAAATTCAGACTTCACTAGTGCATAATTTTTCAGCGTGAAAATTCAAATTTACAAACTCAATTTACACTGTATATTGTTTTAGTACTTGTTTTAAAGGAAAGGCTGATCGAATAAAATCAAACTCTTAGTTATAGATCGGGGCTATATGTTTAATTAACTCACGGTTAAAAGACTCTTGTCATAAGTTTGGTAGCATTCATGGAATGAGTTGCAAAAGACTTACAAAAAATATATACATGTACAAATATACGAGTCATATCCAGAAAGTAAGTGTACTGAATTTTTGTAGGTTACAATTTTTTTTATTTAAACCAAAAAATTACGTGGTTACCGTAGTACATATGTAAGCTATTTTTCGACATAGTCGCCATTCCTCTCAATACAGGTGGTGAAGCGGGGTATCAACTTTTTGATGCCTTCCTCGAAGTTGTCTCCCGCCAACCCCTCCGTCCACTTCTCTACCTCCTCCTTTACCTTCTCGTCGGTTGAAAACCTTTTTCCACCCATGTGCAGCTTCAAGGAGGTAAAGAGATAGTAATCTGAAGGTGCTAGGTCAGGGGAATGCGCGGGATGGTTCAGGACATCCCATTTAAACGAGGCGAGCAGTTCCTTCGTGGCGTTGGCCGTGTGTGGTCTGGCATTGTCGTGCAGCAGGCAGACTCCCTTTATCAGCATGCCTCTCCTCTTGTTCTAAATCGCCCTCCGCAAATTTTTCAGGGTCTCACAGTATCTTGCAGAGTTGATGGTCTCCCCTTGAGGCATATATTCAATTAAAATTATACCTTAACAGTCCCAAAACACGGATGCCATGATTTTCTTGGCTAAAATTGTGGTTTTGAACTTTTTGGTGGAGGGTGAAGAGGTGTGACGTGACCGTTTTTAAACTCGCGACACCACTTGTACACACTCGTACGATTCATAGCTTTATCACCATATGCAGTTTTCACCTCATTATAAACCTCAACCGGAAGTTTTCCCTTCCAAACGAGATAACGGATGACGCCGCGTATTTCGCACTTGGCGGGAGACTGGATTGACATTTTTCACGAAACGTGTTGTCGCGTCGACACTTCTCAACGTACTGACCTCGAACTGGTCTCGTTGCGGAGGAGAAGGGTCAGGCTACACGGAAGTGTAGCCAACATGTCGAAAATAAAATCCATCCGGTCGTGAGAGCCTCAGTACACTTACTTTCTGGATACGCATAGTATGTCAGAAACGAATTAAGAGCAAGGAAGAGGTGAATCGAGGAAAATATGAATGGATATATTTGGAAAAAAATTAACTGAGGGAAAGGTAAAAAATATGCCAAATAGAAATCTGTACTCGTGAGTGATAGGTTTAACGGCCTGTCCTCTCTGCCTCACCCAAAAAGGGCATGGCGAAACGGTATGCATATAATATTATAAACAATAAATATTCTTCAATAAACGAAGAACAATGAATTGATTGTTTTCAGCTTGTGCACACAGTTTCATGTTGTATAACGCTTTCGTTGTATAAAATACAGACTGGTGAGTTAATTTCCATGTGTTAATTTCACCCAACCAATCAAAAAGATTGCTTAGACTTAAGCGAAAACCAGACAAAATCCCTTTTATTTAAAAAAAAATAAACTGAATACCGACGGGAATTGCACCCGTAACCCCCAGAATGGTAGTGAAGCGTTTTATCAACAAATCCGTGGATTTCGTCAGTTACAAAAATATTTCAGAAACATTATTTTACATTCAAGTACATAAAACGTTTGTACGAGTATTTATTTGACAGCGAATCGCATGAACCATGTTCGTGTTTTGATATTTATGTATATTATTGAAGCATTTTGTATTTCTACAATATATTCACTCGCACTTTGATTACGTTTTGTAAAAATTGTTGATGGTCGAAATCGACCGTAAATGAATAAATAAATAAATTGGATATTAATCCAAATTCAGTAAAAGCGATTAAAAAGAAAACAAGAACTTCAATTTCTGATTAAAAATTCAGAACAAAAGTTAGTGCTGAAGGTTTATGTTTACGGGCGTTTCGATCGGCAAAAGCTGATTAATAATTTGTAAGGATTTAATGTCTATCGGTTTACCAAGTTCTCCATTAGAGGATTACAGGGGTTCTGCACACATTTTTAAATGCGCAAAAACGCCTGCTTACTGATAACGTGAATAAGAATAAATACAATACAACACCGTCTCTTGAGTCATTCTCATGAGTGAAGATGAGGAAGCCTGCACAATATTTACTCAGCTTTTTCTATTTCCGGTCAGATGTGAAGCCTCGCACAGGGTGGAGTTGGTAACATCCTTGATTTGGTCGGTACAACGCAAGATGGCGCGGCCTCTTGGTCTTCTACCAAAACCTTTGCCCAACATAAGTCTTTTCGATACATGTACGAAGAAACGTCATACATTTCTTTGATAGATTGTGAAGTGTTTTTATGAAGTTCCAATAATGCACACATAGATTTGCAACAATTCGCAACATTCGTCTTCACTGTCACATCTCAAACACATCGTTCATCTTTCTATTAAGATACTTTACTGTATATATTTCTGCTCCATAAATAAATATAAACCAATCAATCGCTTAGTCTAAGCTTAATCTTTCTGAGTATTATTTCTTTTGTTTAGTCATATTTTGACAAGGCTTGTCATTACATTCTTCGCTATTCCTACTTCGCTCTTGATCTCTGTAGTCGAGTCTCTGGAGCTAGATACAGTAGAGCCAAACTACACAAATACCTCCATATTATCCATGCCCGCGAAGAGGCTATGAGGTGTAGGTGACGTATTTGGTTGACGATAAGTTTGGTTTTGTTGCGATTTATCTCCAGTCTCGAATTTCCGCTTCCCATTTCCACTCTTTTGAGCAGTTCAGCCATTTATTTTTCGCTGGCTGCGAGATTAGTATCGTCGGCGTATATTAGGTTATAGATTTACAAAACAAAACACTGTAATATTAAAAAAAAAATAGCATTGAATTTTTATGTTAGAAAAAAGTGCTATTTGTTTTATCACAGATGACGGTTATAAGAAATACATGAATAAAACAAATTTATTCGAGTAGTATAGAAGGTTCAAGAATTTTAACCATCCAAACACCAAGTCATATGTACACTCCAATTATAAAAGTTTTTAACTATTTCATCTTTCAGAATTTCGTTTATTTGGAAGTGTTACGTTTTTATAGATTTTTCCAAAGATACTCGTATATAGATTATTTTTGCAAATATTTCATCATGTATTCATTTTACGTAGCCAAACCATCTTTATACTCCTTTCTTCGAAGTCCAGTGACCAGTATTATCAGTGTATCATCTATCGTTGCCAAATTAACTCTTACCAGACTGGGACCCTTTTTTTGGTTACCTTAGAGAATCGTACGTATAATCGTTGTTCTACTAGAACAACGATTCAACTCCAAGTTCCAGGTTATTGCAGTTATTTGGTTTTCTTCTATACAACCCTTCATAATAAATTTTTCGATACTATCCTAAAATAATTATGCAATTTCAGGATATATGTATATACATGTACAAACTATCTTGGTACCAACAAACCTATATTAATTGTTTATAATTATTATTTCTTAACTCTGTGATTTAAAAACCTAAGAGCTGTGAATATGGACTAATTAAATAGATGGCTAAAATATTTGCTTTCCTTTCCTTACACAATAAGTGTTCCCTAAGAAGAGATCGCAAAATAATATAAAATAAAATTAAAATATATAAATCACAAATAAAAAAAATGTATAAATACTCGTAGATCAAACAAGAAAAAAAAGGAAGGTGAAGGGGCAACCGAGCGAATTCTTATAATTTCCAATGAAAAAAATGAAAGGCCGAGAGAAAAAATAAAAGAAACTCGATAAGAGAAAAAAATAATCGAGATCGGGTAAAATAAGGAAACCTAAAAATGTCCTATAAATATTAAGCCACGCGGATTAAATCACGCTCACAGTGATATTGCAAAGGAAGAAATATGTCATTTGGCGAGCTATTATAGGCATTTGTGTCAAATACCTAATTCCTTTATGTCGCTTACAGGAGCTAACCATTATGTGTCTCCCCCAATCAGGGGGCCCATAAAAATAATTGCAATTCCGTGGTGCGTCAGAAGAGGGTCATTTGTTCAAATCCCGGATTGGCCGGAATGCTACTCTTGTTTCACATTGGGGATTTTTGTTACTTTCAAAAGCTAAATTCAATCGTACTCTTCGGATAAACGATTTAACTATACAAATGATCGTGAATAATGAAATACGAACAAGAAATATAAAATAAAAAAAGGAAATGGAACGAGTAACGTACTTTCTTATATGAAAAATAAAAGAAAAATTAATATATCGTCGTCTTCTTCACGGGCGCAATAACTCGGGATTCGAACTCACTCTTCTTGACATCAAAAATATTACAAATAAAAAAAAACAAGTTGAGTGTATGGATAGAAAGGTGGTGGTTACGGCCATTAGATTAGGAACTTTTCCGCATCTGCATATTCTTCGAAAAATATGTTATATTTGGTAAACTGCAGAAAACTTACCAAGGAAAGACGAAATACGATGAAACCTTTGTAGATCTTCCGATATGCAATAGCAACACATTCGGTAAATGGAGTGTAGTGATTGTGTGTAGTGTTCATATTAAATAAAAACTTAGATAATTGTTCAAAAAAAGGGTTGTCTTCAAGTGCTTCCTAAAACTGCACAGGCCACCCATTATTTTTTCACATTGAGGCAGACAAGATCGATCCAATTAAAATGTTATTTGAGAAAACGAACATTAACAAAAATGAAGATTATTATTTAATTAAATATTACGCAACAATAACATTAATGTTGCAAATCACAATAAACACGTTTAAATGTGGAAACATACTATATTGTATATTGTTTACCACTAAAAGCAATCAAGAAATAAACTATAAATATAATGGAATGTTGTGCATAGCTTTAGGAATACTCAAACAGCATAAAATCTTAAAAATCACAGCTGAGTTTAATAAATAAAAATAAAATCTTTTACATGTATTTTAAATAAGAAAATTCATAGCCAACAAAAAGTACAGAAGACGATCTGAATAACGAAGTCCTTAGGTAGGATGATCTGATGATACGTAGTAAGCATTTGGAAGAAAATAGAGTATTAAATGGAGAAGCCCAAAAAGACCCGAGTGTAAGATTGGAAGAATAGTTGTACCGTGGTGCGGTAAACAGAAAATTACTTTATTACTAGTTGCAACCCGGGAAATATTCACGGAAGTAAAACAAATTCTACATTTATGAAAATATATATTCATAAATATAGAATTTGTTTGTATATATATCATTTATACATCGTCCACTTTTACACCGGTTCAAAAATTGTAAGCTAGGTATTTAAAATTCGTTCAGTATAATTTTTTATCACGGACCCACCGAGATTCAAATTTCGAAGTATTCCTCTCTCGCTCTCTTGTATTCAAAATTCAATTCTCGTATTCTTTCTTCGACAACAACCATCGTATGGGTTTTGGCCTATTTATACTATGATTCGAATAAAACATAAAAAAGGTTGATACACGTCACTAGTTGAATAAAAAAAGAAATAGAATTATTAATGGGAATAATTCAGATTTGTTTGAAAAAAATAGTTATAAAGGGTCTTTCAAAGTGAGCGGTTTTTTACAATAATTCAATTTTTTTTAAATTCTTGAATAAAATACACAACTTGCTATGATTTCCATTTTTTTTATTGGTCATTGAAGTGTAATGTATGACATTTAAACACAAAAAACAATATTCGCCAAATGTCCACTTCTTGCAGCTGCAATGTGTCAAGATGTCAAGCTCAGGAATTGATTAGGGGTCATTCTTATAGACCTGGCTCTTCACGTAACCGCAGAGAAAATAGTCCAACGGTGTCAGATCACATGATCTTGGTGGCCAATTAACATAACCGATTCCGAAGATTACAATACATAAAATAAATCAACAATTTGAACGCGTTGTCGTATTGTACACGACTCGATTTTTATAAATGGCATACATTACACTTCACAAATGTCACAAGACCCAGGCAAGTTCGCGATGCCATCTGTGTTTTATCCAAGAATTAAAAAAAAGCTCAATTTGAAAGACCCTTTACACACATACTATCACACATTTTTAAAATTATTATTGTTGTTGTAAGGTACATTGTACCGTCTATTTATACAAATCAAGTTAATATTTTTAAACGTTATAAAAATATTCGATTATTTTCTGTCCTAGTTATTCCGCATTTCGGTTAATGCAACCCCGAATAATCAAGAGTCTACAGTACGAGTAATTAATCTTTCGCTGCAAAAGAAATGTTTTATAAAATTGTACTAAACGAGATGTTTCATAAAATATTTCAAGAGCTTTTAGTCCTTGTGTGTTGGTTCGAAAATGTGAACCCAGAATGAATCACCAACCAGTTCCAAGTTCGTAACATAAAATTGAAGCTATAAAATTATATGGCTCATGAAACTGATCGCATTAAATGCAACGCGTGACTCCGAATAGTAATAGTTAAAGTGGTAAATCAAAGGGACTTAGCGCATATGCCGAAGATTCTATAAAGTTTTAGTATCGCATCGATTCCCAATTAAATCGATTATTCTAAAGAAATTGAAAACCAAAAATGACCAATCAATAACACAATTTTATCGTTCAAATTAAATAATGACCAGTCTCAATAATATTTCATTCCATATCATAAAGACCCATATAAAATGACAAAATTATTTCTAATATAAAAAAAAACATAAAAGACATGTGTCCATATACGCATAGGTTACCGTGACCTAGTTGATAAGACTCCAGCCTTCCGAGCTGGGAGTTACACGTTTGGTTCTCGGTAGAACCCACTTTATTTAAAAAAAGTCTGGTCTTCACTTAAAACATCTTGAACAACTTTATTGTTGGTTGGAAAGAATTGCCAAATACTCGGTAAATTTTACTGTATACAATGGAAGTGCTGCATGTATACAATACAATACGATATTTTGGAGCTACTATTTCTCATAATTCGAGAATACCGACTCCCCTGGCCTAGTTGGTATGACGCCTGTAGTCGAACCGGGGGTTGCGGGTTCGATTTCCACAGGTATATTTCCTAGTTTATACAAAAAAAGTCACAAGACAATGAGAACACATCAGATGTTACTGTATACATAAAAAAATACCGTACATACCAAAAATATACTTAAGTACATAAACACTATGCTAGAGGTATTGTTTATTAAATGCTAAATGTTTCACTTATACAAAACTAAAAGGATTTTCTCAAGTCTTTTTCCACTGAGGAATTTTCCGTAATTTATTTTGATTCATGCATATGAAAAAAGAATAAATTTTTGACATCCGTCCCCTGGTTGGTAGGATTGTCGTCTTTGATAACCGAGGTTTTGGATTCAAATCCAATATATGGGTATCAAAAACTACGAAAGATTCCTTTTTTTTTCAAGATAGATATTTAAGTGTCTTTTTAAAATTGACGAAAATATTCGGAACTTTCTTGAAAGCAATACACTGATAGCTTTAAAATGGAAAATAATATTGAAAAATACTAACACAAACAAAACGTGTCCATTGTGGAAAAGAAGAAAGCGACTCTTAACATTGTTTTGTTGCTACCTATACAATTGGACATTTCATAATGTCCACTATCGTGTTATTCATGCTTTAAACTTTATCTTTGAAAATTTGGTTGATATATCCAAGTTAATATATCAACATTTCCCTGTGTCAGCTTTGATCTCAAAAACAAAGCGATTCTTAATCATATTCTCCTTTAGTGTAACATTTTTAATTCATTCTTATCACATGGAAACATCCAGTAAGATTCTATTCGCCCGAATTTATTGTTGTAGTTGCACTCAATAGCTGATCATCTAAAATTCTGAGAACGTTAAAGGATGTTCATCTTATGCAAGATATCGTTTTTATTATGCAAGACGTTTATGTTATGCCTAACATTGTTTTTTAAACATTTTTATGTTATAGTCAAAAACCCTACGCTGCTGTTTTTTTTTACATAATTTTAAAACTAAAAGTCATACAAAATCATTGATTTCCGGCACTCGTAAGAAAAAAGAAAACTCATCTCTTTTTGTTCGTAGGGGGAAATCTTTTTCGATCGTAAAATCCAAAAGTAAATCGTGTAACTTATACTGGAGTTGCTGTCAAGAGCTTGAAAGGGTCTGCGTGTACTGTGGGGTAACTAAAAAGTTGCAAGGGTTCTCTCCTGACAGATCTGAACTCAGGGAACCAAAAAGCTCCATTCGCATCAGCCGTCTATGCAAGGCATATATGTATATGCAGATAATATTTTTTAATGGAAATGTAATTCAAGCTAGCAAGTTATTTGCCACTGTTTCCATCGTTATTATTATCTACCTCTGGTCACGTCACTATTGGAGTAGGCATATATCATAGAGAACGGACCTTCCCTTCTTTCTATCCTGGTCGACATGTTTTTACTAGTCATTGGCATGCATTTTTAAAATTGCGTCAGTAATTTTCAACGTCCTTTTTTCTCAAAAATATTTCAGTGTTGTATTAATAAGAATAATATAATTAAGATTGCTGTATTTTGAGTTGTTATATATGGTTGTTATGTCAACACCAGCGAATATATTGTACCTTCCCTCTAGTTCTACTATTATTGAGATGCGATTAGTCATTCATTTTACTTAACCGTTAGAGTGCTGAGAGTCGATATATAGACGTTTTATAGTATTGAAAAAAAAAATGTCCAGCAGTAAAACGGTTAAATTTAAACGAATGTGTATTTTTTGTAAAATCTGTCATGGATCAAAACATTAAATTCAAGATGAGCTGGTTGGTTCAAAAAAGCTTCTGCTTGGCAATAAACCCGCCAGATGTACCAAGTCTAACCATGCACACAAAATAATGAAATATATACGAGTAAATGGTAGTGCGCTTGCTAACAAACTTGCGTGTTAGGTTCGGTTCCGGGCGGAACTTCATTTCAAATTGGTTTTACATTGATACTTTATTTCATCTGAATTTGAGCTGTAAGATGATTTATCAGCAACTTCACTCAGAGAAGCGGTCTTTGACTTTGGCTCTCAATTATTCCGACCTCAGATTTGACGTGTCAAGACCTTGCGTTTGATGAAGGGTCGCAGTTTGTATATAATAACACAACCTAACATGATTGATCTACTTAACTTCCATGGATGCAAAAGATTGAGAAAAAAAATTATATGTGAAATTTGTGATAAAGGAATGAGACCATTTCGTCACAAGCTTAACATAGTCAATCCGCAACACTGTGGGATCCGTAACACATTGTTGTAATATATGGATTATCTTTATTTTAAAACAATATGAATTGTTAGTGTATCGTGTATATTAAAAAATAAAAAAATAACTTTACAAGTTTTCACTCTTTACAAACTGGTTTGAGTTCTTGTTAAACAAAATATACTAAGTACATTTTGATGAAAGTTAATGCTACTCCCGCCAAATATTTGATGAAATTATTGTGAATGTAGCCCCAAAAGAGAAATAAATTTTACCCGGTAAGATTCTGCAAACCCCCCTTTTGAATTTGACCCCAGGTGAAGGGTTTATTCAGTCGTGTATGGGCGCACCGCCGTGATGGCAAGAAAGGTAGCCAAAGCACCCCTGGGGAGAACACACGGCAAGGGGAATGCAGCAACAATGCAGATTGTTCCGACGTCAGACGCAGGAGAAACAATTATAAAATGGGATAAGAAAACGAACATACGATATCGAAATTCGTTATTTTATATTTAAGCTTACATCAGACGAAACAACTCTCTTTTCGTAAAATATCTTTTCAGAAGGTTTTCAACATTCAATATTTTTATTTAATTTTGTTATTTATGAGTAACTAATGTAAAACGCATTTGAAAGTTTCTTAACTGAGAACACAGCTCTACAAATTAACGGTTAGTTTTTTTACAAAAATCAAAGTACATTTTTTTAATCGATTTGGGGCACTGAATAGATAAACGACAGTTAAAATACTGGGTTGGCTCCGGAAATGCAGGTCCATTTTTGTTAATTGTTTTTACAAATGTTTTAATAAGACCCATCTTTATGTAATGGTGGTGGCAGCAAAACTTGGCCGGGATTCACTTGCGGTTTACATTATATATTTAACATTTTGCGTTTCGGGCATAAGAGCTTGTTGGTGAGGTTATTCTTTTTGCTTGTAGTGAACACTTATAGCGCGGTTTTCCCAATTACAGTTCAAGTACGATCTCGGTATTCTAGTCGGTAAGATATATGTCTCCCAACCCGGGAGTTGAGATTTTGATTCCAGTTGACTCTTTGCGATTTTGATTTCAGTTGAGATTTTTTAAAAAGGATTTTAGCCTGATAATCACTCGAAATATATTTGATATGGTTTTGGTTGGTTGGAAGAGATTGCCAAATGGAAACATGCCCCTCAGATTGTACTATATACAACGAAAATGTAAAAAAAAAACATTGTGTAGTAGTGTTGTTTTTGACTGTACACGATTAAATACGATATAAAAAGTAAATAAAACAGTTTATTTTATTTCCCTCACAGTTTGCCCACTAATAAAAAACCACGAATTACTAGAGACATAAAGTCAGGAAGGTTGACATTGCATTAAAATTGTAAATTAAAAAAAAAATAATATCCACCTAGAGATTAATGTAAATCTTATAAAAATGTCATAATAGTTTTTGGTTTCCCCAGAATGTCCATTAGAAAATTTCAGAGACGAGTACTAGAAGAGAGGGCACTTCAAACAACGAGTCAGCCAACTTTGATCAAGATACGAAACGAAGCCTTTCTTGACAAAATAGATTTTACGTACAAAAGAATTAACAGAGCCTGACTTCCATAGAAAACGAAAAAGCCCCCTACAATACAGAAAGGTAAAACGAGCACAGAAGGAATGTTTATGATTTGGTCGAGGTTTGCAAAACAAATCAATCTTTTTGAACCATGGGTCGGCAAAGTACAACTGAAAGGCCACAGTGTCCACTGTTTTTAACGACCCTAAATTTAACCTTTCCGACCTTAAATCATGAGTATTGAATCGGGGTACCAAGTGACCCCATTAGAATGTTACATATTTGCTAAAATTTGGATGAAACATATTTTGAATTGTTTCAATACAGGTATCAAGTTCTTCGTCCTTAGTTACAAAAAAACATGAAAACTCGGATTTACTTTCATTTTTCAAGGCATTAATGTCGACATTCACACTTGCATCACTTCAATATATTTTTGGGGTTTAACATATGCCCCATTTTGGAACTGGAAAGTTCATAACTTAATACTCGATAAGTCTATTAATGAGGACAATGTTTAAACCTTCTTATATAGCGTAATACGTTTAATCCTTTTGGTCCACAATTCTGCCATCAGGACAACAATGGGAGTATCACAAATCACATCCTCTTCGATGCAAGATACTGGGTTCCTTTAGCTCCGCAGCAAGTGTTGCATGGATTGCTCTTCACCGCAGATACAGAGGGATGGTCCAACATGCAACATTCTTCATTTTTAAATGTTGTTCATGGTTCTCTCAATTCCTATTCGGAGTTAAGAGTCAAGAGATTTCGATTTCCTCTAGGGTAGTTTAGAATCAGTATGTAATTAATACCTTTACAGGTAAAATTCACCCGATGTTCATCCTAGCTACAGTAGGCGGTTGTCCTAAAGGCTAAGTGGTCCTAATGAAACTGCGCCTGGATTTCAACCTAGCTAGACTGGTGTTTATGTAAATAATTTTTCGGGGCATCCAGTTGGTTGACTCTGTGAGTACTGCTTCAAGTCATCTCGGCGACGATGTGCCCCTTTTTATATGGTAAGTTTAAGGCAAACCGTGATCTTCAAATATTAATTTTAAAGCTCTTTATATAGTGTATGTGACAAAGTTAGTATGTACACATTTTAACATATAGTTCAGTTTAAAACAAATCGGATTTTCACGCAAAAGATTGTTTATCCCTACAACAGGCTAAAAAAATGTGATTTAACGTAAAACGCAGATGAAAAGGATACACTCAAAAGGATCATCTGTATTGGAAAAAATCTCAAGTTGGTATCCTTAGGCGTTATGCTCGTATTATTGTATCAGTCGTCAAAAGAAAGTCGGACAGACAATAAAAGGAGATATTGGGGGACTTCTTCCTTTGAAATGATTAATCCTCTCAACTGGCAGAAACGGCGAGTATCGAACAATTAGTTGAAGTTTGAGGAAATAACTTTACTGGAGAAAAAGTTAAAATTGAGGACCTTACTACACTTTTAGACATAACTGAGCCACTTCACAGGAAATCGTGAGTTATCATTGCTCCTATTGTCATTATTTTTAGAGTTTAATTTATTTTAATTAATCTCATATTACGTTTTTTTTTGTAATTGGGTTAACCCTGTAACAAATGTAAAATAAAATGTAAAAATATTTTTTTTTTCTATTTCTCATTCATTTATAATATTTTCGTGTCCGGGTCTTGTTCATTATAATTAGGTACGGAGATCGCCCTATCATCCACATCAATCAGGCCCTCCTTTGAGGATGTAATCCCTATATTCGATCAAATTAGCACGTGTTGTGAATTATGTATAGTTCCACAATTACAACTTAATTTATTTCGAAAAAATTAATTTTTATTCGACATTGATGTTTTTCAAATACTACAATAATTAGTCAGTTTAAAAGATCAGCGGCATAAAAAAATTATGCAAATGTATAAAACATATAATATTTTATAAAATAATAATTAATGTTAATATCGAATGAATCAACATGAAAAATATAAAATTCAAATTCTATCGACATTGAAAAGCACTATGTGAATGTAATAGCTCTTATTTTTATGTCACGAAATCAACTTGTGCTTGGCTTGGCGTCTTTTTCAAATGGAAAAATAAAATTCGAAGAAATTCACATAAAGGCAGAGTAGAAAAAAAACCTTCAAACAAATATTCCATCACACACAGTACACAAACATTTTTCAGAGAATTTGTTAAAAATATTATTTTAACTAAAAACTTATTAAATAAAAAAGTTATCCTTCGCGCATATTAAAGAGCCATCATATTCAAAACAAAATTTGAAAGTTAGTATTTTTAACACATCTTATTTTCAAAGTAATCCCTTAAGGAAACGCTCTAAGGTATTCCACGGTGAGTATTTAATATTTTATGAGAGCTGAGAACACTCCGGCAGGATAATACAATTTTCTGTTATAAACGGTTTATATTTTAAGCAAAGTGTAAAGTAATGTGAATTTATGATAGGAACGTGGTAAAATAGTTTAAACTCCGGAAAAATTGCGCTCTATTGAAGAGCCAATTTACTTAGGCGCTTAAAACATCATAATAAACAGCTATAGGCAACAAGTGAGTTTAAAAGCAGAAAATATTTATGAAAATATGTAGATATTTAAATTATTTTGAGGGTGAAATGTTTTTAAAAGTTTTTTTCATAATCCTAAAGGCTTTTTGTTTGTCCGTTCATTCGCATGGTATTATTCAAACTATCCGTATTGGTAATGCGAATGTTTTGAAAAGCGTTACAAAGAGAAAATGTTGAATTTGTCTCCGTCAATAGTGTATTCGGATTAAAAAACCCTGAAGTAGTCACTTGACTTGCAGGTTCATACCATTACACACCTAGAGGTAACAATAATATAGTTGATGAAATTTAAACGTCAATTTTTTGTGATTGACGTTTAAATTTGGACACGTTTAAATTTGAACACTATAACGACACATACACAAATCAAGAACTGCCAAAAGTATGGTTTATAAAAGAAAA
This sequence comes from Odontocerum albicorne, assembly GCA_949825065.1. Taxonomy (NCBI): domain Eukaryota; kingdom Metazoa; phylum Arthropoda; class Insecta; order Trichoptera; family Odontoceridae; genus Odontocerum; species Odontocerum albicorne. The sequence goes on from OX463853.1 coordinate 23,063,675, forward strand.
TGTGGTTTATCGATGTATGCCAAAATAAGAAATATAATCGTTAACGATGAATGTGAATTAAAAAAACTGATGTGTTAAGGATGAGTATGTTAAGGTGGTTTGAACATGTTGATCTGATGGGTGCCGAAATACTAAGTAAACAAATTTGCAAAAAGCAAAAATAAGTGACAGTTGATAAACGAGAAAAGTATGATCAAACATGATTTATTGAATTTTGAAAGAAGAGAAGATAAGGAGAAACTAAACAGAAGGAATTAAATAAGAATATGTATGTATGTATAATGTATATACTATATAAGGCATACATATATTCAAGAGAAGTTTTTCAACTTTTTAGCTTAGCGACCCTCCAAAAGATAAAAATAAATTTAAGACTTCACGACCTCCACGCAAAAGATTGATATATGTGCACGTGGCCGCATAAAGGTTATAATTGCACAACGACGAAAACAATGATCAGGTAAGGATATCTACTGTTTTACGTCAAAAAATAGGACACCTAAACATTCTCAACAGTTTGACTTGGCGCGAGTATTCGTATTTATACTTCTCACTAGCTACATGATAGAATATCCGAGTTTATATAAACAGAGGTAATCGTTTGGAGTAAATGATGCAAAACAATGAGTTGCACTGTAGTTTCTAAAATTAATGCGTTCGTTTTTTCATAGAAAATGTGTCATTTTCCTTTTGTACATGTAAGATATTATTATTTCCGCGGCCCTTCTAATATTTCACAGCGACCCCTAGGTTGAGAAACGATATTCCAGAGGATTCTTAAGTTATTAGTGTGATATTGAAATGTACGATATTTGGTAAATAAATAGTGCCAGAAAAATAAAATAAATGTAAATGTAAAAGGTGTCAGTAGATGTATATTCAATCGTTGAATTATTAAAGTTAAAGGATTAATATCAATAAATCTAGTGATGAAGATTATATCGGAGAAAACACTGAGTAAACAATTCCACCTTTTGACGCCGACTTTTCGAAGCAGACAAGAAATTCAACTGATACTTCACCGATCCGATACTATTTTGATCGGATTTATTTTAGCACTTAAAGACAACCCTTTTTAAGAGGTTTTACCAAAATTTATGATTATATATAAATACCACATTTCACCTAAAGTCGAATATGCCATAATCACATATCGGAAAATCTTCAAAAGGTGTGTATAAATAATCTTCTCTTAAATTTTTTTGTAGTATTATAGTATTACACTTTCGTTGTATGCAGTACAGCCTGGCGGGCTTATTATCATGCGGTCATCTCCAGCCAACAAGGTGTTAAACATAATTCAAGTTAACACAAGACTGAAACCATGTTTAAAAAATCATGGTACTAACGGAAATCAAACCCGCAGTCCCGGGTTTGAAGAAGGACGTCTTATCAACTACGCCACCGAGGTCGTGACTTAATTGGTAGAACGTGTTTCCCTTAACATGGAGTGTGTTAAAAGGAAATTAATATCAATTATGAATATGAGATACTGAAAAATATGTTTGCAATGTATAATTTACTTGCCAGGATGATTTAACTTTGATTTCAAGTTTATAGGATAAAATGATTATATCGATAAAATCGCTATCCAAAAGCAGCTACTATTAAAATCTGCCACAAGGTTTTCTAACCTAGCTCAATTAGGCTTATCACCCTTTGTCACAATATGTTCTCAATAACCTTGATATATGTCTAAACATTGGAAGCAACGTTCCACGTGCCAATAGTCTGGTTGATATTAGATTTGTAATTCATACTGTAATCCTGTTTTAAATCTTACTTTAAGATTTCACACCATCAGTATTTACTAAGTGGTCTTTGGGAATTGACAAAACGTATTTAATTATATCTTATGACGAAAAAGTGCTGCACGAATAATTTATTTTCAATTTGATTTGGTGGTGCGAAAAATTGGGTTTACTATGTGTACCAGACAGGTACAAAGACTGTAGAAATAAAATAGATCGTTGGTCGCCGCGTAACGCTCGAAGAATCGACGTCGCGAATTCCGTTCCGAAGATTCAGCAGAAGAAGAAGAAGAAGAGCAGGGAGAGATTCCTCTCAGGCAGCTTGATGTAGGGTAGCGGGTCTCAAAGTAAAACACGGTAAAATCGGTATTTACTGAGAATGTATTTCAACGAGAAGTGGTGAGAAGTCAAGTGAGAAGAAGTGCCCTACAAAATTTGGGTCCCTTCTATATTAATGGTCAGTCGGCCGTCAGCAGCGCCCATTGTCCGCGAAATACGACAACTTTCGGGGTCCGGGCCATGCTTACGCCGACTGAATCCGGACCTACTCCGATCGCACCGCTTCGCAAGTTACATAAATCCAATACGGTCGCGAGTACGATCGGAGTCAAACAGACATACATATTTAACACAAATTCTACACATTATTACAATATAATATAGAATTACATGACAGTTATACATATACAGGTATGGAAACAGACAAATACAAGTTCACATCCACCCTATACATATACAGAAACGCTAGAATGAATTATAACATATACCATTTAACATATACAATTACAGGAACTTAAACAGATTTACATACAGGAACATTCGAACAGACATTTACATACATAAACATGAACATATAGCATTTGCAGGTACAAATACAGGCTTACATACAAAACATTTACCTTATTCTAGAATTACAGAGTTGTATATTTTTATATTTTCAAATTCTAGAGTTATGTAATTTTACAGATCTACACCGTGTCAGTTTCCTCATATTACACACACACACACACGGGTGGCGGCACACGTCCGATACACTCCCCCCGATGTTACCTCCATATAGTATCATCTTTGGAGTAACATCTCATGGTCGGCAAGGACGTGTGTTGTCACATCGCAGAGGCCAATCTCCTCCCGGCGTGGTCTCGAAATCACGCGTCTCTCGGTAAGGGCGCCAGCCGCGATCGTCGCCTTGTCTTCGCCGTGCATGCGGTACGCCGATTTCCTGGCAGGTGTGCAGATCTGTCCATTCGTCCGTTAGTTGCGCAAATCATTTGCCGATTCGCGCAATGTACTGTGGTTGCGCAAATTAATCCTGGACTCGCGCAATATCCTGTGGTTGCGCAAATCGATCCTCGATTTGCGCAACGTCCTGTGGGGAGAGGTTGGGCGCGTATCCCTGTTGGTGAGTCGCCTCGCCCTCCTCTTCGCGCTCGGATGTCCCGCCCCCTCATGATTATGCTGTCGCAACAGCCTCGTACACGGGTGATCGCCACCCCATATTGCTGGGGCAATCACACTCGTGTAAGAGCCCTCCGGGGCCATCGGGCGGGCACATGTACGCAGCACGCCATCCGCGTCCAGCCACGGCGTCACTCCCCCCAGTCTGGTTCCAGGTGGGAGACTTTCGCTGCACCGCAGAGCTCTTAGGTCAGCGCGAAAGGTTTCTTCCTGCGCAATCCCAATTAACCTAAGCTCCGCGGTTCGAAGCTCTTCCGTGGTCTGCGCGCCGTTGGTCCTCTGGTATCTAGGGCGGCGGCAGTTTGACACGCACCGTTTCATCGTGGCGCGTGTCAATATCGCGTTAGTAGCGCAGGTGACACCAACGTGTGACAAGTGCGCTCTCATTGTCGAGGGGGCGCGGTCCGGCTTCTGCCGCGACCTCTTGTCTCGCCGTCCCCCTGGCTTGCGCGGTTTCACCGCGATAAAGCGCGGCGGGCATCGTCGCGCCGCCATTTCTCCCCCAGACGTCGCGCCTTCCCTCCGTATGGCGACGACGCCATCCGTCTTGGCGTGATGTGTCAGCTCGGGTCGCGTATCCTCGTCACGCGACGCTGCATCCTGGCACATCTCGGTGCGCCGCTCCATTCGCGGCGACGCGTCGTTATCCTCCTGCATTGCGTAATGCCGACTTGCGCAAATCATTCCAAGATTTGCGCAATCTCGGGTTGCACAATGTCCATTTGCGCAAATCTCTCCAAGATTTGCGCAATCTCGGGTTGCGCAAACCTTTCCTTGATTTGCGCTAACCTCGGACGCCTCGCTCTCCTTTGGCTCGGCGACGGCGTCCTCTCTCTCGGCGTGATGTGTCAGTCCGGGTCGCGCATTGACCTCGCGCTTCGCCGCATCCTGGCACATCTCGGCGCGCCGCTCCATTCGCGGCGACGCGTCGTTGTCTTCCAGCATTGCGCAATGCCGACTTGCGCAAATCATTCCAAGATTTGCGCAATCTCGGGTTGCACAATGTCTATTTGCGCAAATCTTTGTTGTATTTGCGCAATCTCGGGTTGCGCAAATCTTTGCTTTATTTGCGCAAACCTCGGACGCCTCGCTCTTCTTTGGCTCGGCGACGGCGTCCTCTCTCTCGGCGTGATGTGTCAGTCCGGGTCGCGCATTGACCTCGCGCTTCGCCACATCCTGGCACATCTCGGCGCGCCGCTCCATTCGCGGCGACGCGTCGTTATCCTCCAGCATTGTGCAATGCCGACTTGCGCAATGTTGGTTTGCGCAAATCTTTCCAGAATTTGCGCAATCTCGGGTTGCGCAAATCCTTCCAAGATTTGCGCCAACCTTCGTAGGCAGAGGACGCGTTGCTGCAACCTTGACCCTCTGCCTGTTCTTGGCGTGCCGCTTGTCCCGCGGCCACGCATTGGTACGCTCTGCGTCACGCTGAGTTGCGCAAATCTTTCGTCGATCTGCGCAATGTTTCGTAGGCAGAGGCCGCGTCTTGGGCTTCTGCGCCCGGCATCCTGTGTCCGTTCGTGTCATTAAGAACGTCAGTGCCCCGACAGCGCAGTTCCTCACGTTCCTCTGTCCTTCCGTGGGTGGGTACCTCCCTCCATGGGCGACCCACCCTGGTTTCACAGCAGCAGAGCTGGGCGGGCATTTTTGCGCCGCCATTTTCTCGGACGTCTCGCTCTTTTTTGGCTTGGCGACGACGTCCTTCATCATGGCGTGATGTGTCGACGCGGATCGCGCATTGTCATTGCGCTCCGCGGTATCCTGGCACATCCGCTGCTTCTCGGCGTGCCGCTCATCTCGCGGACCCGCCCGGTGTTGGTTCGCGCCAATCCGCTCTTGATTCGCGCAATGTCGGTCGCGAGTCGCGGTGACCAGCGCGATCATCCGTGCAACCACTTCACAGGCTGGTGCTGTTAGGGTTCCCCTTTCCTGTGAAGATCGGATGAGCTCCGCAAACATCGCTGCCATCTGCACGTATGGATCCTGTGGCTGGCTCACCCAATCATCGGTGAGCCGCAGGGGATCCGCTGCCAGAGCATCAGGAACGCGTTCCTCCGATGGTCCATGGATGGTGTCATCCGTCGCAGCTTGCAGTCTCAGCTTTCTCTCAAGAGCGGCCGTTTTCCGCTTTGTGTTGCGGAGCACCCTCTGAAGCCTCCTGATCTCGTCCTCCGAGTCAGCATGTGAGGACCAAATCCAATCATCGTCCGATGAGTCGCCGCTCTGGTCTCTCGCTTCCATTGCGGGAGTTTTGCCAGAACGAGGAGACGGCATGATGATGATGATCCAGGTTGCTCGCTTCTCAAGATGATGGTGATGCTGACGTATACTTCAGAAGGTGACGGTCCACAGCGGCTGATGATGACGATAGTCCACAGCGGCTGATGATGACTATAGTCCACAGCGGCTGATGATGACGATAGTCCACAGCGGCTGATGATGACGATAGTCCACAGCGGCTGATGATGACGATAGTCCACAGCGGCTGATGACGATGGTCCACAGCGGCTGATGATGACGACGACGATATCTGAATGATTATATCTTTATATCGAAAAGATTTAATATCTTCAAACTTCAGAAGGTGGCGATTACGACGCTTGCTTCTGAAGATGACGATGATATCTAATAGATTGTATATCTCAAAACTTCAGAAGGTGGCGATTACGACGCTTCGCTTCTGAAGATGACGATGATATCTAAAAGATTATATCTTTATATCCAAAGATTTAATATCTTGAGAATTACGATGATCAAGATTCGCTTCTGCTGATGATTCTTGAGGTGACGCAGCCGATCCGGCTCGAAGGACCACTTTGTACCAGACAGGTACAAAGACTGTAGAAATAAAATAGATCGTTGGTCGCCGCGTAACGCTCGAAGAATCGACGTCGCGAATTCCGTTCCGAAGATTCAGCAGAAGAAGAAGAAGAAGAGCAGGGAGAGATTCCTCTCAGGCAGCTTGATGTAGGGTAGCGGGTCTCAAAGTAAAACACGGTAAAATCGGTATTTACTGAGAATGTATTTCAACGAGAAGTGGTGAGAAGTCAAGTGAGAAGAAGTGCCCTACAAAATTTGGGTCCCTTCTATATATGGTCAGTCGGCCGTCAGCAGCGCCCATTGTCCGCGAAATACGACAACTTTCGGGGTCCGGGCCATGCTTACGCCGACTGAATCCGGACCTACTCCGATCGCACCGCTTCGCAAGTTACATAAATCCAATACGGTCGCGAGTACGATCGGATTCAAACAGACATACATATTTAACACAAATTCTACACATTATTACAATATAATATAGAATTACATGACAGTTATACATATACAGGTATGGAAACAGACAAATACAAGTTCACATCCACCCTATACATATACAGAAACGCTAGAATGAATTATAACATATACCATTTAACATATACAATTACAGGAACTTAAACAGATTTACATACAGGAACATTCGAACAGACATTTACATACATAAACATGAACATATAGCATTTGCAGGTACAAATACAGGCTTACATACAAAACATTTACCTTATTCTAGAATTACAGAGTTGTATATTTTAATATTTTCAAATTCTAGAGTTATGTAATTTTACAGATCTACACCGTGTCAGTTTCCTCATATTACACACACACACACACAGGTGGCGGCACACGTCCGATACACTATGTGATTTTATGTACAAAAACATCCCTGTGGGATCGCGGGGTAAGCCAAACACTTATTTCATTTTCGGTAGCCTGTAAGGAGTCTACATTTATAAATAAAAATAAACGATGACCCGTAATTAGGGACTTCCCCAGGGCACGGATCCGCTGGCTCGATCTTCCAATGCCCTTAAAATAAACTATTATAATATCCATACATAGCCTCGGAGTTAGTTAGGCCACGTTTTCGTAGAACGTGTAGATCGACCTAGATGGAGGCATTTATGACATCTCTGGGTTCCTCAAAAATATATAGGATGCTTTGTGTTTCAGAACTTATTCTCCCGATATGTGGTAGGATTACAAAAATATGTTTTCATAAAAATAATATTTTCGAATAACATTTTTTTATAAATATATTTTTTTTATATTGGTTATAATAATTAAGACAATTTGTACATGCATAGCGCCGTTCAGAGGGCAAACTCGCTTCAAAGGCGCTTTAATTCCGGATTCGAACCCACTCATAGATTTTGATAGTATCTTTCAAAAATTACTGTCTTTCAAAATTTGTGTTACCTAAGGCGGCACATGAAACCGTTTTCTTTGACACTAGGAGGCAGACCACATCACAGGACCAGCAACAGCAAAAGCTCTATCATAATATCCCACCCTCATGGATTGATTTAAAACAACCACTTAATTAGATGAAGAAGAAATCGAACTTAAAGATCTACTTCTCTTCGAAGGAACATCCCTCAAACATACTCGTAAATTCGAAAGATACAATGGAGAAATATTATTAGGGACTTGAATACAAAGAGTTTGAAATCAATCCGTTCGTTACAATTTAGTCAGCGTAGACTTTTTAGAATCGGACTTATATTACAATATTTATGACTACCATATATCAACCTTACAGATGCAATGAAAAAAAACTAGAGTCTAGAAATTTGTGAATCAGGCAAAACTATCTAATCCTTACAAGATGTCAAGAAAAATAATAATGCTTATAGTCTTTCATCCGGGTTCATTTTGTTTAGAAGCAAACATGCAGTATGTCGCTTGCACATAAAACAGCAGCGTGCATCAAACAAAGCTTTGAGATTCCCATTAGAAAAGTAATTAACGGCTCTAGCTCGAGTCGCTGAAGCCATGTAACAATACTATGTTAAAGACGAATGAGAACAGGCCTACTGACAGTGCGTCTCAAGCAGATGTTTCATTAAGGGAAACTTGTTCTGCATTTCGCGTCGTGGGGGTTGAAAGCATTATTAGTTTATACGATAGTACTCATGGTAAAGAGGGATGGCTGATCTTACCTTAGCTATAGCAGAGCTTCCTAAAAGGTGTGCTGTGGCACATTAGTGCACCGCGAACGATTGAGAAGTGTGCCTCAATGTATTATTGCTTATAGTAAAATTTAATTCTTTTGAAATCCACACGATGAACGCATCATATTACTATTTTGAAAATAATGTTGAAGTAAATTAATAATTATAACATTGTGAGTCCTTTTCATGGCAGTCTACCATGTTACCAAAACAATACGGGACCGTCCACAGGCGCGCAGTCCACACTGCGCAAAAAAATAAACAAATTAAAAAAAATACAAATTGAACACAAAACATAAAAAATATATTAATTTAAGAGTTTGAAAAAGTGAAAGAAGTTCCGTACGTATTCTTCAATGTGCCTTCAGTGTAATTTAAGTAATGTACCGTGACGCATAAAAGGTTAGGAATCACTGGGCTATACGATATTAATAATCTGTCTTTGATTTGAATAATGTAGCGATTGTTAGTTTGTCATATGGCACACACAGAGTATTGACATTAAGTGTGGTCCGAGAAAAAAAAAGCACAAAACTTATTAAAATCTAACTACGAGTATATAAAAAAAAACAGAAAAAATAGTAGTAACTGAAATAACATTTCGAATTCTGGGTCAAAATAACAATCAATTTAACACATTTACAATATGTATCGCAGTACGTATAAATTACTTTTCTGTTAAAAAAAACAAAAATCATGTATCACACCTTCTATGTAAACGGGATTGATCAAATTCATTTGACATATCTGGCACCTAAGCTGATAAATATCCAACATACTACATTTGGTAAAAAGTAATGTCACCCAAAATTGAAACATATAAATCTTTAATAAAAAGTATCACGTTTGTTGATGTGTATTTTTATTATTCAGTGGTTCGTTCGAGATGGAAGAAGTATTTTGAAGAACTGTACGATTAGTGGTACTAGTTTTAACAACGGTGAGTTTGGTGTAGCTATATTAGTCTACAAGAAGTACAAACGGCTGTAGAAGACATGAAAAAAGGGAAAGCATCCAGTTGCGGTGAATTAAGCACATAACTAATAGTGTATAAGAGTGAATGAATGAGTGAGTGGCTGAGACAGTTTTTTTTAACAAATATTAGGAAATTGAAGTTGAAAACAACGAAAGACTGGAGGAGTGTAGTGATAGCTCCGTTATATGAAAGTAAGTGTGCAATAATGGAGTATGGAAGCTAGAAATCCATTAGTTTTCTAAGTGTAGTAAGTTACCTGTACGGAAAAATTCTAATAGAAAGGGTAAGAAGACAGACAGAGAAGAAAGTGTGGGATGTCTTTTAAAGGAGACGAGGATGCGTGATCGGATTTACTCTTGGGGAATAATGTAAAATAAAAAAGTATATTGTGCGTCTGTGGACTAAGAAAAAGCATGTGTATATATATGACCGCGTGATAATAGAGAAGCTATGGAAAATATTGAATGGTGTTAAATGTAAATTAATACGTGGTATTGCGTCATTATACGCCGAAAGTAGAGTATGTATTAGAGTGAATGGTACGTTGACTGAATTGTTCAATATTTTGAAATTGGTAAAGCAAGGATGTGTTATGTCACCCTGGTTGTTCAATATTTATATTTATTTAAAGTTGAAGGAAGTACAGAGGTTATTAAGAGGCATATCAATATCGAATGGGAACGAATGTGGATTACTATATGCAGATGACATGGTAGTGTTGGCGGAGAGTGAAGATGAATTGCTGAGTTTGATAAGTAAAGAATGGCCTGAGAATGAACGTTGCAAAATTCAAAGTAATGGTGTAAGAAAAGTAAATGCGATATATGAGAGAATAATGAAAGATTGAAGGAAGTTGAGGAATTCTGCTGTTTGGGTAGTATTTTCTCAAATGAAGGAAGAGTGAACGGAAAGAGATATCGAACGGCGTGTAGCGAAATGGAACAAAATCAATGAGAAAACATACACACTCGAACCGGACAGAATTAAAATCTGTTAAGATGATAGCCCACGATAATATTTTGGAGCCAACATGGATGGGAGTGAAACGTGGACGCGGAAAAATACTGATATGACCCGAATAAATTCTGCAGATATACGTGCATTGATTATAATACACGGAGTGACAACGTATGACAGAATACGGAACGAAGTGCTAATGTATGACTGTGTTAAGTCGTTAAGTCAAATGAAGAAGAGTATGCTTAGAATGTTTGGGCATGTGGAACGAATGAATGAAAATAGCACTTAGTTAAGCATAATTTTATTTTTGTATTTTTTTTTCAAAGAATATAGATATATATTGTGTATATTATATAACATACTATTGAAAGGCCGAAAGATATCTAGAAACATTGGCTAACGCTTGGAAAAATGAAAAGGGATATTTAGAAGACAGAATATTACTCGATTTTAATATAAATTATTTATAAACAATTTAACCAAAACTGGTAGAAATGTTCGAAATAATAATAATTAATCATAAAAAGGCCTAGTAGTGTCATTCCATCAACATCCAATTCAAATATACCCCGCCCTACTTAAAATTCTAATTAAATTAGTTATGAAAATTAGATAATATACTCAAGGCTGGCGTCGTTGGATAAATGGGGTAATTCAAAAGGATGCTGAATGAAGACGGCTTTGGTTAATTAATGCATTGCTTCTTTACAATTCGAGTTAACAATTCAAAGTCTGCAAAAACTGAAAAGATTCCGCTGTCTGAAAACGCGGAAACTTTTCAGCTCCTTTAGAATCGGTGAAATATTCGGAAATCACTCAACCGAATGAAATGACTAGCAGTTCTGTGATCGGAGAGTTAAAACTTCAAAATGTAGTTAATTTCAGTTGGCTTAAAGTCGACACTTAATTAAAAGTTCCGCACATTGTTTTAACGAAATAGGGTGCAGAGTGCCCGTAAGCTATGGTTTCATAGCTTTTACTAATTAGAAGAATATAAACATATTTTATAACGTACGATATAGTTTATTTAATATGTAATACTATAAGATTACTTCTTAACGAAAGCTGAAATTCAGTTTTAACCGATATTATAGTAAATTTTCTTTAAAATTGAGGAGTGCGAAAGTCGATGTCAACTATTGGCCTAAAGATCAAATCCTATATTTAACAAGCCATCATCATCATCAGCCCACATACATTTACCTCTCTAAGTTGTTTCCGAAAAATCCTGCCCTTTGCGCATTGCTGCCACGTAATCGCTGCTTGCTTGCGTATTTCGTCCATCCAGCGTGCCTTTGGTCATCCAAAAGGCCAAGTTCTGCCTATTGGGTACCACTGGATTAATTCATACGTTCAGCGATCATCTGTTGTTCTTGCGACGCGGCCAGCCCCCTTCCACTTCAGTTTTTTACGACCTTTATAGCAACGTCAACTTTTGTTTGGGCGCGAATCCAGTCATTGCGTTTGCGGTCTCTTCTGGTATAACCTAGCATGCACCAATTCATGCTGCATTGTGTTGTCTGGAGCTCTTGCATCATTCGTACAGAAAGAGTCCATGTTTCGCATCCATGTGTTAGTTACTGGTAAGATACATTGGTTAAATACCTTCCGTTTGAGACATACTGGAAGATTGCTCTTGAAAATGTTATTCATTCGTCCAAAGGAACTCAGCTAGTTTTGTCCTTCTACGAGTATTTATTTCATTGAGAGTGCAATTCTCAAATTAAATACTTCGTCCTTAGTAGATATATTGTTGGATTTTTTCTAGTTGTGTTCCATCCACCTGAATCGATGTGACATCAGCAAAACGGTTCAAGATGTATGTTGAACAAGTAAAGGTCAGTAAATATGTTTTTTTTTCCTGCCAGGTTACTAAAAAGTGTGATACGTATTCTTGTATATGAAAAAAAATAATTTTGAATTTAATCACATACTCGTAAATGTCATTGTAAAGTTATATGGTTAAATGCTAAAACATGTTAAATAAGATTTTGAAACATAAAATATATGACTGTAAAGAACCAAGTAGAGACGGAGAAAAGACGCGAGCAAAGAAGAATATAGTATGTGTCAGTGTATGCTGAAATGAGAAATTTAGTTTTAAGGATAAATGTCAACTTTGTGTTAAGTTGGGTAAAAAAGAGCACGTTTACGTGGTTTCGACATAGCACGTTCATGTTAAAAACATGGGAAACGAAAGTTTAACTTACAATACTACAATGCAAATTCGAGTGTGATTCGTAGAAGAGAAAATATGATTGGACCAAGATAATGATATTTTAAGAAGTGCAGGTAAAGAATAAGATAAAGATATAGAACTGACTCCAGAAGATGTATGGATGAAGATAAAGCGGCTGTATGCCGCCATGGTGGGAAAGTTTAATGTTCTGTATTATCTTACTAAAATGACGAGTATGTATGTATGCATGGCCGCGTACTAACGCGCTGAACTTTACTGAAGAATGTTTCCAGTTAAGAGTCCTGCGTTGTGTTAGTTAGAGTAAGTAAGAGCCCACTCGAATGGCACAGACATTTTTTTTCCGTCAGGTATTCGGGAGTATAAGAATAGCTATGACTTCGGTAATAACAATATTTATAGATTAATCAAATTATTTAAAAAAATAACGAAATATATTGGGTAGATAAAAAAGCGACCGAAAAAAATAATGATCTATCATTTTTGTATAAAAGTGGGTTGTTATAATACGAGTATGTAATTTGAATCTGAATATCAGTTTAAAATTGGAAGCAATGAATATTGAAACCAATTTCAAACATTTCCAATATTGGTCTTTATTTGAGAATTTTTAATGTAATATTTGAAAAAAAAAAACCTCTTTGGTAAATTTAAAACCCAATAATTTATTTTGAATGTTATCAATACGTGTGCAATTAGGATGAAGCAATTGTGGGGGAAGAAGAAGAAAAGAAGATCCAGGAAGAATACATTCAAAAGTAAAATTGACGAACGTATAATTTAGATTTGGTTGTGATACTGTCCACGTTTTTTATTTATCCCAAATGAAATCAAATGAAATGTTCTTTATTCCAATATTCAAAGAAAAAAATGCACCGAAAAAATCAGATCAGTTACATAATATGTAAATCATTAGTATATTTTCAATTTACGGATACCTATGTAAATTGAAAATAATAAATGATTTATATTTTAATAACTACTTACGTTCTAATAACTAATAAAGGTGTTTCTAGAATATGTTCTTTTCGTATTTTTATATTCGTATATCACTGGTGATTCGGACATATTGAAGAGCGCGAAAAACATTGTCTTTGGCCCCATTTATCGAACCTTCGTGTTAAGAACCATTGGAGTAGGCATAGAACTCGCGGTTCGTCATCGCATCTATTGGTAATACTAACGTAAAGAAGCAACAGCCGCACACATAAAGTGTACGTTACCAGACGAACTAATTTACCAGACTTAAACTCTATTTTTTTTTCAGAGACCTTTGGGAATCGTCTCCGAAAACCCCGAATGGAAGTCAAGCGTCTTACCGACTAGGTCAAGGAGAACATTTTAATATAATGGACCATAAATAAGAAATTAAATAAACTTTCCTCATTAAACACAAAATCAAACCTCTTTTTCAATTTAGAAGGACATCGGTTATTCATACCTGAAACAAAAAAAAAACAATTAATAATAAATACACCTAAAAGCAATTTACAGAAAAAAAACAAGAAAATATAATAATACGCAATTCTTTATAGTCATTGCCTCACAGCTGAAGATCGCGATTGTGAACTGTAATTGTGATTGTGAAGATCTGTGAACTGCACCAACTCCGCTCACGACCTTCCAGCTGTCCTCAGACTTGGCTGAGCGGAGTGCTGACACCACCGAAGATCTTGACGCAGTCTTGACTTGATCAAAACAAAGTGAGTTTCCACTGAATTTTCTTCATTAACAATCACAACAAATCTTCAGGCTGCCATCCCCTCTCCGAGCCACAAGACCAAATTATTAAATAATATGACTCAAACAAACGGTCAAGAATCCACATTATTTAGAGATACCTCGTACGCCTAGTAGTCCTAACATATCACCGCACCATGTACAATATTTTTCTTCATCGTGTATTTAATGCTGAGCATTCTGGTCTTTCGCTATGTCTGGAACTTGATGCACCACCTGTCTCAATTTTTCCCGATCCTGAGCTAGGTTGAATGTGGCGATTAAATAGGGTTCTTTTAATTTCTTTATTTGGTATGATCATCTTCGTCTTATTCATTTTATTTCAACTGTCCCCGCAATCGCCAACTTCTCCTGGCGTTAGTAAACTTTTTGGCAACATAACCAAAGTACGTTAGAACTGTTTTCCAAAATTTTGTCGAAAATCTATCGACGATATATAATAAGGCAGAGACGCTGGTGCACTTTACGCCCATACGATAATTTCATATTTCTTTCATTCATTCTCAATGTTAGGGAGGATACAAGAGATTTAACTAGACAAATTTTGGTTTTCCTGGGTATATATCGGTTAATTCATATCTTAGTCAGACTTCCAATAGTAGATTTTGCCATTCCAATTCGTCTTCGAATATCTACTTCACATTCTACGAAATGAGAGCACCTAGAACCGAATAAAACTAGCTTAAAGCCGGGATTCGATTGGACTTGCTGTTTTGAAAATGGAAAAATTACCTAAAGTTTATAATTTAAAAGTTTTATTTTAATATAACAGAAAAAATAAGTGAATTGAAATAAAGTAAAATTATTTGTGAAAAACACAGAAATTTTAAGAGTTCAAATGTTTAACATACGAGTATATAAAAAAGCAGAATACTGAGTCATATTAAAATAGTTTTCTGGAAAATGATTGTTAACTTAAAAAATAGCTCAATTAATGAAATAGAAAGAGAGTCTAAATTTAGAAGTTATTTCGACCGTTACGTTACATGAAAAAAAATCGTAATTAAACAAAAGTTTAAATGCGAATTCGCAACGTTTGAGTATGTTTGTTGCTTGAAAAATATGAATTTGCACATCTGCACGTAATAGTGTTCATGTATATGTATTTTTTTTTCTTTCAATGCGTAATACTCGTAGTTTAGGAAAAAATAGGATCGCAAATTAAGGACAAATGTGGATTTTAGTGCGAATACATGGGCTTCGCTTCGCTCGTCATAAAATAAAAAGTTTAAAAAAACTTACCAAGAAGCTCCTAAATTAGAATATTAAACAAATAATATTACAACCATTTTTTTTTTCATAAAAAAAATAAAGTTATATCAATTTTCATTTACGCGTGTGCTTAAGCGAGCACATCAATTAATTAATTTTTATACACTTGGTAAAATCACCAAAATTTTATATGCCTCGGTTAAAAAATCACTTTTATTCTTTTAAATATCGACTGCCGCAAACCAGAAAAGGGTTGCGCTCGGAGGGAGGAAAAACGTATATTTTCGGATGTTTTGACCATCAAATGACTGTCCAAAAAAAGAACACGACCCTCAGGCCAGCCCTAATTGAAGTTTTATTTAAAACAACAGATGTCTGCACTGCTGGAACTTTATTCGGTATAAAAATAAAATGATTAATTTGGTCAAAAAATTTAGAACAAAGAAAATGGGTATTATTTTTATGTTTTTAAAATCGAGGGAAAACTTTGATTGGGAGCTGACTGAAATAAAAATATTATAAATAAATTTATCTTTGACTACCACGATAAGGAAATGGCATGATGGTATGTATGTATATACTCGTATTTTATTTTGTAACTCATTCTCTCCAACACAGATAACATATTATATCAAAATATCATCTATTGCAATGTATTGTCGAAACAAAATCTATAAAAAAAAATTATATTTCAACACCATCAATTGGTATAAATTATCTCAATATAATATAATAAATTATAGTTAAAAATGTCAACACAATCAATTGTAATTTTACAGCTCGAAATAATCTACGACCATTTAATAGTTCAACGTCATCCATTGCCATTTTATATCTCTACAAAGGTGTATTGCCGCCCGGTAACGCACTGGACTTCCGTGCGGAAGATCATCGGTTCCAGCCCGGCGCTACGCTACTCCCCTTAAATGACATAGGCATTTTTTCCGCCTTGTATTCGGGTGTATAAGGATACCTTTGACTTCAGTCATATTTATTATTTCAAAAAGAGAAAAAAAAACATGCCGGTGTGCTCTGATCGTCTTACTTCGGTGTGCCTTCGGATCCAGTACATCTGTGTGGCCGGTGAGTTTGCTGGTGTGCAGCGGCTCTCTCATAAAAAAACAAAAAGTACCGCTTTTCAATTTAATTACTATTGGAATGGCGAGAGGATCCTATGCTACGAGGCACAGCAACGAACGGTGGATATCTCAACATAATCCATTGCAATTTTATAACTAACTCGTACATTATCCATTACAATTTATTATCTTAACATAAGCTATTGTGATTTTATAGCAGAACATCAAATATTGCAATTCATTATCTAAACATTATCTATTACAATTTTATATCTCAATGTAAGCCATCGCAATTTTATATCTCAATAGAACGTAATTCGTTTATGTTACGAGTTGTTTTAAAAATAAATAAATAAAATTGATTTAAGAAAGGAAAATGTCATTAAACAATACATTTCATTAAAGAAATTAAGTAAAACCGTTCCAGTAAACATAAAATTAAAGTATAAGATCAAGTAATGGAAGGTAAAAATGTCTGCAAAGTTACATAAAACCAAGGCGAAAAGAGCAATTACACTTTATTAAAAAATAAAAGTTCCTTTAAAATTTATCAAGAAAATAGCAGGCACTTCAATGCTTAAACGGTTGAAAGAAACGGGTGTTGAGACGGTTTTTTTTTCTTAAATAAGAAGCGTTTCTCTAATCGAGAGAAGCGAAGTGTGAGGAACTGGGGGAGCGATAAAGGAACGGAAGCTGAATCGCTCCTAATATTGTAAAACGAAATGATTCCGAAATGGTAGGTGAGAGACGGTGGAAAATGTTTATTGAAATGTTCAAAGATTTTTACTTGTTGTTTGCTCTCATTTACAACTTTTATTTTAACGTTAAGAATATATAAAAAACAGTGCTTGACAAATTGTATCATGTGCACAATTTCTTCAACTTGTTGGTATTATACTATATTCGAGAAATTTGTATTTTATTGATACTCGCATATTGCTTTTTATTTCCGGAATCAATCAATCAACAGTGGCTCTACAACCCAGGTCGGGTCTTGGCCTCCTTTAAAGCACGCCTCCATGACTGGCGGTCCTGTGCTGCTGTTCGCCAGTTCTGGATGCCAATGAGCTGCGCATCCCTATTGACACCATCCAGCCATCGAAGCTTCGGCCTTCCTGGCCTTCTTCGACCCCCCGGTGTGCCATTCAAGAGCCCTCTCGGAATGTCCTCCTCACTCATTCGCTGCACGTGTCCAGCCCACCTGAGTCTCCCAATTAAAATCTCCTGTGTTATGGTAGGGTCTCCATACAGACCGTACAGCTCCTGATTATACCTGATACGCCATTCTCCGTTATTGCAAATGGGGCCATATATTTTGCGCAGAATCTTCCTCTCAAATGTCCCCAGAGCCCTCATGTCCACTCTACTTAGAGTCTTATTTTAGTCCACTTATTTCCGGAAAGTTTATCCAAAATTCTTAGTTGTGTAATGTTCAAGTGAATTATGTTAGTTTGTTTTTCAATGTTATGAAATCAAGTTCGCATGAAAATTTTCATAAGAATTATTCTTTAAAGGGTTTTTAACGAGTGATACACAATAGTCCATCATATTTCATGTTTTAGCAGAAATTTCATAAACACACACATTTAAAAGCCGTGCCCCCGAAGGGTTGGTAGATAGACAGGATATCTTAGCCTATCTGAAAAATTAGCACATATAACATTTATTATTCTATAGATAATTGTTGTAGGCAACGAATGGTCTGAAAATATGACAAGAATTTAAATGTAATAAGGAAGCAAGATGACAAGTAAAGGGTCTTTCGAATTGAGCGGTTTTGAGATATGAATTTCATTCGGAGATCAACTTTAACAGTTGCTGACATATACGTACTCGTAAGTAAGTTGAAAATGGAATAATATATTTTTATAAATTTATTTTAAAATTCATATTTAAATAAATACTACGTGTAAGTAAGTTAAAAATTTATTTTTAATAAAGTCATTTTGAAAATGCATATTTAAATAAATACTGTGCTAAATAGGGTTTCTGTGTTGAAACTTATAACTGTGCTGGGGGGGTTTGAATGACAAGCGATACCTACAGAGGGCAACTGAAATTTTTTTGGACTGTGAAGCCATCTTATTCTTCAAAACTTTATCCCAAATATGAGTTTTCTATTGATTATCGTTCTCTGATAGCTTATTTACCTATTGTAAATAATTCACCGCACACTAAGTATGTGAGTCATCTGACGCTGTATCAGAGTTTATTATCAAGAATCACTAAATATACGAGTAAATTAAGCTAAAATTATTTCTAAAAATTTGATCAATTATTCAGGAAAATGCAGTATCATCGAGATAGTTGATGTTTGCAAAGTACAATATGACCGTATCCTAGTTGGTAAGACACCTGTCTTTCAACTAGGTTGTTTCGGGTTTAATTTCCACTGGTACCCAATTTTTTATAAAATCTTCTTTTCGCTTAAAGCATCTTTTAAATATTTCTGATCGATTTTAGCAGCCGCTGACAAGGGAAAATTATATATTGTTATCGCAAAGCTCATTGTTTAAGATTACAATTATAAGCAGTGAGCATTTCATACATTACAACAGAAAAAAATGCGGGTTCGGATACTATACATATACAATGTTGCATTGATTAAGTTTTGTCCTTTCTCGATTTTTTTTACTAACAACTAAGATAGTTTTCAATTGTATTCATTCATTTTTTTAATAAATGTAGATGTTTCCTATTAAAATGTATGCAACACAACAAAATTGCATTTTGTTAAAAAGAACATGAATAAATAAAATATATGCTTTGTAACACAAAAATCTCCAACAGGTGTCACGGGCATTTTTTACAGACTTAAAACAGACAAACAAACCTTGACAGACTTAAAACACGAAAAGCACCCGGTCCCGACAATATACACAATAGCCTTCTTAAACAGTTACCACTCAAACTGAGGATTTTTCTTACTAAAATAATAAATGCCTCACTCCTTAATGGCTATTTTCCGAGTATTTGGAAAGTAGCCAATATTGTTCCTATCCACAAGCCAAATAAACCGACCGAAAATCCAACTAGCTACAGGCCCATCAGCCTTCTTCCAGGTCTTGGCAAGATCCTTGAGAGAGTGGTTGCCTCAAGGCTAGTGTTCCATCACGAATCCAATAATACATTCCCTCATGAGCAATTTGGATTTAGAACAAGACACAACACGGTCCAGCAACTTACCCGTGTCGTGGAAGACGTGTCGATGGGCTTCAATAGGAACAGAAGTACTGGCATGGTACTGCTGGACCTTGAGAAGGCTTTTGATACTGTCTGGCATGATGGCCTTCTTCACAAACTTCTCCTCACTGGCACTCCACTCTATCTCGTGAAACTACTTCAATCCTACCTTTCCAATAGAAGTTTCACAGTCACCACTCATCATTCTACGTCATCCGCCAGGCCCATCCCTATGGGTGTCCCCCAAGGCAGTATACTTGGACCATGTCTATTTAACATTTACACACACGACATTCCTACTCCCCCAAACTGTAAACTCGCACTCTTTGCTGACGATGCGGCATGCTACGCATCGTCACTCAAGGTGGATCGAGCTGGTCGCCGTCTTCAGATTGCTCTTGAGATCCTTGAGAAATACTACCAGGACTGGAGGCTCAAAATCAATGACGCCAAAACTGAGGCCATCATGTTCTCCCGAAAAATCAAGGAAAGAGTGCCGTCGATGCCCTTATTCATCGGTGGTTGCCTGGTTGAGTGGCAGGACGTGGTTAAATACCTCGGCCTGCACCTTGACCGGCGACTGACGTGGAAAACCCATTTGAATACCATCAGACAGAAGGGTCACAAGGGCATAGGAGCTATCAGTTCGATATTTCATCGACGCAGCTTCCTTTCACCCAAAAATAAGCTCCTCCTCTATAAAACCCTTATTCGTCCTATCTTGACCTATGCTGCACCCGTTTGGGGTAGTGTGAGCAACACGGATCACCTGAAACTCCAGAGAGTGCAGAACAAGGCATTCAAGATATCTTTTAACACCCATCCCAGAACAAATCTTACCCGACTTCACGCTGAACAGCGAGAAGAAACCCTACAACACCACATCCTCGCTTGGACCGTGAAGTTCTATAAAAGCCAACAAAATCACAGAAATCCCTTAGTCGCTGCCCTGGGGGCTTACGAGAGTAAATCCGACCTACCCTTCCGTTATAAGCACAAGCTCCCGAAGCATTATCTGTTGCCTGACTAGTCCACCTTCAGTATTAGCTGGGACGACCAAGGTCTGAGTGAATGTGATGGAATACAAGTAGCCTGAACGAGTGGACTTGTTTTTGCTGAATAATTAGTGTAAGAATTGTTATCTTGTTATAAGTAGTATGTAGGTGTTAATTATTTCTAAGATCTCATATATTAAGATTGAATAAATAAAATAAAATGATATGTAGGAAAATAAGATTAAATAAGTTCATAAATTATAACATATAATTAAGATTAGTTAAGTAATAAATTTGTACATAGGTATAGCCTCGACAAATGTTTGTATAATAATTTACTTGTTTAATAAAAAAAAAAAAAAGCATTTTTTGAGATACATATATTTATCGTTGATTACAAATTTCATACTATAAAGCTTATAACAGTACGTTATATAAAATTATAACAAATTTTTGGAGAAAGGTAATAATTTATTTATAAAATTTAAAAAAAAATTACAGCGAAAAATATATTTAATGGAGACTAATGGAAATATTTTAAATTGATAGACAATTTTGATTATCGATTGATCTTTTAAAAGCCTGTCAATTTCCCGTTCAGCTAGATTGATGTCTGACAGCCTTTGAAAAGGTTATATTCAGCTCATATTTTAGGAAAGTGTTACACTGAGAAGAGTCTTTTTATCAAACTTTTAATGCCAAACTGTCCATTCTTTTTTGTAAACTGACAACTTCCATCGCCAAGTTGGTAGGACGCATTGCTTTCACCACGGGTTTCGGGTTCGATTCCTAATGACATCCACATAAAAAGTTTGGTGATAATAAACACAAACACTAGACGTGCATTAGTGTTGCCGTCTTTTCACGTTTGAGTTAGCATACACATGCTATGACGAACCACGAGTTCCGTGCGTATTCAAGTGGTTCTAAGCGAGAAGGCTCGATGGATGGGGCCAGTGAGAATGTTGTCTCCCGATAACGCTCTTCAATATGTCCAAATTACCAATTCGGATGTGTTGAAAGTTACATAACGAATAAATAAATTAAAAAAATATTAAAAACAAGAAAATTTACTTTCTTTTATTTTTAACACATTACAGTCACGGATGTGGGGGGTTTGTTCAGTGTTGTTTTTTGACATCGCCCTGAGGATGAACTTTCGACACGCCGGCCATCATTCAAGTTAATTCAACATGGTAACAACTCATAGAAACATTATAAAATATCTCATTTTAATTTAATACTTCATGCACAAATTTTAAAATTCCAAAGTAATATTCATTTTTAATTTCCCTTGTATTTTTTGATACTATCCGGTTTAAGTATACGAGTATAAGTTTTAGTGCTCCCATTGAATTTCTATCATATCACTTCATGCCGTTCGATATCCCTCGTAACTCATCCACTAACTAAAAAAATACTTCCCTAATAGCATTTTCCATTAACTTGCTCCAATCTTTCAATTTTCACCCATACATCGATTTTTTTTTCCTTTCACACTTTTCTATCACTATGACTTGATTTCACAACATCCATTCTTAGATGTTTCTTTTCGCATCTCCCATACAATTTACTTATCAAACTCTGTAATTCATCTTCATTCTCCGCTACAACGTCATAAGCATGCAGCAAATCGCATACTTTCCCATTCGACATTTGTATACCACCTATTTACCTCTGTAGTTCATTCACACATGAATCTTTGTAAATATTAAACGACCAGGGTAGCTAATTACATAATATAAAATTAACCTTCTTGAATAAAGTTTTGTACATCAAATATTCCGATACGATGGCCCTAAATTCCCGTATAAACGCTATTTACTTCAGATTGAAAAACATTTCAAATTTCATAAAATTTTATGGATGCAAAGTATATAAAAGAAATGAAAAATCAAATTGTGTTTGTTACTGAAAAAAAAAAAAGATAAAATTTTATACAAAAAGATAATACGTATAGACAACTTCAGTCGCCTAGTTGGTAAGGCATCTATCTTCCAACCCGGAGATTTCGGGCCCGATTCCCGATCTAACCTGATTTGTTTTTAAAAATAATTTCGAGTATTTTTTAAATTTATCTGTAATATCTTTCTGGTTGAAAGAATATATTTCCACGAGGCCATAAACCAGCGGGTTTTTATTGTACGAGATATAACAAATTTGCATTAAAAAAATTGCAAAATAATTTAATGAAAAAAACAATACATCATTTGTAATTGTGTTCAATATGTTATCAATCAGTAAAATTCCTACATACAACCATCACGCCATTTTCCTATCGGTGTAAGAGAGGTCAGAGGTTTAGACTTTCCTATCTCGACAAGCATCCTTCGCCTTTTTTACATCCTTACCTTCTCATAAAGCTTCCACGATTTCTCTGAATGTTAATGTGTCCTTTATACAAACTATCATTCACTCGATCTAATCATACTTTTTTTAGCATTCCCCTACCACACCTATCCCTCAATGTTGCATTTTTTACACCAAACTAGAGGTGTTGAAACAAGCTTTAATAGAAAATCAGACTGGAACCTATTTAAAATTCATTGAGTTCGAACGGTAATTGAACAACTCGTGATTCCAGTTTTGGCAGACAGGCATCTTGTTAATTAGGCCACAAAGGTTGTGATTTTGAGTTGGCTGTTAAAATATTTTAAATTATTCAGTTTTTTTGGATAAGTATCATGATATACGTCAATAATCCCTGCACGATGTACAAACCTCTAAATTTTCCTTACATATATTTTGTATATATACGTGGCAACATACAAAAGTTTTCAGCCCAAGAAGATAAAAATAATGAACAACCGCGCGAATATTAAATTTTTAATATTTCAGAATACAACGAAACAACACGTCTTCCATCGGCTCTAGCTAACATACAACTAAGGATAGGGGTATCAAATTTAAACTGTAGCATCGCCTAATCATGAGGTGGATGTGTCATCTGTAATAACTCGTTCAGGCCTGAAACTTTTGAACCTTGGTGGCATCTACAAATGGCATCCTCACCAGTTCTCCGCAGAAATTTCAACACCGCTGCCTAAATTCTCAACGTGGTCCATCCATTTAGACTCGACGTAAATCACCCACAGAAGAGAGACGGCAATCAAAATGCAGGTTATATTTGTACTTATTAATTATTCCGACGTCAATTAGTGACCAATGATTACTCCAAAGATGGCTTCACTTCAATTTAACACCATTAAAAAAAGTAGGAATCTAGCAATCCTCTTTAAAATCAGCTTGTCTACAGACAAGAGGAAGTCTAGTTCCATGCTATTGGAAAAGTAATTTAAAAAAAAAAGAGAGCTTGTTACCTCAACTAGACAGTTAACATTCTGAGCTACACACATTCTGTTTACACACAAGAGGAAGTCTAATCCATGCTGTTGAAAAAGTCATTAAAAAAAAGAGAGCTTGTCCGATCTACCTCAACTAGACAGTTAACATTTTGAGTTCTCCAAATACACCCTTGTACTGCGCAAACTCTTATACTGTGAATAACAAGAGAATATATATTGATCGTGGGTGTCATTTGGAGAGATAAGTTCAGGATTTTTTTATGACCGTTTCAAACTCACGCCAAAGAATACGAAAAATATTTATTTAATGTCTTTTGGAAAATATAAAGCTTTTATGGATTAGAACGATGATTTATTAGCAACTCATTGAGTTATATCTAGCGGCAAAAAAACAGCATCTCGTAACACTTGTCTATCACTCCTGTAACTTTGCATTTTCGTTTTAATATATCAACATAATCCTCGCCTTCACCAAAACTCCCAGATTCTAGATCCTCCACCATGATTAAAGGACGAGGCTACACCTGCCAAATTTCACAATTCACCATCCAAACATCGCCCATTTACAGCCGAACTAAAGCACGGCTTATAACTTCACTTATCGCCGAGTGTATGAGGAACTTTCTTAATACCGTTGATTAATCCACTAACAAAGTTTGCAACAGAGAACATGAGGTAAAACATAGAAAATTTGTTCGTAAAACTCTTTTATACAATATCTCTATCTCCCTTAACTGTCTCTGGAAATATTTCGAAGAATTTTACGTCCACTTTTCTTTCCATGATTAATATTCGTAGATAGAAGTTATCCGACGTCTAAGAATATTAGTAAAATATTGACTTGAATAATGCGAAGACGAAAATTCTGGGAAACTACCTAATGCCTCGACTTTCTGGAATGAAAGAAAGGCCACGACATGGAAAGTTAGTATAATAAATATGTGAAATGTGCAGATTTAAGATACAATAAAGGATGTATATAATTTCTGTGAAAAGAAAAGTAAATGCGATGTATGTTATTGGTCAGCAATGAAAAATTAATGCAAGTTAAGGAATACTGCTATTTGGGTAGTATTATATTTTCTAATATGATATAAGAGTTACGAGAGATATGGAATAACGTGTATCGATAGGAAACAAATTCAATGGAGTACGAAAACATATACACTTTAACCGAGCAGTATCAAAATCTGTTAAGAGATAGTTCACAACAGTATTGTAGTACCAACGTTGATGTTTCGGAGTGAAATGTGGATGTGGAAAATGAAAAGAGCCGGATAAACGTTGAAGAAATGCGTACACTTAGAAGAAATCATGAGGTGACAATGTATGACAGAATACGGAATAACGTGATAAGGGATGAATGCGAACTTAATGCCAATAAGTTGAGTAAGATGAAGAAGAGTGCTCTGAGAATGTTCCGCCGTGTAGAAAGAATGAATGAAGAAAGACTAACAAAACAAGCGTGACTGGAATACTTGAATATATCGTGTGCTCATAATGTCAAAAGAGTAAAGTTTTTCGTCGCCATCCTTGTTTTTGGGATTTTCGGCTTGCCTACCTATTATTCTTAATTTCAGGGTAGCATCATAAAAAATAAGAAAATATTTCAAATTATGCGTCGTACCAAGGAATTACATTGATAAATGCATTTGTATGCGATATAAATAAAATCAATATTTATTTTTCTTTCAGAACGATGAGATATTTTACACCAAATACATTCTGGAACATCATGTAGCTGTCTGAGCAACTAAGGTAAAAGTTGCAACACTACAATAAATTTAAAAAACTGAAACTTTTTCGCACTAACCTTATATGCACTTAACTGGAAAAGATTTTTCCAAGTTTTTAATTACTATAATATTTATAGTTAAGGCATTAACATTGTGGAGGTTTAAATACATTGTAATTGGTTTTATCAAACACTGTTTATTCCACTTTATATAACGGTATAACCCTACCGGTTTCAAAGTTTTCCCCTCATTATCAGGGGAGCACAAACAAGACTGCTCTTGTTTGTGCTCCCCTGATGATGACGTGAAAACCTTGAAACCGATAGGGTTATACCGTTACATAAAGTGGAATAAACTGTGTTTGATAAAACAAATTACAATGTTTTTAATTACTGGTCACATCAACAAAATAAAAAAAATCTATAACGACTTAAGTGAGTGTAGAAGTTCTCAATTTTTGCTTACATTTTTAAGTGATCATATACACTACGCCATGTATCCACTTCCATTCTATCTTGGCACACATTTTCGTCTTACCTACATATATCCATATTCTTTGCCATGCATACTTTTCGGTTAAGATTTTTCATTATTCCTTTATTTAGAATATATGTGAGTCGTCTCATATTACAGACCTTTCCAAAAATCTCATATACGAGTATTATACTATAAGAATATTTATATAAAAAAATGTTCGTCATTCATTCTTTTTACGTGTCCAATTCAACGCGATTCACCCTTCACCATCTACAACAATAGATTTTCTTTCAATCAAAATTATTTTCTTATGCCCTGATTCCTTATCCTACTAGAAGTTGACGATTTTCATAGTCTAATTGATAAATTGTGTGTCTTTTAACCTGGGCGTTGCGGGTTCGACTATCGTTGTAAACAGATTTTTAAAAAATGATTCCTGCCTGGTTTTCACTAAGGGTTTGTTAAACACATTTCTAGTTGATTGGGAGATATTATCACATTGTAATAAACCCGCCATATTGTACAGTATACAACGAAAGTGTAACACAATACAACATTGTTTTCCAACTTGTTATATACAATACTCTCATCGCTGTTTTGCCAAGTTCAAACTTCTCTTACAAACACAAAGTTCGAGACCAACATGTCACTTTTGAGATATACTCGTAAGTAAAAAGGTTATGGAAACGTACTTGACGAAATGACAACCACTAAATGACTAAATTGAAATGCGTTCATCTCATTGCAGACCTCATGGTGATTCATTCCAAAACATGCTTAGTCTGCCTATCGTTCGACCCATGGGTAATTTGGCCCGCGAATTTTTACTTGAACCAAGCGATCCTTTCAACTACGCCCCACACATTTGGGAATGGATCCAATAAAATATTGTTAATGTTAATGTTTTGAGAACCGCCGACCCAAAGTATCAGACGATGAAGCGTTTACATTGTATTAGCATATGTATGAAAACATTATTTTGAATTAATAATGTACCATAAAAGGTTCTGTTACAATTTATTTCTGAAAACACCACCACGTTGAGACAACTTCCTGAAATAATGATAAGCGCCTCACTTTCATACAGAATAACAAATTTCATTCGAGTGAAAATAATGAAGAAATTTTATTTTCAAAAACGTTTGATGCTTACTCGATAAGGAAGTTTTTCAAAAGGTTGCTGCTCTGGAATCCATTATTCATTATTTATGGTAAAAACATTGATGAACAGGGCTGTGCAATAGAAATAAAGCAAAAAAATATAATTTAATAATTTAGAGCACTGTATAAATTTGTGAGCATTTTATTACTAAAACAAAAACATTTTTTTATTAATTTTGTGTTAATATCAGAAATCGCAGAATATATTAGCATATATTACTTATGAAAAAAATTGACATTTTGGGCTATGGCGTCGATGAGAAGAACCAATAACTGAAAATATCCCTGAGATCATGCCCACAAAAGAGCGATTTGGAGAGTAAGGACTGAAGAAAGCCTTCTTAGTGAGGTGAAAAATTCAACAACCTAACACCCTCCTTGGGAGGGTAATGAATTGATATATTTTGAAATGAACTTTGTGGGTACAAAAAAACATGGGATCTATACGGAAACTGACATTTAAAAGTAATGTTTTTCACCAGTAACAAAAGGTTGTTAAAATATATCAGATAGTTTTCTGTATCATAAGAAGATCTTTTCCCGACTTAAAATTATAGTCTTTAATATCTTCTTGAACATAGTCTTTAATATGCGCATAGCCTTTAATATCTACTTGAACATCAGAGGGAGTTCAACACGTCCAGTGTCTAATAACTCAAGATTTTAATCACATGTTGGGTTATTTTTTAGAGGTCTGGAATGAACAAAATAAGGTAGATTAGATTTTCAAAAAATATCCCAACATCGGAAATTAAAAAAAAGTGGCGAAGGGTTAATAAGGTTGTAAATAGCTAACTCAATTTTGAAACCTTGATTGCACTCGTAAATAGACCAGAAGATTAGATTTTAACTTTTGCAGTGCGATTGTCCTTTTATTTTGATTTGGAAAAGCAGTAGCGGATTGAACTGAATGGATACACAAATAAAATAAGGAATTATCTACACAATACAAAATTTAATTTCTCGCAAATGCAATAACCATAATGGATACAATTATTATAAATAAGATGTGTTTCTTTTCAGTGCTATAACTTAAGTAAAAAATATGAAAATGTATTTGATCGATACAGAGTCGAACTGACATATTAGATATTCTGGCTTAGGTCGGTATTACGAATAACGACTGTATTTTGGATTTACCATATTTTGCCTAAATGTTACTACCGTCACATAAAACCTGATTTTTATTAAATAAAAACCAAGTTTTTTTGATGAACCATTGGATCACGAAACAGACTTATGCAAATTATTTTTTGTATCTAATAGGTACTTTATTTATAATCCGTAAGTTATTGTAATTTATTTTAACAAACACTGTTTATTCCACTTTTTTTATGACGGTATAACCCTACCGGTTTCAAGGCTTTCACCTCATCTTCAGGGGAGCGTAAACAAGACCGTGGAATAAACAGTGTTTGTTAAAATAAATTACAATGTCTTTAAACCTCCACAACGTTAATGCCTTAACTATAAACAACATCCGTAAGTTAGACTGTAGTATGAGAAAAGTGAACATGGCTCTTTTTAAACAGTGAGCCACCTTCGTGGCCTAATTGGTAAGAAACCTGTTTTCCAACTTGGGGGTTACGAGCTCAATTCGTGTTGGTACCCACATTTTTAAGAGTTCAGTCTGGCTCTAATTACGACCTCTGTAAAATCTTTCTAGTTTATTAGAAGAGATTTCCATATGGCAATAAGGACCAGGTTGCACTATATTACGTAGAACTTTTACTAATGTTTAAACTGATTGACACATGTGGGTACCACGTATTCTTACAACCGCTTGTCGTATGTTTTATAAAGGAGGGTGGATGCCGAGGGTTTTCGGTGGCCTTTAGTGATCGGGGTAGGAGATTTTTATTAAAAAGGCAAGGATATTAGCCTTTCGTTCCAATGACCGGAAAGATGTTCAAATGCCTATGTGTATGAGACACACAAAAATGTGGGTCATGAATTCATTAAATAAAGGGTATCAGTTTGGTTTAAGAGTCCGCCTCGTTAAAAAACCCGTGCATGATAGTTGTAATATTTTCACGGAGTGTAATATTTTTAACACGTGCAATGACGAACTGACGACGACGAATAAAACATGCAAGTACAACATTATATATCAATATCAATCGACCGTTTACGACTTCGGTGGCCTAGTTAGTAAGATGCTTGTCTCTCAGCCCGGGGGTTAAGGGTTCGATTCCCGTTAGTACCCAGTTTTTTTTTTTAATTAGTTTCAGTCTGGTTTTCACTAAAGGTTTATTTAAACACCTTTCAAGTGGGTTAGAAAAGACTGTCACATGGCAATACGTTTTTCAGGTTGTCTTGTATATAATGAATGTGTAATATGACACAATTATCGTTGAGAGGGACAGACACTATACCTATTTT
Source organism: Odontocerum albicorne (assembly GCA_949825065.1). Taxonomy (NCBI): domain Eukaryota; kingdom Metazoa; phylum Arthropoda; class Insecta; order Trichoptera; family Odontoceridae; genus Odontocerum; species Odontocerum albicorne. Next base: position 23,093,275 of record OX463853.1, read on the forward strand.
TTCATCGTTCTTAAACGTATTGGGGACTCGACCTCAAGGTCCTGCCACATGGTCCTATCCTACGCCAACTAGATAAGACCTACTCTTTTTCACAAAGTATCTTTTTCAAAGTTGCTTTTCCCGTGTAAACCTCGAGCGACCCAGAGTAAGCCTTTCTTCCTGGGTCGCAAAAAGAATCTGCTCCACTAATCATCTGACATGAGAAGGTCAAGTCAACCAATGATAACGAGGTAAAGAAGTTCTACGCAATATCGCTCTTTGATTTGAGCACTTTTAACTCAGTTCTTTCGTTTCTTTAAGGCCCCTTATTTCAGCTGCTTAAATTCTTTACCAATTTGATAAGCACATGTAAATTATAGACTACCAAATTGGATTTATCCACTTTAACTAAAGTATTCAGTAGCTAAGATGTAATCGACAGGTTTCTTTACATTTTTATCCAAACATAAGCAATGTTTGCGTCTAACTGTTAAAAAAACTTAAAAAAAACCGACTGGAACAGTTTTTGATTGATCCATTGCCGTTATTCGAATCATAAGTATCTAATTAGAATAAAGCTGTTGTCACTAGTCCATGCAAGTTAACTATTTACATTTTATTATACAATGGGATTTATAAAATATAGAATAAATAAGTTTTAAATTTTCGCCAAGTCACAAATCGATATAAAAATAAAACCACCCTCCTTCAAGTCCAGGCGTTACGCGGTTTAACTATAATGGAAAATCGTTTAAGATTTAAACAAAATGGAAAGGTTAAATGTTTATGTCCTAAAATAGATCGAGACCAATCCCAATTTATATACGAAAGGCTGGAGAAACACTTAAGGGAAGGAACAAGAACAAAGAAAAGAAAAAAAATGGCTTCCGTTAACAAGGGAAATTCCCTGGAATATTCACAAGAAGTTTGAATAACCGGAACTAAAAACAAATGCTTCAATCAAACAAAGTGTAAGTAAAAGTTTGCCCGAATCAAACGAAACTTGTTGGAAATTTAGAAAAAAAAATATTCAGAAACTTGGGAATTTTCGGGTCCAACCGCATTTATACTTTTATTTTTGTAAGGAAAATAATGCGTGGAATCGATTTTGTGGTACAGATTTGTTTTTACAAAGACATGGAAAATATTCATGGAGTGTACTACACTACACCTTAACCCGAATGTGTACTTTCACATATCGGAAGATCTACATACGTCGAGTAATCATTAAAAATTTTAATTAAAACTAATTTCACGTTACACAAAAATAAACAAAAAGTAGAGAAAATTTTACACTTATTTATACTGCTTTATTTTATACTTATTATAATTTATACTTTATACATGTTTCTTAACTTTTTTTCAATATGTTTTATGTAAAGTACCTGACTTAGGACGGGCATACACCTAGTTATGAGGGAGAATGCTTTGGATACCTTATTGTAAATATAAAAAAATATGAATAAATAAATAAAAAATATTGAAGTTTCTTGAAAAATTGTGATTTATACGTTGAGATACTACTTACAAAATAGTTGTTGCAATAAATGCAAAATACACAACAAATGCAACCCAAACAGCACTTATGTGAATTTATTAATTTCGTCTTTGACATCAAAGGTCTGACACAAAATCCGAATGTAACGTATTCCTGATATAAAATTTTCAAATGAAAGAATTCAATTCCTAATAATGCACTGAAATAATAAATTTGAATTCATGGGATAAAATTCTCTATGGTGGAAATTAGGTATAGCATTTTCAGGATTCATAAGCAGGGTTACATTATCACAGAGATTTTTCAATGTACTTGTGCCACGCAGTGAAACGCTCTCCAAAGATTGAAGTTGTTTTTGTAGCAGAGTAATAAAAATATACGTATTAAATGAAAGATACGCTGTTAGAATTATAGTGCTATTCTGTGTCAAACACAAATATTTATTAAATCATCCTAGTTTGGCTGGATTGCCTATTAAAAAAAACTTTATTTTAAAGAATACAACATGACGAGTTTATTCACAGAATGCTATCTCTTCCAGCAAAGAAAAAAATAATATGCAGGTTTGTGCCAATTGTTGGTTAAAACGTTATTAACAAAAAAAAAAAAAAAATTACTTTGACATAACATACGAGTACATTACAAAACAAGGGAATAAAACATTAAAACAAAATATTGGCGAATGTCGCCAAATACCGGGAAAGGGGAAGGAATATGACCTGAACTGGATTAACTTCAGTGATATGGGTTCATGTACTGTTACTTTAATGTAACACGCTCAACTATCCCGCCGCCTCTAAGAACTTCGTCAAAAGGAAAATCACCTTTTGGCATTTTCAGTGTATCGCTCTTTCTTCACGTCGTATTACCGAAACTGGAACCAATTACCGGTTCAATACTGGAACCAATTACCGGCTGCCAAAATACTCTTATGTTAGCTTGTTTTTAAACAACGATGTATTACACGTTTAAACCAATACTTTTAAACAACATAATTTCTTATTTCCTTGTCCTTTTCTATATGTCTTCTGTTTTCCCAATTTTTCGTTACATTTACAAATATTTTATGACACTTTTTTTTCATTTAGATAATGCTTTAAGTATGTTTAAGTATGCTTCTCGTTTTTGGAAATATCGTTATAACGTTTCACCAATTGGGACGAATGTGCGTGAATCTTGTCTGGTTGGTTCGAAGACATTTTTGTGTATCAATAAACTTCTTACGTATACGTTAAAATCTTCTTCTTTTTTCCCTAGCCGTATCACATTAATTTGGTGTCGGTTTCTTGAACAGTTTTTCTCCATCTCTCTCTATCTCCCCAATCACTCGGGGATAGTGCGAGTCTCGTCATGTTCTCCTCCACTTTCTTATATAGGGTCTCCCTCTGCGTCTATTTGGGAGTTCCCAATTCGTGACTGTCTTTAGTGAAGATCTTTAATCCAGCTATTGCACGTGCTCATACCAGCGTAGTCGTACTTTCCGGGCTTTATTTCATATTACAGCCACTTGACTTGTTCCACAAATTCGATCATTTCGGATCTTATCCAATCTTGTGACGCCCAATGACCACCGATCATACGCATCTCCGTGAAATTAAGCAATTGTTCATCTGTTATAATGATTGAGCCAAGATATTTGAATACATGTGTCCTTAATAGGTTTTCGGATTGGAGTTTGGTCGTTCCAATGTCCGTATCTGGTGTGCCTAGCATATGTTCAATCTCGGCTCGGCTTATTTTTAATCCATTTTGCTTCAACATTTGTCTCCATTTTTCCAGTTCTTGGATTTCTCCAACATTTTCATCACATATAATAATATCGTCTGCAAACATAATCTTGTGGATTTCTCTTAAGAGGTTCCTAGTGAGGCATTCGTGTCCAAATAAATAAATGATGTACATAGCTGAGATTGTAATGAAACAAAAATTGAACATTATGAGTGACACAACAGTTAAAAAACTCTGGAAAAGTAAGCAAAAATAAGTAAGAAAAAGGGATGAAGAACTCTGGAATATGGAGGAAATAAATTGTTTTGGACTATGGAACCAAACTTGAGAGATACCTACATTTTGAAATTAAATATTTACATCTCATTAAAGTTGAGACTATTGCCCGTTATATAAATTAAGAGCCCTTAATTTGGGGTTCAGTCAAACAAAACCGAAGCGTAATTTCTAAGGCAATAAAAGAGGGAATTAATGTTTTATTCAATCAATTATTCACATTTACAAATTTGTTGTAAGTACTTATTTATGATGTGAATAATTGAAATTGACGACCTTTGTAGCCTAGTTGGTAAGACGATTGACCATCATCCACCCAAAGATTTAAGGTTCGATTTCCGATGGTATATTTTATTAATTTTTTTATTTATTTATTATTACACATGACAAGAAATATACATGATTTGCGAAAAAACAACATGTAATTTTATTTGGACATTCAATTTTAATGGATCTGGGTTTGTTGCCTTTCATTTGTCGTGTTCCCAGTAAACTAGGCTTTTGCCTGTATCTCACTGAGGATATTACATATGTACATATCATCATGCAAATTTACTGTTAGGGTAGATATATAGAACAATGTGCCAGTTCAATCTGGTAAGATTTCGACCGGTTACAAAACTCACACATACTAGACGTGTGTAAATGTTGTTGCCTCTTCAAGTATGGTAGAATTACTAGCACATGTGATTATGAACAATGAATTCAATGCCGACGCCAGTGACTGAAAGCACCAAGAATCGATTAATCGAGTCGAAGGCAACGTTGTCTCCCGGCTACGTTCTTTAATATTCCTTAAACACTAATTCGGATAAGTTGAACGATACCAAACGAATGAATGAGGTATATGATGTCATCTATTAAGTTGTTTAAATAAGAAAAAAAATATTATTCAAGCCACACTATTTCACTCTGTTTGGGCTATTTTTTTATTTGAACCCACTACAAATAAGTTGTATTAGAAATGTATCAAAAACAAGATAAATAAATATTGAGTGACTAAGAAGGGAAAAGGTACACTTACATCAAATAATTTAGAATAATGCTGATAAAATTTCTTATCACGACGAACATACTCCGCCTCCTCCATATGCATACATATTCTCATACAGCATCTTCTGTTTTTATTACTCCTTACCTTTTGCTCTCAACATTTTACTCACTTAGCCTAACCATACTTCTATTGGTCGGCCTCTACTATGACTCACATTTATGCTTGCATTATAAATTTGTTGAGTCAGTTTTTCGTCTTTCGTATGTCCAAACCACCTGAACGTGATTTTTCTCACTCTACTTCACACATCAGTTTTAATTGACATTCATCCTTAATAAAAACATTTCTTATTCTATCATATATCGACAAACTAAACATTAATCTCAGTGCATTCATTTACACTGTGTTTACTCAGATCTTTTCATTCAATCTGCATTATATGGTATGGTATACTCATATACACGTATCACAACGTTTATGAAATAAGAATACTTTTCGTGCTTACGGAGGCGCTGTTCGAGTATGTTGGCCAAAAAAATATTCCAGAGAAAAAAATACTGAAATGGTATTAATGTGTTTTTATTTTTCCGGCATCATATTTTTCTACTTTTTGACACCAAATATCACTTCAAGGGCGTACACATTTTACGAGTATAATTTCCCCAAAAAGCGTGAGCTTCAAAATCATCTTGCATGTCTTTATAACTTATTTAAGGCTTAAGGTTGATACCAAAAAAAAAATAACCGCCCTTTTCAAATTCAAGATTTTAATTGAAATACTATTCACATAGTTTGGAAAACTACCAAAATAGCAATAAGATTATATGAACATAAGAAGCTGTAATAAAAAATACCACTTTTGTTTTTTTTTTTTAATATTACACGAGGGTATACTCGGCCAGATTATTGCCGTAAGGCTATCTTTTCTAATTAACCTAACAAAACTAACCCAGTTTGTTCTTAGCTCGATGAGAAGTTAAAGAATAATTAAAACATAAAAATACCAAATGCAAATAAATTTTAAATAGTAGACATAACATATAGAATGAAGAAATAAAAAGAGAAGAAACATAACAAAATAATTTTATGTCACCAATGTCACGGAAATTGGTACGTTAAACAATACGCTTCATCATTAAAGAGGTAATAAATTGTTTTTAAGCCACTGTTCAAAGCTGTCAATCAGGTTCCAGTCTGAGACCCTAATTAATAATCAGAAGTTAATACTAAACACTAAACCTTAACTATTTATACGAAGAAATTAGTATTTAAAAACAAACATCTTTTAGCTTCATTAAATAAGGGAGATACGTGATTTCATTATTCACTTTCAAGTTTGAGGCGTTTGAGGTTCAACTCTGAATACATAACACAAATTTAGAACTAAGAAATTCGCATTAAATGAGCCGGACTGTGACTCCCCTGTAGCTGGATCCGGAGATGGACGTTAAGTGTAAAGTTATTTTGTTAACAAATATAGCAAGGCTAATAAAAAGGTGCCAAGTTTTATTCATGAAAGTATAACATAACATACGAACTAACGAAAAACTTTCCAATTCACCAGCCTTTTAAACTAATTTCAATTTCCGCAAACTTACTCGTAAATTAAACGCGAAAGACCAAAATAGAGTACTTTGAAACAGCGGTGTGTATAAAGTACCAAGTGCTGACTTCAATAATTTCTATATAGGAGAAACAAGAAGACGTCCTTTGAAAAAAGACGTCGTGAATACTCAAATTTCTACTAAAATTGCTTATTATATTACCTAGAAAATTACACATTTTCTATCGATAATGCCAAATTCTTGCATATCAATAATAATGGAAAATAAATAAGACAGATTGAAGGCCCTAGAAATATGCAAGTCAGTGAATTGGGATGAACAGCTGGTAAATACATATGTTTCCAAAATCTCACAGGTGTTTGCCGAAGTTATCTTCTGCCTTCCTTTACCCATAAAACCCAACCGACTGTTTACCGTTAGATGCAATTGGTATGTGGGTTATTGTGGTACTAGTTCGAATATAATTAAGTCTTGTTTATGTTCCCCTGTTGACGAGGTAAAAACCTTAAAACTGATAGAGTTATACTATTATGCTTATTGAAAAAAAAAGTATTTTACTAAACAAATTACAGGTTAATGTGTTAAATACTTTTCTGTCACTTTAATAGCTTTTTTAATTCCAAGCCATTGTTCACGAAAACATATATAGCAATGTTTTTATTAGGCGTGTTGTTTGAAGCGACAAAAGTCGTTTACTGTCGGAGCAACTTTATTGTTATGTCCTGTCTTCATCCCTGTAAAACCTTCCCGCAGGATTCAATTATAACAACACACATCAGTCATCCTGGAGTGGAGCCTGAAAAGGGGTCTCGCGTGTGTTGTCAAGCGCTTGAACTTTGGACAGAACCAAAAAAAGGTCTCAAAAGTTTTGATGTTCCAGTTTTGGGATGGCATGACAAAATTTTTCGTCAATTTCGACCCTTTCAAAAAAACAATAATATCATTGCAAAATAATTATTACTGTCGTCCGTAGTAACGTCATCGTTCTTAAATGTCATCATCAAGTCACGTCACAATTGAGATAGGCAGAAATAATAAATCGCCATTCCATATAATACAGGTCTGCTTAATTTCATCGGTCATTTCAAACTTCTTGTACGCTCTAATCAATTTGATATTTTCCCACAATTCAAAATATATTTATTGTACATGACGATGTTATTTGACATTGATAGATGGAATGAAGACCTTCCTGTCCTAGTTGGTAATAAGTCTGTCTTCCCACATTGGGGTTGCGGGTTCTATTCCCGTTGGTATCCGATTTTTTTAAGGATTTCTGTCTGCTTTTTACTTTAGGTCTCTACAACACATTTTTGGTTAATGGAAAAAAGATTGTCATATGGAAATAAATCTACCAGTTTGTATTATATATACATTAAAAGTGTTGTATATAATTATTATAGATATCTGAAAAGTCTGATAACTCATACCTTCTACATACATTGGTAAAAACTAGTGGATAATGTGAATGTAAACTTAAGACTAGTGTGTTGAGTAAGATAAAGAAGACCTCTCTTGGGATGGTTTAGGCATGTGAAACGAACGTCTGAAAAAATATAAACAAAAAAAAAACAGTACAAATATGAGTGGAGTTCGTGGTAGAAATAGACCAATGGTATGGTTGGATCTAGTGATTTATATTTTCAAACAAAATGCATCAAGTCCGAGAAATCGTTTGAGAAGAATCGTTTGTATGGATGTTGAAGAGGTGAAATATGTGCATCGAAATAGAAAAGTTTAGAGCTCTGTCCTCTTGTGTCTTCACAGGGAAACAGCGTGATCGTAAGTACCATGGTGTGTAACAGCGAACTAGAACAATATTTATTTTGTGAGAAATGCCACAACACTACAGTCTGTTTTTTTTTTCAAATAATCAAAAATGTATTTCTTACTAAGAATATTTTTATTACTTTATAGAATAAAGCAGTGTTTTTTTGGTGGAAAATCAATTTATCGGAAGCAAGATAATCTTAAAGAATACGATAAGATCAAATTTATAGTCACGTTTCCATTTTTATCCGACCGTAATTTATATTTTTCGGATCAACTTAAGACTTGAGACGAAAATAAAGATGTATTCATTTTCCTCAAAGTTTTATATTTTTCGATTCATTCTCTTTTTTCGCAGTGGTTTGAAATATTGGGGCATAGAATAACTATTTAATTTTTTTAAAAAGTAAAAAAATTGCAAATAATTAAACGTTTTGTAGACGTGGAAAAAAAATACAAGGAACTGAATTAATACTGTAGAAATGCGCTCAATGAGAATACAAGTAGGGGGGGGGGGGAATAATTAATGACACTATGGAATGAAGTGGTTAGTGAGATGAATAAGCGCGCTCTGAGATGGGCATGTGGAACGAATTAATGAAGAATGACTCACAAAACAAATATATAGTGCAAATGTGAGTAGAATACGTGGTAGATACATACCCAGGAAAGTATGTTTGGATCAAGTGAATGCAATTTTGAAAGAACGCAACATTAAAAGTCAGGGAAATTTTAGGAATCGTATGAGATAGTGTATGGATGTAAGAGGCCGTGAGTGTGTGTATGTGTCGAGATATGGCAGTATGGCATCTCTCTGAGTCAACTTCCACAGGGAAATGGCGTGATGGTATGTATGCATTTTGTACTAGAAGATACGATAAGAAATAACCACATAACATAGGAGTAGGATGTGAGCATACCCCAGACGAAGATGAGGGGCAAAGAATATATGATACACTTCAAAAATACCGCATATGGATGACTTGTTAGAAAAATGACCTCGCGGAAAAGACTCCAGAAACGGAAGGATTATTGAGAGTTCATGTCCCAGGAGGCCTACCTGATAACTTGACTGGTTCAATGTACCGGATAAATATTTAAGGTTGCGCGAATTAAGATTGTTTTTTGTACCGTATTCACAAACTGAATTGTTAACGTACCCAGTCGCACACGGAATGACCTTATTAAATTAATTTTCTGGTATTATTATAAATTGAGAATTAAACTACTTGATAAATTTTGCAGGCGTATATGAGTTACTTCACAGGGAAGGTGAATTGGTTCAGTATCGATCCTGTTACTATTTTTAGATTTTTATCTTTTGATTGTTTTCAGTGAACTCGTAATATACACTTCATTTGATGTAATGAAGTTAAATCTGCATCAAATGTAGGATAAAAATGAAAAAAAAAACATAGTTTAAGTTGTCTTCAACAGCGTCGGTTGTCTGATGCTTGTCGGTTAATAATATTGTAGATTCTAGTTGGCGTACTCCGTAGGACGACCTAATTGGATAAGTTGGTTACACTGTGATGTTTGTTTAAGGCATCTTGAACATATTTTAGGTTGGTTGGATGATATCGCACAATGGTAATGAATCCGTCAGGTTATATTGTACGAGTATACAACGAAAAAGTGTTTTTCAATACTTCCTTCTTCCCGATATTCATCTTGGATCCGCTGTTGCGACAATCATTCTTATTAGGCAGAGCAACTGCTATTTCCCCACGTCTAAGGCGGCGATGTCCTGCGGGGATCTCGTGTGTCACTATGTGGTCACGCTAGAACCGCTTTCACTTCCTGCTCCACCTAAAGATATACTCTGTGTTGTAGGTCTGTCAAATGTAAGAGTTTCTGACCCTATATGTGAGAAATTTTCCTGCAATGGTTCGTAATATTTTCATCTCGGATGTTCGAAGAAGGCAATTTGTTCAAGTTCTGTCGGCTCTGGTTGGGCTCTCGACACAGGTCTTATATAATATAATATATTTGAACTTTGCTATCGATGCGCATATTTTTTGTTTTTCCAGATCACATATCTTAGACATTAGGTCTTATTATACACTACCAAGAAGATCAACGTATTTTAGTACAAAGCAGTATTTAACAAATTTACTGTTAAATTTTTCCTATAATGGTTTCAAAATAATCAGATAATTTTCAAGGTACGCTCCGGTGACACTAAACCCTAGATATATTCAGATTTTCAACGATTCCCTTTATATGCCGAGATAAGCGTTACAAATCGGAGTTCGGTAACCTCTGGTCTACTTTACATATTATTTGGTGGATTTGTTTCCGTGGCCACGGAGCGAGAGACGCTTGTGCGTGGTAATATATGAGAGAAATATTTTCAGTTGAAATATTCTTGCAACCGAAGGATATTGGATTTGAGGATATTATCAGTTGAAAAGATATTGTATTTAAATAATGAATTGAAATGTTTCTTCGAGAATCATTATCATAACGAATCAGAGATATTGACAGTGTTGGAACTTTCAGATCCTTCGCCTGAATATTATTCTTATAGGTCCTGGGTATGACATGTTATGTGTATATCTATAAATTGTATTATAATTCCGTAGTATAGAGTGCAACATGGTGGGTTTGTTACCATTCACTCTTTCAACCAACCAGAAAGATGTTAAAGTAACCTTGAGTGTTAACCAGACTGGAACCCTTTTTAAAATATATTAGGTTCAAACAGGAATTAAAACCATAACCTCCGGGTAAGAAAGCAGGCATGTGAACAATGAGGTTACGGAGGTCGTTAATAAATTCAAAGTATGAAACTATAACTTTTGAAAAAGATAAAGTGAAAACAGTGTGATTTGAAATTCTAAGGAATAAGAGTAAACCTTATATGAGGAATATATTTATTTTATTTATTTTAAGCGTGACAAGAAATACACATCATTTGCGAAAAAAACAACAGGTAATTTAATTTGGACACACAATTTTAGTGTATCAGGTTTGTTGCCTTTCATTTGTCGTGTCCCCAGTAAACTAGGATTTTGCCTGTATCTCACATATAGCTATATAAATGTTATAAACTAATAAAATTCAGACAATTTGGATAAACATGTACGCAAATGAGGTATTAAATAAATTTTTCTTTAAAAAAAAATAACCTAGCAAGTTTATTGTCATATGACAACTTTTTTAAAGCAACCTGAAAGATAATTAAGTGCTCCATAATGAACTAGACGAAAACACTTTTTAAACATTTGGGCACATACGAAAATGAACTAACAACCCCAGAACTGGAGTATAAGGTCAAGACCTTGAGGTCGTACTTGTTTTTATTTATATTACTTGAACACTTTCGTGGATGTATATTTGGCGGATTTATAACTCTTAAACAATTTCTTCAAATTAATCAATTTATTTTTCTAAATTATGATTGGTATTCATAACAGCGTTTCAATCAAGTAAATGGAAATAATAATTGAGTAAAAATAACAAAAAAATAATACAAAAGATATATATCTAAAAAACAGATACCTATAAGGGTAGGGAATTGTGTAAGAGTTAAGGACGAGGGATATTTTGAGATAAACAATGTTTGTTTATTTTTTCTTAAAAATTGAAAAGGATGAAGCATATTTGATTAAGCCTGGGAAATCGTTTCAAAGTTGAGCCGAATGAACAGCAAAAGATTATTTGTGATACGTTGGAATACAAAGAATTTAACTGTCACCAAATCAGAGCAGATAGTCTATGCTCAAAAAGAAAATTGAAATGTTTTTTTTTTTATATTTCTAAGTACCTTTATAAGGGAAATTTTAAAGTAATTTATTCCATTGGAAATATTCTCCAAGATAATACTATTAAATAAAACAGATTCAGTATAATGCTAAAATTCAAAATCAAAGCGCTCTTCATAGCTAAATGGAATTATAAAACAGCGTTGTACAAACCATTTACTTATTTTGATTTCCAGGAAAACAGAAAAAGGATGAGCGGGTTTGTTTCCAGCAGAGGAACATAATGAAATTGGGAGGCGGAATAATCCACGTGCTTTAAAGGAAAATTATAAGAATCCTTCATTTTAACTTTCAAAGTTTACCTCAAATAATTGGATTACAGACAAAACAAGGGATTTTCTAATCGGGAATACCATTTCGATCCTTTCCAGGTAAATATCGTACTCAACATTTGGGTTATTTCGAAGCAGATCACAATGAATTGTTTCACAAATAAGAATATATAAATACAATGAAAATAACATAAATAAAAAAAACGAAAATTATAACTTCTAACTGAATTTCCACAACTATATTTTTACCCTGTATGTTTTTTTTGTGAATATTGCCAAAATATGATTGTAAATTTACAACGTTGCCCTGAATAACAATTTTTCGTAATAAATTTGTTTCTATAAAAGTTATTTTATATCCGATATCTCTGAAATTGAACAAACGAACTCAACTGCTTTAGCTAGCTTGTCTTGACTATGCCATATTTCATAATTGGACGAATATCCGCAAGAAACATCCAACCAATATTGTATCTCATTTGAGAGTTTTTGGTAATATAAAATTTATTAGTAGTACGATTTTGTATAAAATGATATTTTCGAAAATTTCAAAGCTGTTTTCCCTTGCTCGAAATGTTTCTCGGAGTTTTTGTCGTGTTCAGTAAGCTTAAATTATGACCATTATTTCGAAAGCGTTGCAACCTCCATCCTGATGACAATGTCAAAAAACATTATCAAATATATTAAGTATCCAGAAACATCTCCCAATTGAATGAAATGAATTTTAAAGATTTAATTAAACCATAAATTTAAATTTTCCCTAAATCACATGTTTTAAATACTTTTTTTTTAAATTTATACACCTCATTCGATATATATTTTTATTATTTATATTCGACTTACCATATATTTATTATTTATATTAGCTCACTATTCCAAATCGGACGGATATCTTACGACATACATCGGTGTAACGATTACGTGATTTGCATTCTTGGCCTAACGCGAGGAGAGGTCGTGGAGTGCCGGGCTATAGACAGACATCTATGGAGGCATATTTTGGCATCCCTGTGTTTTTTCGCATATTCTGCAAATGTAAGGATTAAGAATAGAACCAAACTATAAGTGTGATACTCCAAATCAGACCATGTAAGATGTTTTGGTGCTGGCACCAGCTCTCCTAGAAGTCAAAATCATGAAACGTTTGACTCTGTCGACTAAAGAGGGTAACGATTTATGATCATTCAATTCCTGTTCAAAGCCTCCAAGTTATTCTCGAATAGCAGCTTTACTGGAGACTCACGTGGCCTAGTTGGTAAGACGTTTGACTTCCACCCAGGGGTTTCAGGTTCGATTCCCGATAGTATCCAACAAAAAAAGGATCTCAGCCTGGTAAAAACGTTTGTCTGCCAATAATAGACGTGCGCGAGTAATTTTGCCTATTCACTGGTATTGTTACCAACACGAGCAATGGTCAACTGCGAGTTATATGACAACACCAGTGGTTCTAAACCCGCAGGCTTCATTGAGACATTATTGTCTCCCGGCAACGCTCTTCAATATACCCGAATCACCAAAATCAGATACATTGATTGGTACCATATAAAAAAAATCTACACTGGCTGACTAAATGTGTTAAGTAAGGTTGCCCTCGTTTGTAACAAGAGAAATATTGTTACCGATGAGTAAATGCTTGATACAACTTTTTGTCTAGAAGTGCTCACCTTTGGAGTTGTGTGTTAAGGTGAACCGAAATTGATCAGACTTATTTAGCAATTCATGCGTGAAGACGGCGAGAAAAGAGAAAAGATAAAAGGATAGGGAAGAGAAACGGGCGGTGTCACCGGTAGATAGTTTAAAGTTATTGAAGTTTAAGGGCGAACACGATTTGTTTCCAAACTTATCCGAAGAAATTTAAAAACGATCAATACGCTTTGGGAAACTGGCTGCCTGAAAATTATGATACGCCACTTTATTGTATGGGTAATATTTTCGGAAATGGTTTAGTATTGGCGATGATAACACGAAGGTAAATAAACGATTCCGTAAATGAGAAAGCGAATATTCTCAGCGAGAGTTGAGCTGTTCGGAAAGTAAACTCGTATTTTTAGGTCAAATTAAAATGCAAAATTGTACCAAATAATCGTAGACTGTGGATTTTGATATTTCATTAAGTTGATCGAACGATATTTTATACACGCCATCTTCTCAAGACGACTATCGTGTTTGCATTGTAGATTTTATTAGTCTGTCTTTTTAACTCATCCCTTTAACATATTCAAACCATCTTAGAGTGGTTTTCACCCTTTTCATCCTATTTTACACATCGACTTTTAGCACACATTCAGCCTTAGTCAGTGGGACTACACTCAACTCAAGTCAACTCGTTTGGCATGGCTTCCGGTTCTTGCAAACCTACTTCATCGTTATCTGCAAGAATACGCCCTAATGAGGAAGTACAAGAAGGTGTGTTTAAATGGCGCTATCAATGCAGGTGGGTGTTTCCTACTCTCCTTCGGCTCACCTTAGATCTTAATGATCTTTATGGTTCGAAAAACAACGACTAGCTGAGAAGAATGTAAGCTCACTACATAGTTAGCGACAGCAATGTAATCGGTCGTCTCTCTGAAATCTCATTTTATGAGTGACTTTGACCTGCCACGAAGAGTGTGGTCCACCATGAATCGTCTTAGGTGTAGCCAAGGTTGCAGTGCGCACGCCTTGCAAAGGAAGGGTTTCATTTATTCCCCGTTGTATTTATATGGAACGGTCCAGACTGCCAATAACCTCATTGAAGAGCGTACAATACATTCATTCTTGGGTGGACTGAAGGAGATTCATCGGGTTACTCCTGAGGCTGTCATAGATGAGAAACCTGAACACCCGACTGTGAAAGAGACCGTATAAGAGAAGACGAAATAAGTCCGCGATAATAAGATAATTGTTTTCTATCACACAGCGATAATTCGAGTGATTTCGAGAATTTATATAATAATATTAATAATTACCTTAAAACCAACAGATACTGATAATATCCACATTTTACACACAACCGTGACATAAAAATAAACACAGGAGGAACGTAAAATCTGGAGGTAATGTTTATTTCGCTGACATGAAAATTGCCGTGCATCGGGTCCCAAAACCATTTCAAGAATCTCTGAGGCTCGGGTGGCGAAGGGGTAGATTCGCTATCGGCCGGGGATTAATATATTCCAGTGCTGAAATTATTATCAGTTACAAAATAACAAAATTGAGCGCCGCGCAAAATAAACACAAAGATGTCAAATAACGCGAAATATGCCGCCATCATCATAAACTCCGTCGGAAGTGGAGCACAACGGTGTATGTAACAAAGGATGATTGACATTATTAGTTCGTAATCTCTTTTTGAGTTTGAAACGTTATATGTTGAGATGTGCCAGTTTTGTTTGATATCGAGTAATGTATTTTTTTATAAAGACAATTCACCCACATTAAGAAGATTTGTGCCACCACTTCTTAAGTCACACTATTATAAGAGTCAATATAATCAATAAATGAAACTAAACTTTAAAAAAAGTTAGACGATTTTAAGATTCAAATGTTTAAATTTCGAAAATTTCACAATCGATCTATGTATGGAAAAAATCTTCAAAGAAAGAAAAATCGAGACATTAATTGGACGCAGCAAAGATATATTACGTAAATTAAATCTGTCCACATAAAGAATAATAAAAAAACAAAAGATTTATAGTCGCATGATCCAAACCAAACTAGCAGCCTGAATCATTCATAATACCCATTATGTAAAGATGACATATGATTGACACTTTCATCTTCTTATACATATATTCAGGATAAATTTTTAACTTAACATAAAACTGACGTTTTGATATGTGAATATTCTTATGAAACGAAAGATTAATCGTTGGTAATATGTGGGTACACAGCGTTTGAAACATTAAAATAACTTGTTTCGATTTCACAGTTTTCAAAAATATTTTTTTAATTTAGCGTTGTGGTATGAAAATAAAAGTAATTAATATACTGTATAAACAGTTCAGTTCGATTCCTACACCACCGATGCTGTTATAGGGGGAGTTCGATGCTGTTATAAGTCCTCATCCAGCGCGATCTAAACTAGAAGATCGAAATCTTCTGTATTTATAATATACGCGACGTCACTTCACACAAAAAAATAAAACTTATTCGGGAAGCGAAACAAGTGAGTGTGAAAAAAATAGTAGCGACAACGGACTTAAGAACGAAAATGATTAGCGTCGCAGTAAATATAATTGAAAGCGAATTAATGCTTAGAGTTCAAGCAGCCCAGTACGTTGTCAGTACTTACAGAGAAATTTCCAAATGCAGCAGAACTATCCTTTGACGCTTCTAGACCGGAGAAGACACAAAATGCAGCAGAACTATCCTTTGACGCTTCTACACCGGGACCGGAGAAGCCACAAAAAAACTACATAAAAAAGTATTCGTCGTTAAAAACCAAAATAAAACTTTATTTTTCAATACTTGGATATTACTGCGGACATGTTGAAAACCGTGACCGGAATACAAGATTATCTTCAACCCTACATATTGAACCTTCGAATTTAATACCAAAGGAATAGACAAGTTATTCGCAGTTATTATTTGTAAAAGATAGCAATACTTTCGCACTTAAAAAGGTTATAATAACCTTGCACGCAAATAAAACCTTACTAGTAACATTTTTTTAGCATGATCCGGAATATGATGAAAACCCGAAACCTCCAGTTGGAACCTTATAATCATACCAACTAGGCAACACATGACGATAACAACTTTGTTAAAAGAACATGAAAAGTGTCAGTTAAAAATAATATGATTAATGGAGGGAATGTAATTAGTACCAGTGAATTTGTTTTGAAAACAACAAAAAATATGAAATACTGTCATTTGTGTAATCTGTTAATTGTATTTCAAAAAGTATAATACGAAAAACGAAATATAATATTTTCCAGTCAGTATATAGTGTGTTAATTATGTACACATGAATAGACTATTTCTTAAAAGCATGTGCAATGCAGTAGTCACACAATTTATATTCAAACCATAATTTCAAATAAAATCAAAATTTCAAACATGACTTAAATTTTTCCAACAACGCGTCGTTGTGAAAAAACTTAGTTTCATATTTTTGCACATTTATTAAATGAAATATAAACAAAAGGCAAACTCATTCATATCGTAAAAAATAAAATATGAATCACGCGTTTTCAACATAATAAAGTCTGTTAAATATCACGAATAAAATAATGCTCCGGTTTATAGCGTCATAAAAAAAGACACTTTCAGCACTATGATACGACACCTCTCATTTAAGGAGGGCGGTTTTTCAATTTGAGTTTGCCCCACCGCAGGCACCTGCGAACAACTGTACCGTGTAATAACTTGTTCATTAGGACATATCTCGGATCCTTGAAGTATGCATGAAGTTTCAGTATTAGGGCAGAAATCTCTGCAGTATTTTGTAGAAGTCTTAATTTTATTCATTTCTTAAGTCATAACAGTATGCTACGAAATAAATGGATAGTGAGAAGAGATAGACCGAGGTAAGAATGCATGAATCTAGTGGGTGAAATGAAAATGACTTATGAAATACTTAAAAACAAACATATACGAAATAATATAGATCGAGAAAGAACAAAAAATAAAAAAGGATAGAGAAAAAAAGGTGGAATTTCAAACAAACTAAAAGAATGAGTTGCTAAAACTAATAAAATAAATATATACAAAGAAATAAATGCTGAACAAGGAAAGAATGCAAGGAGAAAGCTGCAGACTTTTTTGACTATGGAAAACATAAGAAATATGAGTAGAAGATGGTTTCTAGCTATTGTTTTTTAAGCGCAAATCTCATCCATAATATGTGTGCAAATCTCACCTATAATAAAAGTGCAAATCTCACCTATATCTAAAAAAAATATGTTCTTTTCAGTGATTAATGCATTTACTTGACATATGTGATAAGCGTGTTGACTTGAAATATGAATTAAAGTCTGTAGTCTGTAGTCTACAGTATCAAAGCATAGTTTTAAGCATGGTGTGAAAAGGGGAATATGTTTTTTCATGATTATTGGCATGCATCTCTATAAACTCCAACTTTGTTATAATGCCATATTTCCTTGTTATGTAAAATAAATAAAAAAGAAAAGCATGGAATATCATAATGTCCTGTATTATTACGATTAAAACAAAACAATTTTTTTTCGATGTTGATAAAACAGTGATATTATTTGTATTTTTTTTTCCAACCTGTTTTACGTTCCTAAAAAATGATAAAACAAATTAATTTTGAATAAGTATTTTTTTGTAGACACAAGAAGATATAAAATACGGCACGATCGTCAACCAATTAAAATTGAAAATGGTTATATCTAGATTGTTTACCGCAAAATGTGAATGAAGCAAAATAAATAAGAGAATTCGAAATTCTTACCAACAAATTCCTTTTAACACACCATTTAAAGGCCCCATTTTAACGCAATATTGACCTTTCTTGTTTGTATTTACTTGCGGGTAAATTTAAATATATACTAAGTATTAAATAAACTCTTCTTAATATTTTTTTCAATTAAAATTTCGCTTAACATAAAACAAATAAAGGTTTATTGTAGCAACATAGTATATACATATACATTGAGATACAGGCAAAAGTATAGTAGTTTACTGGGGACACGACAAATGAAAGGCAACAAACCCAGATCCATTAAAATTGCGTTTCCAAATTAAATTACTTATTGTTTTTTTCGCCAATGATGTATATTTCTTGTTATGTGTAAAATAAATAAATAAAAATCTATATCCTGAAATCACACAAATTTCAAAGCAATGGAAAATTTTCATTCTAAAGAGACCCTATCAAAAGTTCTTGCCTCATCTCATAACAGAAAAGAGGGCAAGCCTGGCCGCGAGGACATCTGATGTTTTTCAGCCAACACCAGAAACCAACACATGAGTGTTTGTTAGTCATATGTTTTGTCTGTTAAACGACTAAAAAATATTATTTATTGCCTTTGTCAAACACAAATTTTGTAGCACCGTTTAATGACGAGTAATTATGTCTCAATTAAAAATTCACGTTAAACAGTCACTAAAAATGTGTACAAACAGCAAATGTGAGAGAAAGGTCAGATTTTTTGCCTGTTAATTTTATAATGTTAAAAAATGTATATTTGTTTAAGACACATTTGTATCAAAATTTATAAATGAGTAATTTTATCTCAATTAAAAATTCATGAAGTATGGTCCCTAAAAATGTATGTATAAACAGTAAATATGACAGTTCGTAGGTCATATTTTACGCCTGTAAAATAATAATGAAAAAAAATATTTTTACTTGGTCAAAAAGACATTTATATCAACGGTCATAAAAGAAAAATCGCATGCGTTGTATGAGAAGGTGTATGTATGTAGAAGAAGCGTAAGATGTGTGTTGCGTAAGGCTAACGTTCTGTCTCCTCTACCTACTCCGACAGGGAAACAGCGTGTTGGAATGTATGCAGGTATTAATTTTGTCCTTTTATTATTATACATAATAATAATAATAAAACGACAATTTATACCACGCCGCACAGTGTTTCATGTAGAACATTCTAGCTGGACAACATTATTTTTCACTGTTTTAGGGTAGTATTTTGTAGATTATTTTATGATTTGATAATTTCAATCATATTTAGTGTAAAATGATAAACTTAAACAGATTTATTTTAACAATATTTAAATAATAAAATTAATAATTATTTATATTTTTTATCAATATTATTTATAATTAATATTATGATTATTTGACTCGAAAGCAATTTTAAAAAAGAAAATAAATAAACATGGCAAATTATTGATGCCTAAATTAATAAAATACATACATAAGTACTTAATCTGTAACAAAACATAAACAATAGAAATACTCGTACAATAAAAATTACAAAGTAAACAGTAATAACTAACTTAATTACTAAATTTCTAAGTAAGGTACGAGGCATATCCAGAAAGTAAGTGTACTGAATTTTTGTAGGTTACAATTTTTTTTATTTAAACAAAAAAATTACGTGGTTACCGTAGTACATATGTAAGCTATTTATCGACATAGTAGCC
Source organism: Odontocerum albicorne (assembly GCA_949825065.1). Taxonomy (NCBI): domain Eukaryota; kingdom Metazoa; phylum Arthropoda; class Insecta; order Trichoptera; family Odontoceridae; genus Odontocerum; species Odontocerum albicorne. The sequence continues at coordinate 23,113,176 of OX463853.1, forward strand.
ATTCCTCTCAATGCAGGTGGTGAAGCGGGGTATCAACTTTTTGATGCCTTCCTCGAAGTAGTTTCCCGCCAACCCCTCCGTCTACTTCTCCACCTCCTCCTTTACCTCCTCGTCGGTTGAAAACCTTTTTCCACCCATGTGCAGCTTCAGGGAGGTAAAGAGATAGTAATCTGAAGGTGCTAGGTCAGGGGAATGCGCGGGATGGTTCAGGACATCCCATTTAAACGAGGCGAACAGTTCCTTCGTGGCGTTGGCCGTGTGTGGTCTGGCATTGTCGTGCAGCAGGCAGACTCCCCTTGCCAGCATGCCTCTCCTCTTGTTCTGAATCGCCCTTCGCAATTTTTTTAGGGTCTCACAGTATCTTGCAGAGTTGATGGTCTCCCCTTGAGGCATATATTCAATTAAAATTATGCCTTGACAGTCCCAAAACACGGATGCCATGATTTTCTTGGCTGAAATTGTGGTTTTGAACTTTTTGGCGGAGGGTGAAGAGGTGTGACGCCACTGTTGAGACTGCCTTTTGGTTTCAGGCGTGTAGTGTGCAACCCAAGTTTCATCTTCAGTAACGATGGAGCGGAGAAATTCATCTCCATGGAGTTTGAAGCGCCTCAAAATCTCTTGCCCGGCCTCCACTCGATTCAACTTGTGTTGGTCTGTCAGCTGTTTTGGGACCCACCTCGCGGACAGTTTCCGATATCCGAGGGTATCTGTGATGGTTTCGTGTAGTAGAGATCTGGAGATTTGCGGAAACATCGCAGAAAGTTCATCCACAGTCAATCTGTGATCGTCACGGAGCGCATTTTCGATTTTTTCCACAATTTCGTCAGTCACAATTGAAGGTCTTTCGCTCCTCTGATCATCATGCACAGACGTACGACCGTTTTTAAACTCGCGACACCACTTGTACACACTTGTACGATTCATAGCTTTATCACCATATGCAGTTTTCACCTCATTATAAACCTCAACCGGAGGTTTTCCCTTCCAAACGAGATAACGGATGACGCCGCGTATTTCGCACTTGGCGGGAGATTGGATTGACATTTTTCACGAAACGTGTTTTCGCGTCGACACTTCTCAATGAACTGACCTCGAACCGGTCTCGTTGCGGAAAGGAAGGGTCAGGCTACACGGAAGTGTAGCCAACATGTCGAAAATAAAATCCATCCGGTCGTGAGAGCCTCAGTACATTTACTTTCTGGATACGCCTCGTACATTAAAAAGTAATAAATTTAATTAGTCATCATTAGCAGAGTCACCAACGTCAGAAGAATCTTCCAATAAACAAACTTCATTAAGTGGAAGATTGCTTCTATCGATCTGCGGTAAAGTAGGGGCTACAATTAATTTTAAAACCTCTGCAGGTAATTTATCTGCTTTTTTTTAGGAACCTCTCTAAAGCTGTTGATTAAAGGATCAGACGTTCAAGTAACATCGACAATAAATCCATATTTGTGGCAACACGTGAGCATTTTCTACTGTTGTGTTCTCGGAACCTGTGACAGTCTTTGTTACGAGCTTCCTGGGCTTCTTCTGAAAGTTGTCCGATTGGGACAAGGGCTGTTTTTATCACCTCTGTACTGTGAAATAGTATTTTATGCACAGTAGCAGGCATAAAATATCACGAATAGAGAGAGACTAATGTAAAGTTTTCTGGTTTCAAGACCGAGATTATTGAATTCAACTAAATTTATTTCAAAACCAGAAGACAATGTTCTCAAAAGAACGTCAAAGTTTTTGATGAGTGTTACATCTAATCCTGTAATCTGAGCACTTGTTTCAGGGCTACTTAATAAACGACGGGCAGTGTTTCCATCATTTGTTGACCCAAACCCTGGCTTGTCTACAATGAGCCCCATTTCACGCTTAAATCGTTGCCTGATTTCATCGATTCGCTGTTTTACATTATTTCTGTCGTCATCGCCCCTAATCTGTCATTTTTTTACATTGAGACGATAGCTAATATGTATCATACATTCAAAACAACGAATCCACGTATGAAGCGTAGATAAACCAAAGCCAAAATGTTCCTTATTGCTGTCAAACTGCATGGATTCATCATTCATCATTTTAGGGGTAGCACCACAAATAAAACACTTCTGTGATGAACGATTATCGGTCAAGGCATAACACACTTTCCCATCAATCATTGTCAGCAGAAGTGTATGCTTAACAGAAATTTGAGAATCACCAAGGCTACAAAGTGTTGGAAGTAAATGGTTTATTTCTTCTAAAACTTTATTAGTCTCAGTTGTCGTAACATTCGTTTTCTTGGCAAAAATGAACTTGATTGGGCGGCAAAACATCGCAGATGATGACCTAGGGGTTTGCCAAATGACGTGGTTGTCATTAAATAACCTAATGGGAACAAAAGAAAACACAAAAAGAAACTCGTCTGTATCCTCGGTGTTCTCAAATTTCTGTTTATAGGTGCTATGTCCAGAACTTCCGTCACACCCCCATTTACTCACAAGTGTGAATGAGGAATTGGGGAGCACACTGTTTATCCCTTCACTCTGTGCTTGAACTAAACGCTCGGCAGTTTTGTCCAGTACTGCTTGCAGATTTATTTCAGCACGAGTTTCTGTGACAACAATGTGCTCCTCAGGAGGATAACAGGCCTTTTTTGATTTAAATAAACTATTAATCGATGGAAAAACTTGATGTCCAGCTTTCAAAGCCAGCTTCCTTGTCTGTTTGTATGCGTGGGTTGTAGACTTGGATTCTATATAATAAGCTAGTGCTTCATCACTAGTCAACTGCCTTTTACATTCCACGGAACTGTTTTTTTTTATCACATTTAGATTTTCCGGACTCTGACTAAAGTCTTTTATCACTTTCGCTAAATTTCGTTGGCCTATTGAACGTACGTACAGCTACTTCCGCAGCCGTCACTAATTAGCCGACTTCCACTCGACGTTTCTTCGTCTTAAAAGACGAATCTTCGAAGTCTTTCTGGGGTCTTCCTGGAAGAGTAGCTACGTCTGATGATGTATGGGGTTGTGAAGTGTGAGTAAACACGCAAAATTGCATGTCTTCAGCATTCAACCAGCTTTTATTTTTGTCCATAAAGCGCTCTAACGTTTTGCCGGCAGCCGTCCATCTATCCGAAAAGTTGGCTATTTTTAACTTTATTCCTCTAATTTAATCGTCAGTAGCATCAATGAGGCAAAATCTATTCGATATGAAGTCGAATAGATGGATGTTACGATCATTTTTGGAATGTTTAATCCATTCTTCGAAAAATTCCATTTTAGAGAGAGAGTAAATGTTTTCTGTTTTTTTTTTTAATAATTAGCTCGAGCGTGCAGCTTAAAACCTATATTACTTTAATTGTGAATATTGTGGCTAAGGCATATCTAAAATCTAGCTCGGGTACATGTAAGTTCCGGAAGTTTAAAGTTGTAAGACAACGAAAAAAAAAACAGTGTAAATTTACCATTTTTTCCAAATGTACTTTTACATAATATAATATACATAAGATTAATGCAAATGAAAAAAAAAAAAAAAAAAACTTACCCTCAGTAACGAAATCCATCACTTAAACTTCCATAAAATATTGTATTACTACTGTGACATATTATCGAAAGTGCAGCGAATTTGCAACTGATTCATTTGCCTAGTTCTGCTTTCACCGTCTTTGTACTTTGGATTATAATGAATCATTACTGTGGAATGTTAGACACCAAAAATTCTTAGAATCTTTGCCTCGAAAGGGTTCTATACATTAATTACCTATCAATTCCTGGAAATCTAGATATGACTTTTCTCCACCTAGCATGTTATAGGTGAAACACAGTGCGCCGTTTAGAAAGCAAAATTTCCTTAAGTGCACTCTAATTCGATTCGAAATTACTCATATTTTTTTATAGGGCATCTTAAAAAGGGTTCTCTTTAAATGCTTCCAAAAACTATACACGCCACTCATATATCTGACACTACGAAGCAGACCATTTCACGCCAAAAAGAGTTATTGTGCCTCAATTAAAAATTCATGATTTATGGTCAATAAAACGTGTGTACCTATACAAACAGCAGGTAAGAAAGTATCCAGGTTAAAAAAATACTTTTCGAAGATAAATGTTAATTTTTTTATTGTTAGAAATATTTGCATTGACATTTATACAAGTTATTATGTCTCAATTAACCATATAATGTATGGTCACTAAAACTGTGACTACATCCAGGAGGTAGCTAAGAGTGCCCATGAAAGCAGAGAAAACGTGGGAATTGGAGACCCGTGTGGAATACCTCAGTGAAAATGATACTTGAGGGCGGCGTGACAACGGAGGAGCGAAACATTTTACTCTCCCACATATTGGTACTAAAAATGCGTGACATGTTCCTTGTCCCTTGGTATCTCGTCAAGATTTTGTGGTGAAGATTTTTTCTTACTGTCATAAAAAAAATGCCCGTCATCTATTGGCAAATTGAGTGCCTTTATTTTTTGACAAGACCGAAAGTAAACTTAATATCATATAGCCATATAAAATAGTAATAACATTTTAATATCATCAAACAAGTATGATAGTTAAATTGGACAGATACCATACATATATGGTATATTATTTCAATCAATTTTGGCGAGTATATAATATTAAATTTTGTATTGTATAACAGTTCCATTGTATACATTAAAACATGACGAGCTTATTGCCATGTAGTAATCTTAAGGCCTTAAATAAAAACTAGACTAGAATCCTGTTTTAAAAATCTAAGTTCCAAAGGGAATTGAACCGATAACCCCCAGATTGGTAGACAGATCTTACCAACTACGCCATGGAGATCGATAGGTGAGTTTTGCTATCATCGACAAATAAATTAAGTATCTAGTTGAAATTGTAAAAACAGAAACACTTCGAAAGTAAATCAGATAAAATGTAGAATTGGAAATGAGTTATCAAAAATTACTTTCATTCATTGTAAGAAAATATTCCTATTATAATTTCAGATGATTTCTTATATTCTGTGGAAGAAATTGCTATAAATCAAGAAATTTATCAGATGTATTTAATTAAAATCAACATTAAAATGAATAAACAAACGATATCTTGGCATATAAAACTAATTTATCCTAATATTTAATACATTTGAATTCAATCGCAAGGATAATGCGACGATGAGAATGAAAGCCATTGAATTTGCGATAAGACTTGAAGAAATATTTTCAAACATTAGAAGATTCGAGCAATGCCCAAAGTAGAATGAACTTTATTAGGTCGACGATAAACTCAACTTACACCTTAATTTATTAGGTCGAATATAAAATTAACTAATACTGGAATTTTTAAGTTCTATTTTAAACAAAATCAAAAATGTATTTTCGAAATGCCAATGATTAAATTTGAAAAAAAATCACTTTTTTTTCATTCCTATGGTATATTTCAATATATCCGAACTGGTGATTCGGATATATTGAAGAGTGTGGCCGGCAGACTAAATTGGCATCGCCCCCATTTATCGAGTCTTCGGGTTTGGTATCACTGGAGTAAACACGCAACTCGCGGTTCGTCACTGAAAGTGTTGGTAATACTACACCGCACGTAAAGAAGCACCAACACAGGCAGAAGAATCTTTTACCAGACTGGGAACCCATATATTTCATTTTTCGGATACCATGGGGAATCGAACCTAAACCCCTCGGGTGGAAGTCAAGCGACCTACCAACTAGGTCACGAACGTATTCACTTATTTTTTGTCGAAAAGTAATAATGATAAACAAGCTATTATTGCCTTTCGACAAAAATAAAATGTAGTTATAATTTAAAATTAATTTGAATACCAAAGTTGTATCCTTTCATTTTACCAAATTATTCTTCGTAATTTTTTTTGAAAAAATCCAATTCACATTTAAGAAAACGCTACTTTTAACCTTGAAAGACAAGCGAAGAAAATATGAATATAAACGTGTCTATTGAAATGTGTTAATGAATTACATATTTTATTTTCTTGCACAATATACAGCACCGGGACTTCTGGGCCTTGGACTGTTGTATAGAGTAGTATATCTATATATACTTCATTTTCACTCCAGATTGCATAAAATATGTTAGTGTCTTGAAAATTATATATTTTATTGTAATATATTGTAATTTGAATTTTAATTGTGTTGTAAAAAAATAAAGTCAATTTATAAATAAATTATGCAAGTAGTTTTAAGGGTGCAATAATCAGCAATGATTAAAACTTTTATTGCCGAATTGTCATTGTTTGCCAATTTAATATTGGCTTATTCAAGTTGTTGTTAGACGTTATTTTAAGATAGTTTATACTTGAAGATTTGACGTCAGATAGTTACTTAGAAATTGCCGTAGATACGAGTATACTCGTAATAGACTTGATGAAAACAAACGCAACTAAACAAAAATAGAATAAGTTTATTTCATTAGAAATGGCGTAATTTTTTTTTTTTTCAAGATCTATTTTTTTATTTTAAAGTGTATTCCTTTTTTTAACAATACTTTTTTTAACCAAGCCCTCAGCAGTGGTAGAACTTTAGTCTTTCATCCAGCCGTTAAACAATAACCTAAATCTAGATTTTTTTTAAATATTTCTATTTATTTAAACACCGTAAAAACATCTAGCGAATTTATTGCTTTAAAACAATTTCTTCCAATCAAACACGAATGATATATGTTATGTCATTCAAATTTTGTTAATACATTTTCGGTGTATATTATTAAACCTGGTTGGTAGCCATATTACGTTGTGGGAGTTTCTTTCGGCCTTCTAAAAAAGTCTGAAAAGCACGTTTTGTAAACAGTCTGAGACCCTTTTTTGAAAAAAAAGTAGTAAAAACGATAATTAAGCATACAGCTTTATCGTGTAATCACGCTATTTTGGCCACTTTTTAGAGATCCTGTATAGGGTCGGAAATGTTCGCTCAAAAAGCCGTTCTCTCAGCTTTTATGCCCTAAGACGTCAAATAATGTAAAATTTATACCTGCGCATTTGAAGTTCTATTGATGCTTTTGTGAAGAAAATTAACTGTCCAGCTCTTAGATATCACCACCATTACGCCATGTCATATTGGGTTAACCTGAAGAAACAGATCTCCACTGCATTATATTCTAGAACATATATTTCGCTTCCGCCACTTTCATACACTTCGACATGTAGATTATCTTAAAATACAGGCCATTTCCTCTTAATTCTTTCAAAATTTGATTGATATAGTCATGCTATGTTTCTCTAGATTTTCCCAAAAATCTCGTGCCTATATTATATGTACGATTAAATCTGTCAATCTGTCTATGTAGCCAAACCACCTCAATTATCATTTGATCATATTAAGGCACCGCATATTCTTTCAATCAACATTTTTTCCTAACGTACTCGTTCTTCATTCTGTCACACGTTGTTTTCTACACATTCTACGCGAAACTTTCCTTTCTACCGCGTTTATCAAACTTTTGTCACTCAATTGTGAGAAAATCTTATTTTACCTAGCCCAAGTGTTGGTAACATAACATAACTAAGTGATGGGACCAAGATTAAATGATAAGATACGAGTACCAGCTTTACTTCTCTTGAACTGTTCTAGTTAGTAAACAAATTGTATAATCCACAGTTCCTTATATTGCTTCTTATTGCAGCTACTGTTATTTTAGCATTGAACTTTTTAATTAAGTTGACTTGTACATTTTATTTTATAATAATTTATCCGAGGCGGTCGAAATAGAATCTTGTTTCTCGTGTTTTGAAATAATAGATATGACCGAAGTCATAGCTATCATTATACTCCCGAATACTAGGCGGAAAAAATGCCTGCGTCTTTGAGGGGAGTAACACAGCGCGGGGTTCGAACTGACGACCTTCCGCATGGAAGTGCGTTACCGCACGGGCATGCACCTCAATCGAGAGGAAATTTCGATCAATATTATTTTTTTATACCGAATATGTATGTGTACATTTAGATTCTATTAAATTTTATATTTCTATGATTGTTTTTCAGTATTTTTATTTTTTGGTTTATATTTCATTACACTTCGTCGAACGCCGGCTGGAATAAAGAATGATTATTCTTATGACGTGTAAAGAAAAAAACTTAATTAATACTGTAACCGTTGTCACCGTTGTTTAACCAAGGTGTGTTAGATCAAGTGGAAAGTGAGAGAGGTAAACAAATGAAATTTGTTATTTGTTACATTTGAAAGCAACCAAATTTATACAACTCTCTCTACGTGTGACGCGACCTGATTCTGAAAGGGAACGATTTAGGTTAAATCCAATTGAAATACGAGGGGTTGCAAAACTGATTTATTATACCTTGATAAGAATGCCGTTTTTTTATTATTATTTTTCAGTGAAATAAACCTTCGAGGAGTAGATGAAAATTGAAGTACCCAATAGTAATCATACTCATAGGATACATTTAGAGAGACATTTCATGAGTAACAGTACGTCAAACAGCCTTAAAATATACTCCCACGCTATTTTATTGGAAATCCAATATATAGTTTAAATTCATGAAAACATCTTAAACCTTTGTAAGACGTTCAGAAGTCAAGAATATAAAAGGAATAAGTACTTTTTTGTTATCTTGAGGATATTGAGATTTGCAAGAACACTAGAACAACTGATGATTTTTGATATTTTTATAAATTAATTTTACCCACTTTGAAGTAGGCAGGAAGGACGGATATATTTTTTATTTATTGCATTATATTAAAATATATTCCATTCTCGCTGTTGTATTCAGTACAGCGAACGTGGCAGGTTTGCAGGAAGGACGGATATATTTTTTATTTATTGCATTATATTAAAATATATTCCATTCTCGCTGTTGTATTCAGTACAGCGAACGTGGCAGGTTTATTGCTATGTGTAAATCTCTACAAGTGTTTAATAAACCGCAAGTGAAAAAAAACATTTAAAAATATTTGGGCACCAACGGGAGTCGAACACGCGACCCCCGAATTAGAAAACAGGTTTTTTAATAACCATGTCATGAAGGTCGTCATATCTTATTATATTATGTATCAATTATTTTTATTTTGTAAACTAATTCTACTTTTGTTTTAACCATTGCGAAAGTCCGTTCTCATTATTTTTTGATAACATGCACAATCTTACCCTTTAAACTCCGAAGTCTTTTGTAATCACTGTTATTGAGTTTGGTAACACGATAACTTGTCACAGTCAACAAGGATAACATACTCGTATACTCGTACTTTAATAGAAATTTGACAAGAATATAAGTAAAATTATCGCAAATATTATTATTTTTGCGAAAACAGAACGACTTCTTTTGTTCTGAATTAGTTACAATCAAATTGAAAATATATACAAGTGGAAAGGGTTATAAAAAATATGGTCAATACACCTGAACCAATTGATGACACAAACTCTCGAAACTTGCATATTTTTTGCGAAACACATCTCAATGTTAAAACATAAAATTACTTTGAAAAATAATTGTTTACCGGTATTTCGAAAAAGAAATTCCAATTTTAACGATGCAATTGTTGTTTTTAGAATCCCTATTCGTGATCCGCTGTACCTTTCACATCTTCTTGCTTCCTGCTTATCTGTCACATCCAAATCGCGTATCATCCGTGAAAAGTATTCTACATATATTGTATATACAAAAATATGGAAAGAACTTTTTTTACAGTCCGTTATACTGTACGAGTATACTAAGCGACATTTTGTTTGCAAAATGTTCGTATTTTTTATTCATGAATAAATTATTTTGACAGTTGTATGTGGATAAAACGAATAAATGAAAATACAAACATAGAACTTTGGGAAACATTTTAGCGAAAATGGAACATTTCAAATATAAAGAGGTTTTAAACAATTACAAGGATTTTTTCAATAAATATATATGTGTATAATACGTACCATCACGACCTTTCCCTGCTGGGGCAAGCTGAGAGTACAGAGCGCTAGACTTTCCTATCTCGACACACACATGTATATTTCACCTTTTCCACATCCATACTTATTTTATTTAATCCAACCAAACCTTTCTTGGTCTTTCCCTACCACATCTTCCACTCATATTTGCACTGTATATTTGTTTCATTAATCATTCCACGTGCCCAGTTCCGAGTGCTCTTCTTAAACGTACTCGACTATAAAGACGTATTTCAATATTAATTCACGAAAATAGAGCTAAATACAAGCCATTTATAAATCCATATTTTAAGGGTTGCAGCAGAATAAGCTAATCTGATTGTCTTTGAACACCTTATCGGAATATCAGGTTTGACAAGTCAAAACTACTTGAAGACAGCAGTATGCTAAGCATAAATTAAAGCATGCAAAGGCATAATATATTCAGTGTGAACAGATTTCTTTATCGAAGAACAGCCGATGATGATAATAAAGAGATTATTTACATGAGACAGGAGATGGTGTCTAAGTTTTACTTGATTGTGATACAAACGAATAAACATATTGTGTGATTACTATTGTAAATAAAAATTTAATCCAGTTTTCTAAAAAAAAAACATTTTATCAATCCTTTTTTGTCCATTGAAGGACGAATCCCTAGTTATTTTTCAGTGTTTTATAATTTTTTTTGTTAATCAATCATGTTTTGAGTTTTTTCTGAAAGTAAAAAACTTTTATAATTAACTTTAAAGTTGTAGATATCCTATACTGTAGAGTTTTGACGTGAAAGAAAATAATAAATTTTGAATAAACAAAACGGAATCGGCGTACCCCGGATATTAAAGAGAGTACTCAGTAGAATTGCAGTTCAATAATATATCAACGACTGAAATAAAGGTATAATTGTACAACAAAAGTTAATAAATTATTTAAAATATATTATCTTTTACTTGTATTTAGTGAAAAAAGAAAAAATGACAATACAAAAAATTGAACTTATTTTTACACTCAAATAGATCCATATTTATTTGCAATGATAAAATACTTATGTTTTAACGAATTAAAAAGCACGTCACACGAAATTTAATATATAAATATTTATGCTAAGCGATGATTCGTTCACATTTCCATTTTACGTTCTGGATTTTCATTTTATCAGCCCTTGAAACGTGTTCCGTACGCGTGTTAAACATTTTTTCGAATAATATAGAAATACACACGAAACATTTAACATACCCTATACGGCCTATACTATAGTGTAAGGACGTGCGACAACGCACATCATCGCTCAAATACATTATATAAATATGATAACGGCACAGAGTGTTTCAAATATTGTGTCGATCTTATTTATATCAATACAATTTATTGATACCAACCAAGATGTGAACACTCATTACAAACTTGTCTCTCTCCGTTTGCAAAGTGTTAAGAAAGGTTATAGTTTCAAATTAATTAAATATATATCAGTATAATATTTATTTGATAAACGTGAATTTTGATAACGACAACGTACTGTGATTGCTTACTGTGGTGCGTTTTGAGGATTTGTGAAGTTGTACCTGCCTGATTCTTGAAGTTGTACCCTGTCTTTCATACTTTGTTTTCAAATTGTATTTTATTTTTGATTTGTGGTTTATGTTCATATTTTTTGCGCAATGTAGGTTGTGCGCCTGTTGACGCCCCCTTGTTGTGTTGGTAACATGTGATTTTACGATTTGATACCTGTTTCATTCTAAATATTTTTTATGTAATTGTGTAAATTTTCTTTTAAATTTTTGTTTGTATATTCTGTCAAACTTAATGTGTTGAGCACTCACTACAGAGTCTTTTATTATTTGTTATAAGGTACATTGTACCTATAAATAAATTGCATTTTAGAATATATTCTGTATTCTCAACGCTCCCTAGCTGGGAACCTCCAAATTTGGGTGAATAGTCATTAAAAAAGTATCAAAAATTGTGTGTGACTTATCCTTTTAAAGTTAACGATATTGTACACTTAAGAGCTATTTTTATTTGAGTGCACCGAAAAAAAGAATGAACAGATGCACGCCGTGTATTTGATAGGAGGATAAAGGAAAAAATACAGATGTGTTGGACCGATCAGACAAGTAAATAAACTAAATACTTACCATACAAATAAGTTGAATTCTCTGACCATAATAACATTCATACCAAAAGGCTAATTTATATAGCGCCATTTAGAGATCACTCTCCTCAAGAGCGCTTCAATGCGGGACTCGAGCCCACTATTATTGACATATTAAAAATATCTCAAAAAAAAAGAGATGAGCTCAAGGATAGAAATGTGGTGGTCACGGCTATTAGATTAGGCACTTCCCCGCATCTGCATATGCTCAGAAACATATTTGATAAGAAAACCGCAGAAATCTTACCAAGGGAAGATAAACTACAAAGAAACCTTTGTAGATCTAACGATATGTGATAGTAACACATTCCGCTCTACGTTTAGTGTATAGTACAATCATAAATTAGTATACAATCATACATTTTGATAACAGTCTTGTTGTCTTTAATCAATTCCTAAAGCTGCACAAGATACCCATATTTCGAACACTAAGCCGCAGACCATTCCATGCCATAGTACCAGCAACGGTAAAATCTATATCATAATACCCTGCCCTATTGGATCAATTCGGAATAACTAATCTATTACTATTAGTAGATAAAGACAAAACCGACTTCAAAGTTCTACTTCTCTTCGAAGAAACGTATCTCTACCATATCATAATAATAAGAATGTCGCTTCAATTAGCTGATAAAGCAAGCAAAGATAAAAGGCAAACACAAACTAGGCAGAATTTCTTGCCTTGAAAGTCTTGTGAAGTGGTAATGAAATAGCGCAACATTATGCAGAGTGAAAACTGTTATGGTGATCAGTAGTCTCCAGTATTATGTTATATATAGTAACACTCAAAAGAAAAAGAAAATATATAATATTATACCCTATCGAGGTAAGCAGATCCATTAATCACTGATATTCCTATTGCGACACCCGTATTTTGGCTACCCCATACCCATAAAAGGCCTCTTATGGTTATTCAGTTTGACAATTTCATTGAATTTGTCCGACCTTACTTCCTTTTCATATTTTTCTTTTATGTATGTCAGTATTTTAAGGCGAATCATTCGCCAAGTTCCATGTCATCAGGGAACCATGACGCTCAGCCATGAGCAACACGATTTTTCATTCGTTATATAAATAAATCAAAATACAAAGATTTTATTTCTAGACAACCTCTATGGATGTTAAGATCCTTTGACTTCCGCTTGGGAGTTTCATAAAAACTCCCATTCTGGTAAAAGAGTTCGTCAGGTAACAATCAAGTACGTGTGAGAGTGATGATATTTCTTCAAGCGTGTTACCAACACGCGTAATGACAAACCGCGAATTCCGTGCCTTCTACAGTGGTCGTAAATTCGAAGACTCGTTGATTGAGGCCGGAGAGAATATTTTCTTAAGAAAACTTAAGAAAAGTAGTGGACTTATATTTCTCTTAGCGAAAGAGTTACTAAACTATTAGATACTGATATCATAGAGCAAAAGGATCCAATCATATTATTTGCTTTCAAATAATCATTTTATTTCCATGTAATTTCTCAAGCGAAATAAAACATTCTATAATATTAATTTAAACCAATAAAAAATATCTATAAGACTTAAGTTTTTCATCCGTTATATGTGCCATTGAGATGAAAAGGTAAACAATAGAAATTCAATCATCTTAAAAGATGAAATTTACTATTTTAAGCTGCTTCGAGTTCATAATCTATTTTCAATTTGCTTTAAAAATATTTTCTTTAAAATGTTTCAGCGTTTATCTATAATACAACCGACAAAGTATAAAGAAAGTACAAAGAATAAATTAAAAACAAAGTAAGCAAGAGAAAAATAATGATAATTGAAAAATCTCAAAAAGGGTAAAACACCTAACGCACACACTGTCCGTGATGAAGAAGTGAATAAGGATAACATTGAAAATAAGTTGTAATCCAAAAAGCAACCATTCGATATATTCGAATAATATGCGAAAATGGACAGTAACGTCGTGTTTCCGAGGGTTTTTATTGCCATGAAACATCCCCTGTTTCGGGGCCTTATCTAAGCGATAGTTCAAGGGGCGTGCAAACAAATTTTGGCCGTGATGCGAGGAAATTTTATGTGTAAAATGTTTACGCGTAACTTTTACAAAGAAATCTAATGCGTATGGAGATGACAGAGCTCTGAGGTTTTTGGGCTGGTTAATGCGGAATCGATTGTCTAATGTCCAAAATTTACATATTTTCCCCCTCAAAGAAAAACATTATTTTTCTTTACACTAATACACAATGCGGGATTTTTGTTGCTTCCAAAATGAAAATAAAAGAGGTTAATATAATATTCTGTACGCATAGCACTGAAAACTATTTATACATTTCATTTGTTAATTTTGATATCTCGCACGAGGTTCGCGAAAGGGTGACATTATTACCGTTGTATACGGGAAGGAGGTTTGCAGAGGATGTCATGCTCACAATGTGTAAATCTATGTTTTTTATTGAATATGTTTGGTCCGATATCATATTTATTTTTAATATTAATCTGCCTCATTCAATAAGTCTTTTTATAAATCATCAAATATTTTACAAATAATTTTAATTATAATTTTAAAAAGCTTGGATTTATTTTCTGTAAGAATGCTGTCTTATTGAAATATAGTACAATTTAAAATTGTATGTTGTTTAAATTTGGAGGCTAATGTTTTAGCGTATGATCTACATCTGACTTTATAAAATTGTTAGAGGCCCAATTGTCAACTTGCCAACACCGACGGTCGTCATCCACCATGGGAAAACTGTTTTTTTTGTTTCCTTGCATCAGGGCGCTCCTCGGTTCCCCGTGGGTGTACCCAAGCAGTAGACTACCCAATTTATCTCTGGCCATGTTAGCTTTCATGCCATATCTCCAATCTTATTTCTTCGCACTGTTGTAATTTTTCCATCTGAATCAATCCACATTTTGTGGTACTGCGTTGATAATCGAGTCAATAATTTCCTCTCAGTCTTACATCGATTTATCTTCGGACATATTGGCTACTCCGATTTAGTGGCGTCAAAGAACAGTTTTGCTGCATTCGAAATTTTTGTGAAAGTGCTGGCAACTTGCTATGCAGTTTGAAATTCAGGCCTTAAGCCGCGTTATTAGCATCTTTACAGCACTGCGAGTCATTTTACATCTCCTCTGTCAGACATTAAGTCCGTCGTCGCTACTATTATTTTCCCACTCGGATGTGTCGCCACCAAAGGAAACCGTTTGGGCAGTCCCTTCTTCGCCATCACATGACGCTATTCAGGAAAATTCAGACGCAGAACCCACCAGCACTCGAAGTATTTTGAACTAATATTTTAATAAGATGAATAATGAACGAATGGACACAAATCGTACGATAAATTTCATTTCATTCGTGAAATTCGGTGAATATTGAATATCTTGAAACGTATTATTATATGTACTCGTATTTTGAGAGGAATCGTAAATAATGTATGTTTTTATTAAACGTTAAAAAATTCTTGGTACAAATATTAAAAAAAATATTAAACTTAATTCCCATTTTATCAAAAGAGTTCAATAAAACAGTTTATTTTATCTCTAGATTCATCTTATATACTTGATGTTCGATTGCGGATTTCGAGTTAAAATTGGTAGAAAACGCGTGAATCAAAAATTATGTTGGGATAAAATATATCAATTTCTCCTAAATGACAAAAAAATCTTTTTCACGGCCGAACACTTCAAAAAATATGTAACCTTAAGGACTCGAAAGAGAAAAATACAGATACTTTGAAAAGAAGTGGATCAAACTTACAGACCCGGTTAAATCGTTCCTGCCGAATCATGTATAATCTTTTCCCTGCAGTGATATACAAAATACGTATTTCATGTATTGTTTTCTCTTGTGCAACCTCCGTGGTTATTTGTAAGACGCTTGACTTCTATTCGGGGTTTTGGATTCTCGATGGTACCCGAAAAGCAAATAACAAATGGATACTGTCTAGTCCATACCAAACGTATTGATAACACCAAATATATATCGTATTAGTTCAGAAAGGTGTAAGTATGATGGTATTGGAGAATCCTTTCAGCAGGTCATCTTCCGGGCAGCTGACGGCATACATTGAACAAACCATCAGATGCAACATTGCATGCATAGTGGTGAATCCTCTGTGCAAATCCTCCATCGGAAAAGATTTTATTTTGATCTAACCACATGGGTACGTAGGAGATTAAGAAATCTCCATACGGACCATGGTAGGTGGTGTACCACTTGCACACATTCCAATAGCTGTATCCATGTCCACAGACTTTCAATATTTCACAGCTCTGCAAGAATCAAAGTGCTCACTATCCGGAGAGCCTTTGAGGGGGTTGTGGGTGGTCATAACACTCCTGCGAGACCTCAGTCTTGGCTGTGTTGGTATTTAACCACCCATAAGGTGGTTGGGATCACAAAATTGTTTGTGTTTCTGCATAGAATATTGGTCCAGTCTGAGAAAAGAGTTTGTCTCGTAAAAATAATTATGCGTGCTAGACATGTGCGAGTATTGCCTTTCGACATGTGGAAGAATTTCTAGCAGATACAATTATAAACAAAGAGTTGCGTGCCTACTTCAGTGGTTCTAAGCCCGAAGGCTGGATTAATGAGGTTGTACACATTTCCCCCGGCCACGGTCTTTGATATGTCTAAGTCAACAAATCGGATAAATTGAAATGTACCATACATATGAATGAATGAAATATTTTAATGAAATCGGAAACAAAAGCGCTGCTGAACATGTTATGTTAGTCACTGAACAAATATATATTTGTATTATTGATCGAATTGAAATTGTTGAATGTTTCCAAAATGATTTGCAAGTAAATGTCAAAAAGCTGTAGATGATCCCCTTAGGATAAGTCACATGTCTGTTTCGGAAATGCTTTCGTAGAAAGATAAAAGCCTGTCACTTAGTCTAAGTTCTACGTGTAAGTGTAGATATTTTCACATTTTGGTAAATATCATTGACTCACATTTGTATTGCCTGCACACGTGTAAATATCATTGACTCACATTTGTATTGCCTGCGCACGTGTAAATATCATTGACTCACATTTGTATTGCCTGCACACGTGTAAATATCATTGACTCACATTTGTATTGCCTGCACACGTGTAAAGATTTACTTTGAAATATAATAATTATTAGGGATTTTGGTTTTTCTAATCAAGCATTCAGAATTATTTAATTGATAACCATTCTTTAAACATACTTATAGAAGTTCAACGTTTTACTACTACTCCATGAGGGTTATTGCATTTGATTGATTTATTATTACAAGAGTTTAAATGGGCATTCTCACCCTTGTCAAATAGTTTTTAGCCTTCGGTAAAAACTGACGTGAAAATAATTATAAAAATGTTACTTAATCAGAAAAATTAATATTTTGTACCATATTTAAATAATCAATTTTCATTTTCAGACGCGACAGAATTAGTGATTTCATAAGAAATATGTTTCGAATCATTTACTTAGTTATTAATATACTTTACTCTAAAATATATGCTAACATATGACGAGTTTATTGTCAAGCGGCAAAGTTTTCCGACCTACCACACAGAGTTACGCAGATGAGTATCAATTACTAAGAAAAAAGTTACAACGTAATTTAAAAAAATATATAAAACTTTAACACGCTTAAGCAGTAAAAAAAACAAACGATACAAATATTTTATTGTATTACAACAAAAAATCATAGTTTATCACATCTTTTCTATATACGTTAATGAATCACAACAGCTAAAAGCAAGGAAGAATAATTTTCAAGAAAAAAACTTAAGCTTTATTTTCAGAGGAAAAAACTGAAAAAAAACACGATAAAATTGTCAGTCACGAGAACTTGACGTCAGTAAAGGTTAAGACAAATTGCTCTAAAACGTATGTAGCATATCCATGCCACGAAGCCTCAACGTTTAAACGAATGGACGTCTGCTCATTATTTGTATAATTACAACCCCTTTCACTTTGAAACGGTTTAAACTGTTTTTTTAAATCGTATACTGAAACAACATGTGAGGCTTCTACACAAACTTTACACAGAGAGAGAACGAGCTCTTATTTAATAAAGTGAAAAACAAAATACATGTATTCACTAAATTGAACTTTGTGAACCCGTATTTGCTCTTTTGTTTAATTAATCTGTAAAATTGATGCTATTTTTGAAATGTTGGCAAAAGTTAATCAAACCGAATAGAATAATCCATGAATGAATAATATTTATTTTTGTGGAAAATGTTTAACATGAATCACATAATGAAAAATATTGAGTTGATAAAAATTATTAATACTTGTTTTTTTTTTTTTTTTTACAAAATCATCTAAGATGTTGTTTTTCCGTTAACTTTTTATTTTATTTTTAAGTATAACGCTCCGCCTCCCTGAATTGTGTAGTTGGACCAATGTGATGAAATTTAAAATGTAAGGAATATAAATACAATTAAGAGAAAATCAAAGAAAATGTATGGACGTGGAAGAGACAAAATATACATATACGAGTATGCTGATAGAGGAATGTCTGATTTTCTGTCTCCTTTTTAAAATTGGATCGTCTTCAAATGCGTCCTAAAGCTGCACACGCCACCCATATCTCGAACACTTAGAGACAGGATCAGCAATGGCAAAAGCCTTGTCTTAATACCTCTATTGGATCGATTCGGAAATATCCATTTATTTATTCGTTGAAAAAGAAAGTGATCTCAAAGGTTTGCTTCTCGCCTAAAGAACATCTCTCAGGAAAAGATTAAATGACAAAATAAACAATGACTATGCATGAAGTTATGTTTATTGTGTTGCACGTCATGGTAATATTTAGAACTTCATTTTGAGAAATGTATCATTTTCATGTGACAAGCACTCGGGTTAGAACCCGATTTCTCAATCGACCGAATGACATATATTGTTAAAAATTCGCCTTTTGCCCAATAACTCGTCTACGTATTCTTATTTTTGATCGATTAAAATGTGTGTTTACACGGACTTAATTGAGTATTCTTCCAAGACAATGGGATGACAATCCTGAACATGTTGTCACATTATAAATCCTTCGAGTAGGCATCAATTAATATCACTGAGATATGCTATAAAGTTTATTAAGATAAAATTAAATCACAGACTAGACCAAGAGTACATTTGGATTTTTTATCAATAACCAAAATAAACACTAAGGAAATTGTGTTTGAATATTTTTGTGTTTTAACAAATTACGAAACAAATGTTTGTTTTAACAGAACGAGTACACAAAAATTGAATACTTGTTTTGAACCGAAATCATCTGTACACATAATTTAGAATAACAAAAATAAAGAAAACGAAATATTAAAAGGACAATTTATAAATCACCGTTTAGAGAGGAAACTCTCCCGAAAAGCGAAATAATATTCCATTTCACAATATAAGTTGAAAAGTACGATACAATTTATTTAAATTTAAACACTATGTCCATTTAAAAAACAAAAGCCTCTTAGTAAAGCTACTGCAATATTCCTTATCACAATAAAAGTTGAAGAGTAGCTTGCAATTTATTGTTAAATTCTTTGAAGTGAGATCCTTTATGTTAACTTAAGATACTTGAATTTGAGCACTAATTGCCTATAAGTAACAAATGAGTATGTACTATATACCATATTGCTTAACAAATACCATTAATCAAGAATCTATAAGCACACTAAAAAGTTTTCTTAAATTTTTTTTTAAGAATAGATATGACTAAAGTCATAGGTATTCTTATACCCCCGAATAGACGAAAAAATGGTTGTGTCATTCGAGAGAAGCACAGCGCGGGGTTCGAACTGGCGACCTTTCGCACGGAAGTTCAGAGCGTTGCCGCGCTGTCATGCACCCCACAGCATCGATTTTGATGATTTTATTGATATAACATATCTTATCCCACAAAAAAAAACCGTTTCATTTCATCTATAAAAAAACATGATTTTTACTGGCAAAAAGTCATCACAAATCAATGTAAATAACTGATTCACAAAGACAGCCAGTTTAATTCTAATTTAACCCGAAAAACATGAATAATAGGTAGTCATCCAAACGTCCTGTATATTTTACATGTATTATGAGAGCCACAAAGGAATACTTCCAGCTACTGACCACGATACACAACAACGGTCTATTGTTCCAGGAAGAGAACGGGATACCTCGTTTAACTGTTTGTTTGGATGGCCTTTAATTCAACGAGAATCCAGACTGCTTGTTTAATTGCATTCCGAAATGGTAAAGCATGGTTATTGAGGATTCGTGAAAACAAAGAATGCATACATAAGATACGATAAATATTAAAAGACAAAAAACCTCAAATTTATACCGAGACATGGAAGATATCAATATCGAAAAATTCATTGAACAGTTTGATGTGCAAGTAGTAACAACGCTCTTAATATTAATTATTTATTTATTCACAAGACTTGTAATTGTATGAATAAATAATTTATGAAAAACAAGACAAACAGCAGGTAAATACAGGCAAGTTAAAGTAAACCCTGAATTTTTAAATATTTGGGTGTGTTGCCTTTTATTTGTCGCGTCCCCAGTAAACCAGTAGTTTCTCTTAATTCTCAATTTATGAATAATTGTCAAGTACATTAATCGAAAGTTCATTAATCAACAAGGGGTTCATCATTTTTGCGGTTAGTTCCATTTATAAAGAGGTGCGTCGATTATTCTAACGCTTAAGAAATAGTATCCAAGCACACCTATTTAAAAAATAGTGGAAAATAGTCATGCGTAAAATTCATATATCTTGGAATAAAGGTGTCGCAGAAATCTTTTTAAGACTTGCTCAACTATCAGGTAGTTTTGGATTCCACTTGGGATCCATATGATTGAACTGCACTCCAACTAACTACGGACCAGGTAATTTAAAAAAAAACCCTCACAACAACGCCACTATTTAATGTCCCAGAAACAGTTATGAATAATCACAGAAATTTATTGGCAGATAAACACATACTCTATATATGAGATTCAAATGTAACTTTACTGTTAAGTAACAAGGCATTTGATACTGCCGAAACACACGATGTACTGATTATTTATTAAGTACCAAAAGTATTCTGGGATCTTAAACATTTCTTGATCCCTTATTAAGAATGTTGAAAGTCTAGTTATTGGTCTCTCTCCACTTTCAGACACCTTTTAAATTGATTTGAAGCTCCACGTTGTATTTATGATATAAAAAGTATAAAAATAACAACAAAGGAAAAAGACTCATACTTAACAAATCAAAAATATATACACTATTTATTTACAATATAAAAAGTATGAAAAAAAATAGCTAACGACACGTGGTATTCCCAAGCGGTCACCCATCCAAGTACTGACCGCGCCAATGTTGCATAGCTTCGGTGATCGGACGAGAACCGGTGCAATCAACGTGGTATAAACGTTGACGATAGAACTGCCTTTACTCTATTTCTTAATGAAGGCACTATATATTTATTACAAAAAAAAATATTGCACTATTTATTAAGCATATAAAAATACAAATAACGCAAACACCGCCGTATTAATTACATTTAAAAAATAAAGCAATCTTTTCATACGTTTAAAAATAAAAATTAAAGCCTAAAGAAAAAAACCGCAATATTTATTTGTAATATAAACAGTATATAAATCAAAATACCCATATTAATCGGTCTTGGTGAAAAATTATTTATAAACCATTTTCATTTTCATGTCACTATTAATCGCCTGCATACTCGTACAACAACAAAACTCATTCATCAAGAAATTTGATATTTTATGTTTTTATTTCACATAAAAGTATTGTAAGTGAAAATATAGTTAATAAGTGTGTTGACAAATTAATATAAAAGGAGTCTTTATTATCATTAATTGAGGTAGGAAATTAAGTACGACTAGTATTTAACATAAACATTTTGAATTAGTAATGAGCGTAATTCCAATACTTAATCATACCCTGTATCCAGTACGCAGTAGCGGTGTTTCTTTCAATTAGTAATGAGCGTAATTCCAATACTTCATCATACCCTGTATCCAGTACGCAGTAACGGTATTTCTTTCAATTAGTAATGAGCGTAATTTCAATACTTCATCATACCCTGTATCCAGTACGCAGTAGCGGTGTTTCTTTCAATAAATAATGAGCGTAATTCCAATACTTCATCATACCCTGTATCCAGTACGCAGTAGCGGTGTTTCTTTCAATTACTATCGGTGGTATTAGGGGGTGGGTCGATATAATTAATTAGAGCATTTAGACAAGGCGTTGACGGAAATAAATCCGAGAGGTTAATTAATTTCAATAATCAAGTATAGCATATCAAATTATTCGCTAAAGAAAACATAGTGAGAAAAATAGTTATTTCTATTTTCTAAGTGAAACGATCATATTACTAGGTTTACCGGTTGGAGAAGGTTAATAAATCAATTATATATGACAATTAAATGTTGTAGAAATGTGTAGAAAATATAAGGTCACAATGTATGGCAGAATGTGGAATGAAGTGATAACGGATGAATGTAAACTTAAAGCTGATGGTTTGATTAAGATGAAGACGAGCACACACACTTGGTAATCTCAAATTCTTGAATGACAAAGAAGTTGGTGCATCTTACGGTCAATATTAACATGGATTTTTTTTGTAATCATTTATAAATCGTTTTACGATTATGTTAAAAATAATTTATTCGCTCATTCGATTAAGTACCATCATATTATTAAAATTAACAATGTAGGTATATAGAAGAATGCAGAATGCAGCCAGGAGACAATATTGTCTTCAGACTTAGGTTTTAGTGCCACTAGACTAGGTACTCGAATTTCTCATCGCATGTGTTGACAATACTTCCGTATGTCAAGAGACAGCAACAGTCGTACATACTCGTATCTAACGCGCTGGAGTATTGTTACCAGAGGTTATTACGAAACAGGGATTGTTTTTTTTTTGGTACGATCTGGAATCGAACACTTGGATGGAAGTCAAAATTCTTATCAATTATATTTTTTTAGTTATCCTTTTTAACATGTAGGTTATGTGTTAATGTGTTTAATCTCGCGAATTTGATAGGTAGAATGTTTGCTATTTTTTACGTAAAAAGTCGATCGCAACAGCAAACATTTTGGACACCTGCTCTAGATCATCTACTACTATAAATGAGAAACACAATATAAGCGTTAACCTACCGATAAATGAGAAACACAATATAAGCGTTAACCTACCGATAACGTCCATAAAACTTTAATAATGAAATGATTTAGAAAGAATTGCATAAAAGTTTTGTTTATACGAGTATAATAAAAGAGGTAAGAGCTGAAAACACTTTCAAATCAAATTCCAAACAAAACACGTGTTTTCATTGTATTTTAAAAACTCTTCCAAAACGACACTGAAATAATTGTCTTTAAATAGTAATTAATCATTTCAACTTGACCGATGTTTCAATCCTTGTAATTAAATTTAATCCCAAGTAATTTTGAAAAAAAAAGCCGTCATTAAGTTTGCGGAAAAGTGAATAATTCTTCACAGTAAAAATATTGGTTGGCCTACTTAAATCTCCCGGGAAAAATGTGTAAGTATCTCAAGTCCGCAATTAATTTAACATTTTGAAAAATTACCTCACCCCTGTGCAGGCCGAAAGAGGATTATTTTGTTCTGACGCGGACGTAACGAGAAATATTTTCATTTAGGTCAGTTTAGGCAATTTAAAGGCGTAAGGGGGTATTTCTACTCCAGAAATTTGATAAAAATCGTTTTTTTTTTGTCTTAACCTTTAGAAATATGCTCTCAAAAGGAAATTTTAAAATTCTTAATATTTTATAGCTATGGATGAGGCAGCAATTACGCCGCACCGGAATGACTCGGACAATAATCTCAAAACTTGACCCGCGTTTTTCTCCAAACTACTTTTTTCGACCTAGTCGATATAAAATCTCAAGTTCTATCCAACCGATTGCCTTCAAATTTGGTATGAAACTTTGATAAATGTTTTCATATCGTCCCTAGTTTCGAATTAACGAAAGGGTTCCAATCATGTCGACCAGCTCACTCCCTTTTTTACTAGTAGTTTAGTTTACCTTTTTTAACAGTTGATAACAACTTGATTTTTAAATATTTTTTTTCAAATTTTTTTTTGTACATTTTCAAATCATCAATAAACAAACTGTAAATTTTTTTTTTTTTTTTTTTATTTAGGCTGAAAAAACGCCCGAAATTCACGCCTCTAGAGTAGAATACTCCCTTAAACCATATTCAACGTCAATATTTTTTTTAAATGTGTGCAAGACCATTTCACTTTTGTCAAATCTTATCTAACAACTTCCACCAGAAACAATGGGTTGAATTTTCAGAAAATTACACTACGTTAGATTTGATTCCTAGAGTTTTGGGTTATGGCTGATATCGTGGATTAATTAAAACTTTAAATTTAAATTTCTTTATAATAACTTTTAGCAATTTTTATGTGTATGCGAAAATTGTAAGCCTCTTGTTAATTGACAAACTTTTCTTTAATTTACCGGACAAGTTTTTACGCCATCGTGAAATAATGTTGTCTTCGGTGTAGTATTCACAAATTAAGCTTTTAAGAGAACGCACACGAAACGACCTTGTTGAATGAATTTTACGATATTGATATATTTTATTACATCTCGGTGATTAAATTGGGAACCGGACCCTTAAACTCTGTAGGCGTATGGGAGACACTTTACAGGTCAGCATTGGTATCGTTATTCATATTGTTGTTATATTTCGATTTTTATCAATTTAATATATTTCCGTTACTATGGAAAGAGTACTACTCAGAACTACTGAATGAAGAATTTCCGAGAATCTCATATCCTTCAGAACAACAAATCTTTGGGCCAATTGTAGAAATTACTCCTGCAGAAGTAATGTTGGCCACATGTCAAATGAAAACAGGAAAAGCAGTAGGATCAGACAATATACCAACTGAATTTTGGAAAGAATGTGGTGAATAGAGACAGAATTGGCTGTATAAGCCCTTTAATAAAATATTGGCCGGAGCCTCAATGCCAGATGAATTCCGAAGAAGCTTTCTTCTTCCTTTCTACAAAAACAAAGGATACTCCAGGAAATGCGATAACTATAGAGGCATCAAGCTAATATCCCACACTATGAAAATCTATGAACGAATTATAAACTCGAGAATCAGGAATTTGGTGGAAATATATGACAACCAGTGTGGCTTCGTATCGGGAAAATCAACAGTAAACGCCATCCAAACCATTAGACTCCTTGTCGAAAAATACCGTGATGCCAAGAAAGACCTTCATATATTCTTCATCGATCTTGAAAAGGCATTTGACAGGGTCCATAGAAGCCTAATTTGGGCAGCACTTAGAGCACATAGTGTACCAGAAAAGTATGTACTTGCCATCCAGGACATGTATGATAACGTGAAAACGCAAGTGAGGTGCACTTCGGGAACTTCACCAGAATTTCCTATAAAGGTGGGAGTACATCAAGGATCGGTACTCAGTTCACTACTGTTCATCTTAGTCATGGACTATTTAACTGACCATAAAATGAACAGTCTCCTAAAGATCCTACTATTTGCAGACGATATCGTATTAATAAGTGAAAAACATGAAGACCTGCAAAATAGTCTGGAAAGGTGGAGAAGAATCTTGGAGGACAATGGATTGAGACTGAGCAGAAAGAAAACAGAGTATCTGTACCTACCATTCGAGAACACAAATGCTGTCACTCCCGTAATGCAAATAGATGGAGAAACAATACCAAATTGTGACTCCTTTAAGTATCTTGGGTCACTCATCCATAACGATGGAGGATGTGCAGCAGATGTAATACATATAATTAGTGTGGGATGGATGAAGTTTAGATCAATGACGGGAGTTCTATGTGATCCGAAAATGCCAGTAAAGTTAAAAGGAAAAGTATACCCAACGATTATCAGACCCGCAATCCTCTATGGCTCCGAATGCTGGACGATGTATAACTCTTACTCCAGGCAACTAGAAACTGCTGAAATGCGCATGCTAAAATGGTCAGCTGGTGTGTCCCTAAGAGACAAAATAAAAAGCTCACGCATTCGTGGAAGCCTAGGTGTTACAGACATCAACAGTAAGATGGAGGAGAGGCGATTGAGATGGTATGGGCACGTTGGACGCAGAACACCCGATCACATTGTGAACCAGGCAATCTCCATGGATCTTCCTCGAATAACAACCAGAGGAAGACCAAAGAATTCATGGGTGGTGCAAAAAGATAACTTGATGCAGAGGCATGGCCTGGGGGATGTAGTCCGGGACAGAAGAGCATACAACCTGAGGACGAGGAGAGCTGACCCCAACAGTCTTCGCAGACAGTGAGTTGGGATGGAGCCATGGAGAAGAAGAAGTTAATATGCATATCATTGGATTAAACCTGTATAGAGTGTACTATATTATAAAATAAATTATAAATGTCAGTCAATTACATACGCGAGTTACCAGACAGTATGAGATACATATTCGAATTTCCCACGTTTGAAAATTTAACGTTTTCAGTCATCAATATATTTATATTAAAAAATATAAAGTTATGTACGCTGAAAATAAACCAGAACAACATACTCGTAATTGAAGTTTGTGACACTTCACCTTGAAGGAGACACAAAACATAAATTTTAAAATGATTTTTTTATTAAATTTAATATAAGAAAACCATTTTTTGTTTGGAAACAACTAACTATCTCGTGTGCCTTTGTTGAAGAATTTTTTTTTTAACTTTATATTTAATTTGAAATATGTTGACCTCTAAATTTTAGGAATACATATCTTTTTCCTGAGAATCCATTAAAAGAATTCTATTTTATTTACGCCTAGGGCCGGGTGAGCTGTGCGAGATATGTTGAAAAGATTTTTAGGTGTCATGTATTTTTTAACATCCCTCAAACAATGTAGTGTCTATCTCACAAGACGACGTTTTTCTAAGAAACGAAAGACATATATATGTTTTATTTATATGAAATATTCGCCATATTCACATTAACGAGACAGTGTACTTACGAGGGTTGCTACTTAAGTTTTGAGATATGGCAACACCAGTGAAGATACGTCAAATCTGACAGCAGCATCGTAAAGTTTGACGTTTTTAATGGTATACGTGCTCAGAAATTTTTGTCATACGAGTGCTATTTGTGTTGTTTACAGTGACTCGGCCAAAAAAATTCATCTCGGCCAAAAATGGAATTAAATCGTGAACATTTTCGTGCGATGATTTTTTATGATTTTCGACGTGGACTAACTCAACAACAGTGTGCCGATCAACTCGCTTCGATTTTTGGTGATAAAGGACCATCTCGCCCCACTGTGTTTCGCTGGTTTTCCGAATTTAATCGTGGTCGTAGTTCGCTCCAGGACAAATTTTGTGAAGGTCGTCCAAAATCGGTTGTTGTGCCAGAAAACATCGATGCTGTGCGTGAACTGATATTGCAAGATCGTCATGTGACTTATCGCGAGATTGGGGCATGTTTGGGCATTAGTTCCACTTGCATGCATTCAATATTGCATGAATTTGGCCGTCAAAAAGATTCGTTCGCGTTGGATACCGCACAATTTGATAATCGCTTAAAAAAAGGCTCGTGTCGATTAGTCCAAAGAAATGTTGAAAAAATTCGATCGCGGTGCTTCAAAAGATCGTGACAGGCGACGAATCATGGATCTATGTATATGAGCCAGAAACTAAACAGCAGTCGACTGTATGGGTCTTTCAAGACGAGCCAAATTAAACAAAAGTTGTTCGCGCACGAAGCACTTCGAAGCAAATGGTGGCTTGTTTCTTCGGTATAAATGGTGATGTCGCAACAGTGCCTTTAGTGGAACGTCGTACGGTCAATTCTAAATGGTACACCACCATTTGTTTGACAGAAGTGTTCGGAGAAATGAGGAAAACCAACCGCCGAAGACGGATCATTCTCCATCACGACAATGGGAGCTCTCACACATCGGCTCAAACAAGTGACTTTTTGAGCATTCAAAACATCGAATTGATGGATCATCCTCCGTGCAGCCCTGATTTGGCACCCAATGACTTCTTTTTATTCCCTAACATCAAAAATAAATTGCGAGTTCAACGTTTTTCGACGCCTGAAGAAGCGATTGATGCGTTCAATACGCATGTTTTGAAGTTACCTCATTCGGAGTGGGAAAAATACTTCGAAAATTGGTTAAAACGCATGCAAAAGTGTATTGATCTTCATGGCGAGTATTTTGAAAAACAATAAAGCCATTTTCGATTATAGATATTTGTTTTTACTTGTCTGTCTCAAAACTTAAGTAGCAACCCTCGTATAACTATAAGGAAAAACATATTTTTGTACCACATTATCTTAATAAGATCCTGGAAAATAAAAAAGAAACCAAATTATTACGAATATATCTTAAACCCATATTCGTGGCAGTCAAGTTACATTTTCATTTGTTTTTTTTTCTTTTCTTAATGAAGTAACATGTCTACTTGAAGATAAAACCAGGTTAAAATCAGAATGAATAAGTACTAAAGAAAATGGAAGAATGAAGCTGACTTATGAGTTAACAGAAGTAGCCATTTAACGTGTAATGGGATTATCTGATTCATTGGGGATTTTGTTATATTCGCAATCGGGCAGGCATTTTTTGCCAGATATTAATTGTAATATTTAAGTATGTTTAGTGGCAATGTGAGATTTTTCATGATTTTTTCAATGAATTTATAAAGATAAAATGTATGTACGTAAAATTATAAGTAAGTTAAAAAGATTACAAAAAACAGAAGAGACGCCAGCAATTTCGAGAGCGACTGACCTTTGTTTTCGAAGTTAAATTGTATATATTTTAATTTCTTAAAAAAACACTTCTTTATTAACTAGAAGTTAGCCCGTCCTAGAACATATCTTTAATAATCTGATCGATTTGTTATTATTTTATTTTATATGATACAGGGATAAGCCCGTCTTAGGATGTTGCGATTAATAAAATATGCGAAAATATCATATATGTTAAATAAAATACAATAAATAAAAATTGAATTTAAGGTGTCTTCGTTGTGGGTTAACAGTAATCTGAACTGAGAGATGAGACTCGTCTGAATTTCTTGACGGATCCAACATGGAGTTGGACATTTAAAAAACCGCGGTCTGCTGGTCAATTTGTCCATTCGACTTGTTGATCTATTTGTAGGATGAAAATAATATCACCGCAATTACACTCTGAAATAATCTATGATGTGATTAAGTTCCAAAGAAGATCTATCAAGATTAGTCGGTTTCAATTGCATATTCCTTTTTTATTCACTTGCATAGTAGCATAATTATAACTCATTTTTTCAGCAAGAAGAAGTGTGGTGGCATACCTGATGGAGTTGATAGTTTAATAACTTAATATGGTTGTTGAGCGCATCATTGGAGTCGTCTGAGATGATCAAATCAGTGTTATAGCAACATTCTCCTTGGTCTGGCATAATATCATTCTAGTTTGGGTGGATTGCCCATTATAAAAATGCTATTTTTATATTGAAAAAATATTAGAATAAATTTGAGCATTTTAAATTATTGATAACTTAGTATTTATTTATTTTGTTAAATAACGTATTTTTTATATTAATTATTATAAATATGAAGCAATATAATTTCAGCATACAATAAAAGATTTTTTTTAAATTTTATTTAGCATTAAGGCGAGGCTAACGATGTTGTGTGGTCTTGATTAAAGATACATCTAAAAGGCAAAAAATAAGTAGAGAAAAGATTGAAAATAAAAATATAAAACATACAAGAATGAATTTGATGCAGAACTCAAACCGTCATATAGTTTATGCAAAAAAATAAAAGCAGATTTTGTCACATTCTGAATCGGCGTCTGAAAAATTAATTGTTTTAAGTTAAACCTCGCGTATTAAGAACCATATGAAAATTTCTTTCTATATAAAAACTTGGACGTGAAAAAAATACTTATGTTAAGTACTGTTTCGTCACTACGGGAAAAGAATCCTTCAGCAAAAAAAAAACATTTTTACCATTAAGCATGAATGTTTTTCGTGTATACATTTCAGATTTGTCTTCATTTTAAAACCTATTGTTTATTTAGCTACTGATATTATACCTATTTTCTGTTAAAAATAAGCATTTAAACGAATGGATAAATACAAACACTGATATAAAACTGTTCTGTTAAAGTAAGCATTTAAACGAAGGGATAAATACAAACACTGATATCAAAGAAGTTACGTAATATATAGAAAGAAAATAAATCAACATTCTTAAATATAATATATTGTATTGTATTATTGCATTATGGTATACATTCGTTTCATACATTATAACCTTGCGGGTTTATTGTCATGTGACAATATGTTTCTGCTAACCAAAAAGATGTTAAACATGCCTTAAGTGTAAACCAAACTGGTAACCTCTTTAAATTGAGTTCCAAAGGGACTTGAACCCGTAACCTTCAGGTTGAAGGCTAGCATCTTACCAATAAGGCCACGGGGGTCATGGTTGCTTATTAAAATAAAGGAAGTCTCTTACCTATTAGAAGATAAATAAAGGGATGAAGTATATTGTATACACACCTGAAACAAACAAGAAACCATAAATTCAGTATCGTATTCTTGGTAATAAATTGGAAAAAAAAACAATCTTAAATATCTACCCACACACAATAGAGTAAATATAAGAGTTAAATAAATACTAATATTTGGGAATCAAAGGATCAAGTCGCACAATAAGGTAATCGATAACATCTCAAACTCTCAACAAAAAGAAGAGGTAGAACTGGAAGAACGCATCAACCCATAAATAAAATATTTAAAAAATATATTATAACATAATAACGTAAATTGATTTATTTTATGTTCTATGTAAATTGTGGTTATTAGTTTCCACAAGCACTCAGCGTATAATAAATAAATCATACACTTATTAAAAATAAACGTTTTATTTATACTTTCACTATAAAAATGAACCGATAAATTTAGAATGCGTCCTCAGTATTGTGATAGAGAAAAAAAACATCATGGACATTAATGAGTTTAAACTGATTTTGACGAAAATATACAATGACGGTTAGGGAATTAAGTTATGTTTATTGTATTTGACCCTATCAGTCCCATTTTCTTTTGTTTGTTTTACAATTATGTATTTTTACAAATACTCAAAATCGACAGACTTCAAGTAATCTCCTTTAGTTAACTCAATTTTTACAAGATTTCCTCTTTTGTGGACACGGAGATTTCCTCTTTTGTTGAACTTTGAACAAATGGTTTTATATTTTATAATGCATCCACCTAACTGACAGCGACATCGTTTGTCCTTTTTTTCCAGAATATGTTGTTTGTCATCATACCTAATTCCAGACAAAACATTTGATTTTGAAGAAGAAGGTGGCGATGACGGCCCTCCGCAATATATCCCTAAATATTTTCCACATTTCAAATACTGAAGTTTCGAGCTTTTTTCCCTGCAGAAATCTTTGATTGAAATAGAAGAATTGTTATTAATCTTTTTGAAAAAACTACAGGCATTCACAATTGCCAGGTCAATCATTCTCGTGAATAAACATCAATATCATTTTTTCGATTATTGCAACTGGATGTTTTCCTAGAAATCAGTCGTGGTGATTCATTCCACCCATGATGGTTTAACATGTGTTCATCGCTAGATTAACGTTAATTTTCTCTATTTCAGCAGCATTCCAACGTTGAACATGTGCAAGGGACTCTAATTTGTCAAAGTTTGTCCTAAAACAAAGCACTTTTATACCATTTGACGACAAGAGTTGTATTGTCTTGCTTTCCAAGCAATCTTTTTCTTTCTTTTTCATATTCTTGTCAGACAAAAATTGATATGTTTTCATTTTTACCTTATTTTGTAAGAAATCTTATTTTTTATCTCATAAACCAAGCAGAGGGTATCAATCGCAATAATTTATAATAGAATAATTAAAAACCTTTTCGAAAAGATTTTCTGGATTTGTACCACATAATAATTTATTGGCTTTGTTGAAATTTCTGGAAGCTGTATCCCCAAATTTGGGAAAATCATATGATGGTTCATCTTTTGCCCATTTGATTGGTCGTTTCAAGTTATTAGAGTCGGTTGTGGATACATATCTTCATCAGGAATAAAAACTTCCACATTTCCAGACAAATCAATTACAACAGAGCTCTCCAAAATATTATCATTAATATTATCTTCATCTGCAAGTTCGTAGACATCTTGAGATTATGTTCCCTTTTTCATTACATTCACTGTACGCCATTGCTTCTCGCATGTACGACATTTTGTTTTTTTTTAATATTGATTAAACCTTAATCCATAAAAATGAATCAATATTGTTGAAAAAGAGATTCTTATACGATTCCTAATAAAATACAACATAAAGGCTCATTTTTCAACGTCCTCAAAAAATACAGTGATATTTAGATACTATATTCTCAGTATTATTCGTACATAACCAATTAAATGTAGAACAGTTTCCTAACAAGTGTATATGAGATTCATAATAATAAAAATTGGTAATTCTTACCTTTATCTCACAGTTTAAGAAGCATTTTTACAAGAGCTTTCACTCGTTCAGCACAAAACTCGAATCAAAATATCGTGACAAGTAAACTGTCAGTGAGTCATGCACAAATAATATTACCATAGACAAGAATACAACTTAATAGATAAAATTGTTAGAAATTTTTTATAACGAAGTTTTTTTCGAATATAATTAATAAACATTGCTTCATAGACTCTCCTCAAATGAGAACACTGGCTCCGAATGAATTAATGGTATATATGGAATAGTATCGAATGTACGCGTGACAAGTACTTGGCCAAGCATTCGGTTTCTTGCTCGGTCAAGTAACAAATATTTTTAGTACTAAATATTCGCCTATCCTCTCGGTAGATTATCCGTCTACTTATTCTTCCTCTTAATGTATTAAAACGTGTGTTTACACGGATCGAATTGAGTATTTATCCGAGCGTTGGTTAATTACTCTGTACAAGTAAAGGTGGCATAAATTCGTCGCTTAGGCATCAATGATATATTTCATCAATTTTATAACGAATGATGTCTTAACCAAAAGAAAGTGGATTTCTTCATCCATTGTCAAAATTAATTATTTAATTAATGGAATTTTGTCTTAATGACTAAAGTTGTGTTATAACAAACAATGAAACAAATATTTGTTTTGCTTTGACAGAACGAATGCTCACAAAATGAATGTCATTTATGAACCAAAATCATCAGCGCACATATTTCTGAATGACAAAAACCCCATATTTTATATCGCTCTATATAGAATTTTGCATTTTCTCTGAAATATATTTTTTAGCAAAAACTACTTTATTACTACAAAAAATAATACGAATTCATATGCAATATGTATGAAGAAGAGAAAATTCCAATGTGATTCACATAAAAAAATGTTTTTCTGAATCAGGCCCGATTTCCGCCAGTTTTTATGTGTAAATTA
The DNA here is from genome assembly GCA_949825065.1 of Odontocerum albicorne. Taxonomy (NCBI): domain Eukaryota; kingdom Metazoa; phylum Arthropoda; class Insecta; order Trichoptera; family Odontoceridae; genus Odontocerum; species Odontocerum albicorne. The sequence continues at coordinate 23,146,549 of OX463853.1, forward strand.
AAACATCAGAAGAATTCCTAGCAGTGCATATTGCCACAATTTAAATATTCATAAATGTGTAACAAGTGTCGTCATGCGTCCAATATTAGCCGATGCCAACGGGACGTAATTGGACCGTGTATGTGAAAATCGAATAAATCCAGCCGAGTTCTCCATAAATCTGAGAGAACGGATATTGTACGAGATGTATGTACATTCATAATTTGAACTTGCTGGGCATTCATTTTTTTTACATTTTAACTTCCATAGTATAGTCAGATGCGGCTTTCATAAAGCAAGTAGTTATTGCAGTATGCAAACCTGTATTTAATGCGTAAGGATAAAATGTACATCTTGTAAGAAAATTTAATAATAAAGGAAAACTAAATAACGACGTGAAGAAAAATTAATTGCTTCAATTTTATCAAGTATTCTGGATATATTTTCAATATTCTAGATATGATAGTGTACAATAACTTCAAGGCAGAGGTTCACACCAAACCCGATGGACTGGCTATTTCAAGAACGCAGCGGCGTGCTCTGTGATGGCAACACACCAAGAGGTCCCAAGTAAGGCGAGGTGAAGAATTGTCGTATTCAATGTTCGTTATATGAGAAATCGACTAAAAAGAGTTCCCTTTTCAGCAAACTATCATTTAGTTCAGTATTTCAGAAAAAAATACATATATTTACACCATCGCGAAATTTCCCTGTAAGGATAGACAAACGGGACAGAGCGCTTGACTTTCCTACCTAGACACACATATAAAGCGACAACAGCTCCCTATTCCATTTTCGCGACACATATATATTTTTCGATAATTCTATGATCGTGATATTTCAAAGCAATCTGCGTCTAGCAAAGATTTTTATAGTAATTTGCAATTTCATATCAATGATTTTAATTCATTTTAAAAGGTTATCAAATGATTCGAAAAAATATACAAACATCTTGTAATTTATCGTTCAGAGTTGTTGAATAAAATTTTCAATCGCTTTTTATTACACATTAACACTTTTTATATTTTCTTTGGTGTTAAAAAACTAAGAGTACTGATAAAACTAAAATCTATTAATCGTAATCAGAAATTATAAATAAAATAAATCATCATTAAACTCTGCCTGCAAGTACAAATTAATAATTTACATATTCTATACAAGACCAACGGCATATATCAGCCGTCACATTGCCTGTTCTAAGACAGATGACTTACGCCCGCGAAATGTACACACAACAATCCAACAAGTTCGAGCTGTAGCCACTTGTGAGACTTTACAACTCTCGGCCTAAAATTAAATTGGTATTATTTTATTGAAACATCCAAAAAAGCTAGGCATATTTACATCAAACCCAGTCTGTTGAAATATTAAAAATCAATCAGTGTGATTATTCCTGTGCCAAATAAAAAATAATCTATTTAAACGCTATAATGAACTTAAATAAAATAAGTTTCTTATTTTCCGAAACACAGTAAAAGGAACCAAATCCAGGTTTCAGTGTCATACAAACTCTTGAGTGAAATCTCATGCACGAGTGTTCTAATCAATCAACCAATCCATTTTTGGCACCAAAATAAATCAAGTCAATAGTGCACCTCTTATATATTATACACTTTGATTTTATGCACTACAAACTAGCAGGTTTATTACCATGTGGCAATTTCTTCCAACCAACCAGAAATATGTTAAAAGGCCATAAGTGAAAATCAGACTGGAGTAATTTTTAAACAAATATTAATCACAACGCGAACCAAACTCGCAATCTTCGGGTTAAGAGACAGCCGCCTAACCAACAAGGCCACGGAGGTCGTCGTCATTGAATGTAATCGTTCTCAAAAGCAAATCTCTTAAAGTATTTTAGAAGGTTTGTTTCTAATTTGCGCAAGCACGTGAGTCAATTTTGACAATTTGCGAATTCAGTTTATGTTAACACGAACAGAAATTATGATTTGAAATGTTAATTATTATCCCGGCTTAAATTTAAGATGACGGTCCATATTCCACATTCAGGCTCGTAATAACATTCTGATTTATTTAACAGCAAAGAGGCCATGTTGGCAATATGGATTAACACGTGTAACTGTTAAATAGCTGAAAAAATAGGTGATTCGTATGAAAACCCGGAGAGGTCTCATTAAGGATGCAACAAATGTGTTGAAAAACGCGAGAGAAAAAAGCAATAAAAAGATATTGCTCGAGCGTGCCAATGGGACTACAGATTTTGCAAAGATCCATGGTAATTATGAAAACACTCATTGCTGTTTTGAATCCTTTGAAAAAAACCTGTTTACTTATATTAAACTTAATAGTATGCTTTTTATGATATAAGTACCGAATATAATGAGCATGACTTGGGAAATGGGTGAATACCATAGAGGTATAATAAATTATATAAAAGAGAAAAATGCACGGATGTGTATATATTATGGTGAAGGGTTAGTGAAATGGAACAAAGAAAATACGAGAAAGAAAAAAGTTCGGTTTACAACAGCGAAAGAATAATTTGGAAAATTAAGATAGTAAAATTGGTATAAGTTTTCAAGTGCCACGATTCTGAATTGAAAGCAACCTGGTTATTTTAATCGAACGATTTAGAATAAAAAAATATTCAATGTGATATATTTTATAATGTTGTGACCTCAATACCGAGGAACATAACCCACATTGAAACCGCTGACTATCTCTCGGCATTCCACTGTCAAAAAAGACAGGTCAATAGCACTCGTTACCTGGTCGCTCAAAGGCATTGGCGACCTCTGCTCTTGCTACCCTTCATAGTAACCACGAGATTTTCCACACCCAAGAACTGAAAAATAAGTCGAGTGTATTGTATTTTAATATGCCTCAAGACATTTTCACAGAATCGATTTGCACCCAAATAATTTGAATGAATAAATTCATTTTCAATGAGTTGTCGATCAATCGCGTTGTGGTATATCCTTCGAGTGTAATGAAAGATGCAACTTATTATATAACATATGCAACGTAGTTACTCCATGTTGTCATTATTCATTATTGCTACGACGTCCAATTTTTCGACTGAAAATTCGACACTTCTATCAATTATATAGTATTTATAGTGAAGGCATTAACACTGTGGAGCTTCAAAGACATTGTAATTTGTTTTATCAAACACTGTTTATTCCACTTTTTGTAACGGTATATCCCTACCGGTTTCAAGACTTCCACCTCATCAGGGGAGCACAAACAAAACTTCTATCAATTGCCATATTTCAAACATTACTAATATTTCGGCCTGTTTTAGAAACCTTTTTTCGTAAATACCAAGTTAATTCGTTATTTTCGGATTTTCTTGTGTAAATTGTACATTTTTTAAATAAAAAAATACAGTTAAACAGCTGTAGGCGACTTTAAATTTATTTTTAATATTTGATTATTCAAAATTAGGAACTGACATAAATTTTAAGATCCTGGTAACTTTTTTATAAGAGAAATATTCTTCCGACAGTAAAATGTAAAATTTGTGAGAGTTTTGTGACAAATGAGATGTTTACCGAAGTTTTCAACATAAAAAAACCCTAAAATAATGGTCTCCTAAGAATGTTATACAGAAAGAATAAAAAAAAAGAACAAAGTTTCTGAAACGATTCGTAGAACAAACAGTGATTAAGATTAAGCCTTTAAAAGCCTCCAAGTGTTGAGCAAATACGAAATACATCACTAAAGAGATTTTCGTAGGTGTTAAATTCGGTCGAGAAAAAATACGTCTGTGATGTTTTTTTACTGAGTAACGCAACGTGTGATTTTTTAGGGAACGGAGATATATATCGCGTACTGTTTAAAGAAAAAAATAATGCATTATTTATACGTACAGTACTCCTCAATATATTATAACAGCATTGACAGTACGGAAATGTTGAATAGCGTGGCAGCGAGTCAGTATAGACTTCGGCCACGATAATCGAGTCCTCGGGTTTGATGATGATATGTAATCCCTCAAACGAGCATCATTGCTAGACATTATGTGGAAAACACATATGTGTGTATTGGTTTATCGCGTACGAGGTGTTACATTTCAGCAAACAAATAATCTTGGTAGATTAATCTCAAAGTTTTGATGGGAAGAATCTATCAAAGTTACAAAAACTGCGGCAGGTTTAATATGCAGCAGCCTTTTATTTATAGCGCTATAAGAATGTATAGTTAGTATATCAAGAGTTACGGAAAAACGTGAATTCAGGTGTGTTATGGTCTAAAAGTAAAATAAGGCCAGACATAAATCCGCGAAGAATCGAACTTGGGGCTTCGGGTTTAGACCTAAAGTATGGATTGCTAACTATACAATATGTCATAAACAAAACGATAAAAATGTTAAAACAAAAACAGTATGATTAATGCAGAAAATGCAATTAGTGGAAGTGAATTTTCGTTTTTAACAAAAATTATATTGTACGATATCGTTAAAAAACGAATTTTTATAATCTACCAAGGATATTTCCAACATTTGATAGTAATATTCAATTTAAGATGGATTGTCGTATGTGTGTAGTCCTCGAATATAATCATAAATATTCATAAGATATTCATTCATAAAAAATAAAATAATTTTAAATGAGTGATTGATTGCTTGTGGAATATTCTTCAACTCCAATGAAAGATATATATTTTTATTTACGAGTACATAAGTTGTTTCGCAATGTGACCAACATTGATTCAACATTCAATTTCACAAGTAAACATTCGACAGCCTTCTATCAATTCTCAAATTTTAAACACTAATCTCGGACTATTTATGTAACTTCTTAAATTCTTTTTATTTTAACAATATCCACATAGCTCATTAAACTATCTTAAAAATATTACCATGCTGATAAAATGTAAGATGTTCACGGATATTTATGTTTATAACATGTATTGAGGAGATAAAATTATTAATAGAATACGCAGCCAATACAAAACCAAGTAAAAAAATAACAGGACAAAGCCACCATCAAAAGGCTTGCGTTATCTTTTGTACGGAAACAGACGTGTGCCATCAATCACTTGAAGGGAAGAGCTTACTATCGAAAGACCCAGGGACGGATTAATTTAAGCATTTTTATCCACACAAAATTACAGAGGTAAGACTTAATTGAATAAGACTTGTGCATTGTACGATTAAATTCAGTTATTAAAAATTAACACATAATATGAACAATACCAATAGATCACTTTGGAAATCTATTTCTGAAGTTTGACATACACGTGGTAAAATGTAGTCATGTGGTAAAATGTATTCACTTACACAAACTTGATTGTTCAATGTACGAGGGTCATCCAGAAACTAAGGTTACTAGGGCTCCTGAATATCCATTGGAAGTTTATGGTAGTGATGCGATGAGTCGACAACATGTCACGAAGTGGGTTAGGTTGTTCAGTGAAGGCCATTCTAATACTCACGACGAGGCAAGGCAGTGATTTCTGACGAATTTGTGCAAAAAAATTGAAGAAAAAGTTCGAAATTACCAACGTGTGACGCTTGACGACCTTCACGAAGAATTTCCTGACATTTCTCAAAGTCTCCTTGGTAATATTGTGTCGGAAAAAACTTGGTTACAAAAAGTTGTGTGCGAGATGGGTGCCCAGAATGCTCACACCGGAGCACCGTCAAAATCGCGTGACCGCCACGCGTGAATTTTTGGATCGTTTTGCACAGGAGGGAGAAGCTTTTCTGGACTATATCGTGACGGGAGATGAAACGTGGGTGTTTCACTACACCCCAACAATTTTCCAACGATCAGGAGGTCTAGGAAGCTGTGAAGAAGTGGCTGAAAGAGCTGGCGGCGGAGGTCTATGACACTGGCATACAAAAGCTGGTGCCCCGACTACAGAAATGTCTCGATCTCGACAGCGATTACGTTGAAAAATAGTTTAATATATTTGTGAAGTATCCTGTGAATTTCAATTAAATACAAGCATTTTTCGATTCTACATAAATGTTGTAACCTTACTTTCTGGATGACCCTCGTATAATATGAAGGGTCATCGTGAGGAAGAAGAGCACCAAGAAAAATAGAAGCCTTTTTTTTATAATATTCATCATGGCACTGGTCATTGAGTCCTTGACCCCGCATACAAGGCAAAAGTTTCTCCCCGTGGTGGATGTTCTTATGGTCGACACATTTGGGGGTCAGATCGCGAGACTCTTACACCGAGCATGCCCTCAAGTCTTGGCAATAGTCAAGAACGCTTACTGTTTACCGTCAGTAAGTGTCCTTTTGGCTTCTGAGAGCCAAGTTCTGTGGGCCCAACACCTAACTGCATGGCACACAATGCCCAAAAACACTGCATTAAATTTGAACCTGCTTGAACAAAATAGTAGGCTTAACCAGTGTCAAATACGCCTTCCTCGCACTCAGCAGGGACGATCTAATGAGGGAGATCATTTCTAAGCGACGGTTAATTATTAATCTAAGATAAGTTGTTTCTCTTAGCTTTTAGCAGCAACACCCTTAACCAACTAATGTATGTATACTAAATGACAATCTCTTTTAACCAAGCATCTGGATATTAAAAAAATGAAATGTGAGGGTTTACATCATCGATTTGAAGAAATAAACTGTGCATTACTAAAATAATGAAAACGAACAAACAAATTTAAAAACATAAATACAAATTTAAGAAGGCCAGGAGAATCAAAAAGAGATTAAAATAAAGATTAAGGCATTCTAAGATATTATAGAAACCATTAGCGAAAGTGTCTGGAAATAATATGAAGGGGTCTGTTATATTTAATGTACTTCATAGTATAATAAATATTATACTCCATAGTACACCATCTCTTTGTGGCCTATCCGGGTGATTCAGGTTAGACTCCAATATAGATATATCAAATGGAACCAAGAACAATTCTAGTCTAGTTTTTCCCTTTCCCCTTTTTAAATATTTTTCTGGTTGGATGAAAAAATGCAATATGGCAATATGTTCGCCAGGTTTTACGATATACAACGGAAGTATAATACAAAACAACACTCAATACAATTAACAATACTCATTGGTGAAATAAACGTTTTCAAAAAGTCAGCAGTAAACGCCAATAAACACAACTAACGTAACGAAAGAATTAGCTTATCTTCAAAAACAAAATAAAAAGAATATTAAAGTAGGTAGTATAATTTCAAACAAATTTTATTAGTTAAACAATGTTTGTGGAAATTAAAAGCAACTGCAGCATTCTCAAAAGCGAATCCAGTCCTGATTATTCGTAAAAATGTTGTGAAAATATGTATCAACATATATAAATTATGAGAATCGTTCAGGAAGGTATTTACAGTGTAAAGAAAAGAAAAACATTGTTTTTATTCCAACAAATATTGTTAATCGCTGTCATTTATCCTCGAGTCTTCCGGGAAAATATAACCAGTTTACCTACAACGTGTATGCACTTACTTTCATAATATTAAGGTGAAAATAAGAAGATAAAGGCTGATAAATGAATGCCGTGAAAAAGTCGGCTGGTGAGAAAAAAAAACACTTAATTAAAAAGTGAAATGTAACTAAGATTTATAACGATTAATTTCGAAAAAAAAGTCAACATTAAAACAATCGTATCTGAAAAATGTATGTAGATATATGAGACGTCTTTGTATTTAACATTTTACATGTGGGAGACTTGGATTCAAGTCAAAAGTGCGTCACTTGTAGAAATCGGGAGTGTAATCTCAATTTTGCGACAACTGTGCGGCGACAGTGGAAATCGGAAATTATGGGCACGTACGTTTTTATTTGTACTGTGACGATTCGAATTTTATGCTGTCATCTGTTTGCGTCAATCGTTACCTTTTAGTGAAAACACTGACTATATACCATCTCAATTACGCCTCAGAAGACGCCCCACGGAATTGCGTATTTCTAGTGATTCAGAAATAGGTGATAGTGATTTAGAGTCTCATGTACTGAAATAAATTGATAAAATATTGAAATTTTGAATAACAATAATACATAAAATCTTTATTTTAGGTACGAGTATATTGAAGAGAAAAAATATAACGTTAGCACCTTATTATAGTCAGTAAAATAAAATAAAAAATGTTTTTTTTATTTTGATTTTTTATACATTATTCTGATTTTTTATTTGTCGTATAGATGTATATTTTTATAAAACTAAAAACCATACTAAGTATTTCTTTGCATTTTAAATTAGTTTAATTTTATATACTTACAAATCAACAGATACATATGGTTTTCAAGAGTTCGCAAATAATCGATTAGTCTCCGCCTGCATACAAAGTTGATAGTTTTAAGGAAAAAGAAGTTTTTTATATTATTTACATATCCTATAAAAATATATTAGCAATTGGCATGTTTTGAATGTGCTCACCTCCAAGAATAAGAGTAGGTTTCCCTTCTTCAAATTTGTACTCATCATTTTTTGTATTTCTACGTGCTGTATCGGATAACACAAGCAAAATACTTCAGTAACTTAGCGCACAAGTGAAGTGACAATCCTTACAGATCAATATCATATTAAGTGTTAACGGTAGGAGGGGCATAGGACGAGCACCTATTCTTTGGATTGACCAAAGTACCAATAAAATAAAGTATTCTTGGCAGAAAGCCACGCACAAGGCCGAGAATCGAGAAAATTTAAGATAGGAGTAATCCGTTGTCCAGTCCATTACATTTGTAATTTGAATTATCTTCCAAAGTCGCTATGGTGTTAATACCGCTGTGGTAAGGAATTGACCTGAAGAATTTATTTTGCTCAAATAAACTTTTTCGTTGGTATCTTTCCTTGATTACTTGTTTTATTATATCGCAAATTACAGCCGCCTCGTAACGGGTGTAATGTAAAAATACCTCTAGTAGGTTACATTTTCTACTAAATTGTTAACTTAAAATTTCGAAAAATTATATTCAAATCAGTTTGAGAAAAATAAGCATTATTTTCATCAAATGTTTGTTCAAGTGTTATTTTTTAAGCTACGAAACTGAACTGAGGAAACGTCCAACTGTGCAGAATAAATGCACAAGGATTATTTAAAAATTAAGTAAATAAACTTAAATTAAAATTATACTTTGAAAACTAGACATGCGTACGGTAAAACTAACTATACTTTCAATATTAACGGGGTTTTGTTTTTGTGTAATCAAAAATCGGAAAGAAGTATCGATTTATTTTTTCATGCTAAATATCCTCAGTGAGATACAGGCAAAAGCCTAGTTTACTGGGGATACGACAAATGAAAGGCAACAAACCCAGATCCATTAAAATTATATGTCCAAATCAAATTACCTGTTGTTTTTTCGCCAATTGTGTATATTTCTTGTCATGTGTAATAATAAATAAATAAATAAAATAAATATATTAATCAATATTATGAAGTGACATAGTCATTTTTTGCCAAAGATTTCCTAAAAAGGTATGATGTACAAAAAAGAGGTTCATAATTACCTCACGAAAAGCCGCGACGACTTTCGGTTTCCAAAAACTAAAATGACAAAAATTCAAAATAACTTATAATACAGAGGTTTCAACATTTTTAAAGAAATGCCGCAAAGTATTAAAGAAGACAATAACACACAAGACTTTTCAATGTCTATTTTACATGTTCAAGATAGATTTAAATATTGTTGAAAAAAAAACCATGGAAAGTTAGTTATCCAATGTAAAATAATATATGTTAGGTTAAATTTTTACGTAAAAAGGTTAGGTTAAATTTTTAAAAAAATATTTCAAAAACTATGAATGTGGGTTGGATATTTTGTGTACATATACAACTGTTTAATATAATGGTATTCTTAGCGGGGTCAAAGATATAACCCGCTAATGTCCTGTCCCCTTGCGAAGTATAAATCGCTCCTGATAAGGCAGTTGAGTACATCGCGAAACCCTCGTCCGCACGGAACAGTTCCGTGACGATACTCATTAACTTCAGCTACGAACATAAAACACAAAGCTCTGCACACCGGCCCAGGGCCACCCTACATCTGATATAACACATAACATCGAAAATTAAAAATTTCAATAAATATACACATGTTTGTCCTTACCAAAGACTAGCTGAAGTGGCCAAACTAGGTCAAGAACAAGACTGTAAATTGGACAACACGAAAAATATTCTCAAAATTGAGAGAAAAAATTTTAATTGAGAAATTTATATCCTTATATTATGGGCAATACGGCTGGTTTTGTCATAGAAAAAAAACTGGCTTTACTTCTATGATGCCTGTCTTGAACATTCAAGTCGAATATTGAAGTCCGCCATCATCACAGAAAACAGCAACGTTGAAGCGAACAGGCTCAACATATATAGGATAGCCCCTGAAAGACCGAAGGGTTTAAAAAGGTCATAACTTGTTCATTCTCAATATTTTATATTTTCTTTTTTTACTGGTTATAGAGCTCTACAACCCCAAGATACTCAGCAGCGCCTGCAGTACGCCATTCGATTTCCACACCTGGCCAGAGATAACAACAACTTATTGAACAACTTGATAATGAGTGATGAGGCCGATTTTCATTTAAACGGGTATATCAACACACAAAACTGCAGATTTTGGGGTACTGAGAATCGCAGAGAAATACATTGCATCCCCAAAAATGCACTGTTTGGTGCGATGTTATGGGCCACCCTAGAAGTTTTTCAACATAATGCCAAAAGACTGTCAACAACGACAGAGATTGTCAACATAATGTCAAAAGTGCCGCTGTATGTTACATGTTCAATGAAAATATCTGTCTGTGGCGTTATGGTTGGAAAATATAAAAAAAGTTCATCTTTGGAACGTTTCAAAGGCGTCGAGAAATAAGCAATTAAAACTTCTCTTCACCTTGCGATATACCCCTTTAGGACTGCTTGACTGCTCCGAAAGTGCAATTTTGAAATGTTGAGTCCTCTCAATTGGTTAGTTCCTACTTATCATTTATAACTTTCTGACAAGTATATGGAAGGTGTCTTATGTTTCACCTTATACTATTATCAATTTTAAGATAACGTTTGACAATCATTTGGACGTTTCATAAACAGAAGGTCACTGAAACGTCAACGCCAAAGATGGATTGATGGCATCATACAGAGTGCAGCCAGTGTAGGTATTGATTACTGGAGAGATGCAACACAAACTTTATTCTCCTGGAAGGCGATAGTGAAGTCAATTACAGAAATTCATGGGCAGTAAAGCCAACTGAGTTTAGGTATTGTTTTGTGATCAAAATTGATTACCGTGTTCCTTCTGGAGTACGCAGTGAGGACAGATCTCTATGTTTTTCTTTTCACACACACACACAGCATTTGCTTAAATATACATGCTCGTTTCTAACACATCTGTCATTTTCCTCTGTTTTAAAAATCTCCACCTATCTCCTTACACCTCCATGTGTCTACTTTGTTCTATTTTGCCATAAAATTAATTTTCGAACATTCATTCATACTTGTAATTTGTATTAGTTTCTTGGACAAAAAAATAAATATTAGGTCCTTACATATGAAATTGGCGTTTTGTTTGGGAGGAACATAAAGTTGATTTTTTTTTAATATAATATATTTATTTAATCAAAGTATGTACCATTGCTATCTATGCACTTTTGCCATCTCATAGGTAGTTCATCGATCCCTTTACTAAAAAAACCATTCGGACGGGAATCAATAAAATCTTTGAAGTCGGTTTGGACTGCCCCATCGGAGTTGAATTTTTTCCCGTGCAAGAAGTTATCCAAATTTCGAAAAAAAAAGTAATCTGTTGGGGCAAGGTCCGGAGAGTACGGTGGATGTCTTAGACATTCCAATTGAAGCTCTTCTAATTTGGTAGCCGTCTGTTGTGCAGTGTGTGGTCTAGCGTTATCATGAAGCAGCAGTGGCCTAGAGCGATTAACCAGCCTCGGTTGTTTAGCAGCTAGCTTTTCCATCATGGTTTGCAGTTGCTGACAATAGACATCTGCCGTAATCGTCTGGCCAGATTTAAGAAAGCTGTAGTGAACGACACCAGCACTAGTCCACCAAACGCTCACAAGTAACTTTTTTGGAGTCAATTTTCGCTTGGGGCATGGTTTGGCTGGTTCGGCAGGGTTCAGCCATTGCGATGAGCGCTTCCGATTATCATACAGGATCCACTTTTCATCACAGGTAATGATTCGATTCAAAATCCCTTCATTATTGTGCCGGTTGAGTAATGCAACGCAGCAGTCAACGCGCGTTTGTTGATTTGCTTCACTCAATTCGTGAGGTACCCACCTTTCAAGCTTTTTCACCTTCCCAATTTGCTTCAAGTGGATTAAAACAGTTTTATCACTAACACCGCAGCCTGCAGCTAACTCGGACGTGGTTTGCGATGGATCCGCTTCCACAATAGCCTTCAATTCTTCATTATCAACTTTGGTCTCCGGCCGTCCACGGGGCTTGTTCTGCAGGTCGAAATTTCCAGAGCGAAATCGTTGGAACCAAAAACGCACTGTGTTTTCTTTTGCGGCACCGTCGCCATACACATCATTAATCCTTCGAGCCGTTTCTGCAGCACTGGTGCCACGGTGGAACTCGTACTCGTAAATAACGCGATATTTCAAGTTTTCCATTTTGTAAACTGAGTGACGCAAAGAAAAAAAAACAATTGAGGAAAAAACAAATGAATTATAATTTTCGAAACACAAATACTTGAGTAAATAGCTGTATAAATTTGAATTTGGAATTCCTAACCAAAGAGAAGATATTTGAGATCAAAGTTGCCAGTACGGCAAAACGCCAATTTCATATGTAAGGACCTAATATTTAAGAGCGGTTTCAGGATCACCATAAGACAATTTCTTAAAACATGTAAACAAATTGATATGATATATATATACTATATATATCCCTTTCTAATGGATGAGAAGAATGTGCCAATTGAGTGGATGATCAATTGGATACGTTTTTTAAATAACGAAAAATGTTAAAAAATAATAAAATAACAACCCTGAAACCAAAAATCATATTTTCGCTTTTTTTATGTGTTCGAGTCAATTAACAAGTCAGAACTTGTGAAAAGTAAAAAATGATGATTTGCACGATATCAGTCGAAATAACGGTGTGTAGTTAACCATAATCAACATTTTACACAATTTCCTAAAAATTAAGAGCTTTTAAATTTTCGCCGCGACTTTCAGTACTTGGTTTTGGAACATTAAAAAAAACCAGATATTTCGTCAAATATAGTCAGTAACACGACTGTCATTCAAAGACCTGCTGATAAACGTCAAAATTAGGAAGATGTCATATTTATGACATGCTCTGCTCTGATTCTAAATACCAAGTCCCGCAACTCTTTCTAAAAGGGAAAATTAAAGGGTAGCATGGTGCTGGAAGAAGACAGATGTCTTGACTCCACAACATTTAAGAGTGGACCGAATATAAGGAGTCCAAGAACTTTCCCATAAGGCACATGACAGAGAGGGGTCAGTTCAAGTGATGGCCGACGTCAGGGAACCAGACATGGCACGAGAAAAAGAATGACAATTTTTTTTTTTAAATCCTATAGGGTTGATTAAGAAAATCTCCGAGGCAGCTACATAACCATTAATAAATGAAATTAGATTGTTAAATATTTACTTTAAATTTTCAGTGTGCCTTTATAAAGCACAAGGGAGAAGTATTTTTCGTCGAAATAATCCAAATGCGTATGTGGTTTTTTTTATTTTCCGTAGACCTTGTAATATATTGTGGAGAGCCAGGTTGTTTTATTTTCCTGTTTGTATAAGATTTACATTTCAACTAACATAATTATAGGCTTTTAAGGGAACTAGGTTTTAACTTTTTGCTTTAATTGCAGATGGGAATTTTGCTCTGGGGATAATAATTTGGGCGGTTTTCATAAAAAGTAACTTTTAACGGATTTTGTGTTTACTTATTTTTTCCCTAAGGTAAATTTTGGTTTAATACAAGATATGTTGAGGCATAAAACAATACAAAATATCTCACTTAAATTCGAGTTTTGATATTTGAGGTAAAATTAATAAAAAACATTTCGAAAAATCTTTTAATCAAAACGATATCAACCTGAGACTCCAAGTTTATTTAATTATATGAGAAACGAAAATAAATCATCATCGTCATCGCCAACTTAGTTCTATCTACTTTTGGGCACTGACTTTCCATCAAAACTTATTTTATATGGCGCTATTCCAGCCACTCCATTTCTGCAGTCTCCTTATATCATCTTTCATCCTTTTTAGACGTCGGAAATCACTTTTCTTAGCCACAGATTTTGCTCAGCTCTAATTCATTTATTTGAATCTCATACTTTACTTGAGTTCATCGTTGAATTTCGTAAATCCAGGTGTGATATCCAACGCGACAGATGTCGTTTGGTGTCCTTTTTCAATATTCATTTTAGTTATAATAAAAATTAAAAGAGGAAAATCTAACCTACTCGGGTTTCGAACCCACTATTATTGACAGATTAAAAAAAGAGACGATAAAAATTAATCCAAGTTTACTTATTGTACATTGCAGATAATTGAGTTGCACCCAATCTATATTGAAATCCATTTCGTCTCACTCAAGGGACTTCATAAACATTTTCAAAGTCCAGAATTTGATCATGACCTTTGGAGAAAGAGTGTCGCCGTGTTGGACCAATATACGAAATACCATATTATTAGTATTTGGTATGTTGCTACGTCATCGTCTATTTGATCACTTGTTGTTTTTTTAAATATGTCTGTAAGAAGGTCCGAGTATTTTCAGTCGTAATATTGGTCGAATAGGTCCCCATTGACAGAACCTTTCCGAAACTTCAGACTTGGTCTTAACATAAGTAGGATGTTTTCCCTGTAATTTTATTTATAATAAATGATAATTAGAATTCCAACTTGAAGCATGTAACATAACATCGGTGATACAGTATTCAAAGAATAAAAATTAAGTATTTTCAACTGTTGAAATGGCTTTATAGCTGCATAGGGACAATAATCGCTAATAAGCAAATTAAAGAATCAAGGCTCGTGTCAGCATAATGTCTCCATGGGATAAAGAATCTCCCATTTGCTAATAAAGCGGAGGAAAAAGGACATTTGTACATCCGGCCAAAGATAATTTGGCAGAAAGACACAGCCGTTGCATTGTGGTACAAAAATATAATGAAGGGGCGGAAATTAAAATTGTTACCCATGCTTTGTGATGTTACCTGGCATGATGTCATCTATAAAAAATGTGGAGAACAATAAGGCATTAAAAACACCCATTGATTTAGGATGTGTTTGAAATAATAATCTAAAGAATACGTGTTGTTCTGTTAAGAAAACTGACAGCGAATTAATATTTGACTGATTGAAATGAAATATTTTTCAAGCACCAATTCTAGATTTTCTTCTCTAGAATTGGTGCTTGAAAAATACTGGTGCGTCTGAATGTTCCGACTGGCGCACCTGTGCTCAGGATAGAATATCATCTAACGGCCTGGAAAAGCTGGGGAATATAAAAAAACCTGATGCAATGTGAATAGAATTTAAATTTACGAATCCATTAGATTGCGAAAAAACGATTATTTTTCGTCCATCAATTTTTGATTGAAACAAAAAACTTCAGTTAAATTTTTAACATTTCAATGTATTACATTTTAGTTATGCACAACAACATACAACCTGATGGGTTTATTATCATATAACAATATTTTATATATAATAATAACATGGGGCAATATAATAATAATACGAGGGTTGCTACTTAGGTTTTGAGACAAACAAGTAAAAACAAATATTTATCATCAAAAATGGCTTTATTGTTTTTGAAAATACTCTCAATGAAGATCAATACACTTTTGCATTCGTTTAAACCAATTTTCGAAGCATTTTTTCCACTCCGAATGAAGTAACTTCAAAACATGCGTTTCTTCAGGCGTCGAAGAACGTTGACCTCGCAATTTATTTTTGATGTTCGGGAATAAAAACAAGTCATTGGGTGCCAAATCAGGGCTGTACGGCGGATGACCCATCAATTCGATGTTTTGAGTGCTCAAAAAGTCACTTGTTTGAGCCGATGTGTGAGAGCTCGCATTGTCGTGGTGGAGAATTATCCGTCTTCGGCGGTTGGTTTTCCTCATTTCCCAGAACACTTCTGGCAACACAAATGGTGGTGTACCAGAATTGACCGTACGACGTTCCACTAAAGACACTGTTGCGACATGACCATTTATACCGAAGAAAAGAGCCACCATTTACTTCGAAGTGCTTTGTGCGCGAATGCTTTTGTTGGATTTGGCTCGTCTCGAAAGACCCATACAGTCGACTGCTGTTTAGTTTCTGGCTCCATGATTTGTCGATCCATGCATAGATCCATATTTCGTCGCCTGTCGAGATCTTATAGACGTATTTTGAAGCACCGCGATCGAATTTTTTCAACATTTCTTTGGATCAATCGACACGAGCCTTTTTTTGAGCGATTGTCAAATTATGCGGTATCCAACACCAACAAATCTTTTTGACGGCCAAATGTTCATACAATATTGAATGTATGCGAGTAAAACTAATGCCCAAACATGCCTCAATCTCACGATAAGTGACATGACGATCTTGCAATATCAGTTCACGCACAGCATCGATGTTTTCTGGCGCAATGACCGATTTTGGACGACCTTCACGAAATTCATCCTGGAGCGAACGACGACCATGATTGAATTCGGAAAACCAGAGAAATACAGCGGCCCGGGATGGTGCTTCATCACCAAAAGTCGAAGCGAGTTGATCGGCACACTGTTGTTGAGTTAGTCGACGTTGAAAATCATAAAAAATTATCGCACGAAAATGTTCACGATTTAATTCCATTTTTGGCCGAGATGAATTTTTTTGGCCGAGTCACTGTAAACAACACAAATAGCACTCGTATGACAAAAATTTTTGAGCACGTATACCATTAAAAACGTCAAACTTTACGATGCTGCTGTCAGATTTGACGTATCTACACTGGTGTTGCCATATCTCAAAACTTAATTAGCAACCCTCGTAATAATTACATGGGGCAATAAACCCCATGTTCAAGTCTGTGTCTCATAAACTTAAGACAAGTGGTCATCAACCTTTTTGTGGAGGAAATATATTTGTTAAGATTTCTCCTAAACTGACGATTGAATAGAAAATAATGTTGGTAGATACGTTTTTCATGTAGTCCTTTATATTTTTGACATTACATCAAGTTCATTTAACCCTAATGATTAGACAATTTCTAGTGATAATAGAATTTTATCTTGTGAACCGAACGTAGTAAAACTATATTAGCATGGGTATTTAATAAGTTTGTTATTTTTTTATGATTATGCGCGGTATATTGTGGGATGAACGTTTTGGTCTGTCTGGAGTGATGAGATGTGAGTGGTTTGATTCGCGTGATTCGATTACATATGTAATTGAATGTCACTGTTTGTCAGGTTGATGAGAATGTGCAACGGGATTTTATATAATCAAACATCGGAAAGAAGTATCGATTTATTTTTTCATGCTTCATGCATCAGTGAGATACAGGCAAAAGCCTAGTTTACTGGGGACACGACAAATAAAAAGCGACACACCCAGATCCATTAAAATTGTGTGCCCAAATTAAATTACTTGTTGTTTTTACGCAAATTGTGTATATTTCTTGTCATGTGTAAAATAAATAAATGGGCGGAGTTAATAGGCCTCAACCTTTACGTGAAAAAAACCTTGTTTTTAAGATTTATTCCTAAGCTGATGATTAGATAAAAAGTGATGTTTTGTGAGACATATCTTATTTACGCTTTTGTGTTTCTGGTCGTTGTTCAAGGGTGCTTAAGCTTTGTGAGGTAGGGTGAGTGGGGGTGAGATGCCGTGTTGGACAAGTTGCCGTGTCACGTGGTTCTCTTATGTGCAAGTGCGGTAGGGGGACGCCGGCCAGTCGTGTGAGAGAAGCTTCAATAGTGACAAGTGTATTCCATTTTTGTTAGTTTTTATCACCTTTCAGTGGTAGTTTTTATGGTTATTTCGTCCCAACTTATCTGGTAAGTGTCAAATAATTGTACATGTGTCTTGTTTTCTTAGTTATATAAGCCGTAGTTTAAACGGGAAATAAGTAATTCGGATAGTTTTAGAGAGTATAGTGTCTGGCCTTTCCGCGTAAGTAAAATGGAGGCCAGTTCCCCCTTCTAATATGTTAGTAAGCGGACTGGAGTCTTGTCCAACACTTCGGGGTAAGATGACGAATTTTTTTTCGGGAAAGATGCCGGTAGTTTTCCCTTGGAGTAAGATGCCTGGTTAATGTCTTTATTGTTTTATGTTACTTCTGGGAATTAATTCGATCATTTTTTTTTTAAATGCTTAGATCTTACCAAAGAAAAACTAATCGGGTTTCGTGGAGTAAAAATGATCTCCAAAATGCTTTTAAAGCTGTCAAACAAGATAGAATGACTGTATATAAAGCAAGTCAAACGTTCGATATTCCCGAAAAAACTCTAAGGTGTATTTAACATTTTTTTATTATTATTACTTTTATTTATTATTACACATGACAAGAAATATACACAATTTGCGAAAAAAAACAACGGGTAATTTGATTTGGACATACAATTTTAATGGATCTGGGTTTGTTGCCTTTCATTTTCGTATCCCCAGTAAACTACGCTTTTGCCTGTATCTCACTGAGGATATTTAGCATGAAAAAATAAATCGATACTTCTTTCCGATTTTTGATTACTCAAAAACAAAACCCCGTTGCACGCCTGACCTGACAAACAGTGACACTCAACTACTACTGGAAACATCTTGCGAAATTCAACTCCTCACACATCATCACTCCAGAAAGACCAAAAATATTCATCCCACAATATACCGCACACAATCAAAAGAATAAAAATTAAAATTAAAACAAAAAATACACAGAAACACAAATACAAAAACAACCAAAATTAAAACAAAAAGAAGAAACCCACACTCACGAGCTCACACAAATCCTTTCCACTCGTCATTCATCCTGAAAGCCCAAGTACTCAAAATCCTGTCGCAATAACAACCACGCTCCGATCGACTGTCTAAATGGTTTTACTACCTTTACCCTTATTGAAGTCGGCACGCCATTGTATGTAATGGGAGAGAAATAAGCATATTGCCTTTGGGCAAAAGAGGTTTTAACTCTAGGGATGGTGAACATTTCATTAGTTGCCATGCGTGTCATGTGTGTCTGCTGAGTCTGCATGTTCCCTTCCTCTCGATGGTAGTGCCAGAGTATGGATTTGAGATGTAAATTGGCTATGTTCAGGACCTGATACTCTCTGAAAAGCTCCGCCGTGGGATACCGAGCAGGAAGTTTATTAATTATTTTCACAATCAATTTTTGGGTTTATTTTCACAATCAAGTTTATTAAATATTTTCACAATCAACATTGAAACCCCATAAGACATCTTACTATTAAATGGACCGCCATCTTACCCCAAGATTGGGGTAAGATGCCGAAACGCAAGTGTTAACGAATAATTTTTTTTCAAAGTGTTTCATAATATTTTTAAAGTTCTTCTTCAGGGGAGCGCAAACAAGACGCTCTTGTTTGCGCTCCCCTGAAGATGAGGTGCTCGTATATTTTTAATTTATACACAAAAGTATCAATTTTAACGAGAGTATAATGAACAACAATTAAAACCAACAGACGATTTTACAAAAAAAAATTAAACAAAAACTACGGTATCTTCCCCCAATCTACCCTATAAATTTCAAAACAGTTATAATAATTCTAACCTAGTCACAATCGTAATGAAATTAGCTAGACATGTGCTGACCGTTTTATAATATATAATAGTTTCATTGATAGCAACATACTATGTAAATATACCTACATATCTGACAGGGAAATGACGGTATGTACGAGCATTTAGTAAGCTGACTAAACCATTTTATTATGCAAGCATAAATGGGAGTCGTAGTAGAGGACGACGGAAAGAGTATAGTTGGACCAAGTGAATGTTATTTTGAAAGGAGTAAATGTAAAAAAAATAATAGAGAAACATGTATGCCGCAAAGGAAAGTCTGACTTCTCTACCTGACCCTACAATGAAACGGCAGAAAGGTTTATATGAATGTAAAAAATATTTCATAATATTATTTTCATCACATAGAAATGCAAAAAATATATGTAATTAGCTATACGAATATATTATATTGATCACGTATCTCACACATAATAAAACTTGTTTTTAAATAACGAATAATTTAAATATTCAATTTCACACGGTTGCAAAATGGACAAATTCAACTGCCATTTTTTTAAATTTTAAATAACGAGTATTTCGCATAAACCAACATGACAAATGACAAAAAAAATCGTCTGGAAAAATTGGAAAACAATTTTTCTATAAATTTTATAGAACGAGTAGTGACGAATTTTGGCAAATAAATTAAACTCAGCTGTCCCGTCCAAAGCTTAGGGCTTTTACTGATAAAACACACAATAAACTGAAATTTTTTTCAGTGATTTTTCCACTTTAATATTTACCGAATTTGTACCACCGAGATCGTAGAGAATGAATAAAAAGTCATTTAAATATTTCCTTATACTATTTTTATTTTGTAGACAAAAACAGGATTTTTTCGTTTGTTTCAGATAATATTCCTGTCATGTCATCATCATCAATCATCAGCCCGTTTGACTCAAGTGATGAACATAGGACTTACCTGTCCCTTTTACTCTTTCCTTATAATAGGCACATTGCCTCCAGTTGTTCTCGGCTACTCTTCTGATATCATCTAACTATCTTGCTAGGAGTCTGGCCACACTTCTCTTCCCTGTGATTAGTCGCCACCACAACTTTTTTGGATTCACCTATTATCTGAACATCTGGCATTGTATTATGCACAGTTTCATTTCAATAGGTGGCCATTTTATCAGCGACATTCACGATTTTGGTCTGCTGCTTCATCCATTCATTCGTCTTTCGGTCCCGCAATGAGTTATTCTACATTCTTCTCTCCACGACCCTTTGTATCACCTCGAGCTTATGCATTCGTTGTCGTTTCAAGCGCATATAGACGTCACTTCTTCGACTATAGGCCACTTCTTCAAACATCGTTAAAAAGTAGAAAAGCTCACGTATAAAATTCATCACATGAATTTTATACGTGAGCTTTTCTACTTTTTGACGATGTTTGAAGAAGTGGCTTCAACTGGTCGTCCTGGTTGGAGATCGTCTTCAATCAATTCTCTTCCTTGGTTAAAAATACTATACCACTTGTAAACCATCGTTTTTTCTAAGGCAACAGTCCCCGTAAACCGCTAACATCTTTTCCGAAATGATTTAAGGTGTTTCGTGAGAAACTTAATGACGGCGGCATACTACATTTTTCCATACTTGTGATGTTATTGACGTTTGACATGCTCTCCCGGCGAAATCTCAAACAATACTGTCAAAATTAGACTAAAATTTGGTGAATATACTAATAATGAGTCATATTATCGGAACATACACCTGCGCACTAACGCCCCCTTACTTTACCCCTTCATTCCGCGAATTTATTGACCTTCCATCGTATCTCCCCGCGTCTTTCTATCCACGCATACGCTACATTCACTTCTTCAACTATGGTATGTTATTATACTTTCGTTATATAATGTAAATTGGCGGATTTATCGTCAAGTGGTAATTTCTTCCAATTAAACAGAAAATTTTAAACAAGATATAAAGAAAAACCTGATAGACCTTTTGAGAATAACGATTAAAAGAAGGAATCAAATTTGCAACTCATGGGTTGGGAGATAGACGTCTTAACAACTAAGCCACGGAGGTGGAATTCATCTTTCAATGAAAAAGTGACCCTGTATAAACTGTATGTTATATGCCCATTGGTCACGTAAAAGTTGTCAAATAATTCTTTCATACGGACTTTATCGGCAAAAATCTCCAAAATGAAACCTATTTTAAGGGATATTAAATCAATTCCACCGTGAATACGCCCCGCTCCGCCCTGCTTTCTGAAGGTTAAAAAAGCGAGATTTTTGTGCAAACGTTAGGGTCACGTAGAAACCCTTATTTTGCAATAAAATGACGGAAATTGTTCTAATAAATAATACTTTTATTACACACTGACCCAACCCGTATTCTTACAAAATAATTAAGATATTTAAATGTTCTTTTTTATTGTTACGATATTTTTACTGATTAAGATAAAAACAATGCCATCAAATATTTTTCATTCGCAGATCCTTAATGACAGTTAAGGTTCACGTTAGAAATATTTATTTATTAGGTTTTTTTTTTGTCTCAACAATTTTATATGAGCAAAATACGAAATACAATTTTACGTGAGCAAAATACGAAATGAAGTGATTATTATTAATAAAACTAGCTGTAACAAGTAAAAAATCAAGGAATGTAAATTGACGAAAAATAAAAAGGGATTTTTCAATATCTCGCTGTTACACTATCGTTGAGTTTCTCTTCAGTCTTCAGCTGCTATTGCGCTTGTCATAGGCAATCTACCCAAACTAGAATGATTTGTGCCACCAAATTAAAGTCGCTATGCAATTATATAAGTTAACATAACAAAACTAATTTTTAAAAAAGCCTCTTTCTTTACATGGCATCAATTTACTTCTTTGAAAACAACAACCTTAAGTTTGATTTATTTTTTATCTTTAACTAAACCTATGTCTATGCCATTACACGAGTAAAACCGCAACTATGACAACACAACTATTGTTACACATTGACGCACGTAAAACCGATTTTACGTTGTAAAATTATTCATTTAAGAAATTAACAAACATTTCATAAAAAAACACGAACCAAAATTTTTTTTTCCTTTCTAACAAAACAGCTAAAACATTCAAACCCTGCATTCACCTCCTTACACATACGTTAATTCCAAACTGTATTTATGTTTGATATTACTAAAATTAATTATTATCGAGCGTAGTGTATACTTGGAAAAACGAGAGTAGTGTATCGTAGAGTCGTATATACACGTACGAGTAAGTACATTCTCGTATTCTTTATACGACATTTTTAAACAAAACCTTTATTATTAAAAATAAGAAAAATCTATATTGTAATGCGTTTTCAAGGACTTAATATTGAATGTTCAAAAAAATGTATATAGTACACACGTTTACACCGTGCTGTTTACTTGAACTTTCTGCAGGAATTTGTTATACCACGAATACGGAGGAGTTTAGGGATGAAGAGGACATTTATTTCGAGCAAGATGGTGGACCTCCCCACTACCATCGTGATGTGAGGGTAAACTTGATGAAAATTAGCCGAAAAGATGGATTGGACATAGATGTAGCGTTAAATACTCACCGCGCTCCCCAGACCTATCGCCAATGGACTTTTTTATGGGGACTCGTCAAAGATCAAGCTTTTGGTACAAAACTGGTAAAACGCAATGAATTTATAGCAGCTATTGAAAGAGAGTGCGCGCAAATACCAAAACAAATCATTCATGATGTTTGCGATTCTATTGCTCCACGTTTTTAGCAGTACATGGACCGGAACGGCCATCAATTTGAGCACTTGCGATAGTTAAATGAATTACAATATATATATGATATATGCCTTTTTTAATGAGTTTTACTCTTAAATATAACATCCCTTAGTAATAACTGAATTCAAAACCATTCAAAAGGGGTATACAAAAATATCGACTCGAATATTTGTATATGAAAACTTCAATATATAATAAAATGGAAACATCGACATGATTGCTTTTTATTGTAGTTATTGTTAACACATAGCGAGGTCGCAGGCTCCCCCCGAAGCATCATCTGTTGCCTGACTAGTTCATCTACAATATTAGCTGGGAGGAACGAGTGAACATGTACTTACTAAATAATTCGTTGTAAGAATTGTAATCTAGTTATAAGTAGTATGTAGATGGTAACTATTTCTGAGAAATTATATTATACGAGTACCTTAGGAATATTAAAAATAAAATGACATGTAGGAAATTAAAATTAAGTTAATTCATAGTTATACTACTCGTACAATATATAAATTAAATTTTGTAATCTGTTTTATCAAACACCGTTTATTCCACTTTAAGTAACGGTATAAACCTACCGATTTTAAGGTTTTCACCTCATCATCAGGGGACCACAAACAAAACAGTATTGTTTGTGCTCCCCTGATAATGAAGTAAAAACATTGAAACCGGTAGGATTATACCGTTACATGAAGTGGAATAAACAGTGTTTGTTAAAACCAATAACAATGTCTTTAAACCTTCACAATGTTAACGCCGTAACTATTAATATAAATAAGATTCATTTTTAAGATATAAATTCCTACATAGGTAAAGCCTTCGGTAAATGTTTGCACTATATATTAATTTATTAAATAAAAAAATAAAGCTAGGTAAAGAAAATAAAATACTTGTTTTATGAAATGAGATAATTGGATAAAATATGTTAGACATGATCAATTTATCTTATTTCATCGGTTTAAACAATTATTCAAGATACATGCGGCACTCGGGATAAAATATTCATTGTAACGAAACAAGTCCACTTGCGGATATAATTAATTGATTAGGGTTCGTTACCGCTTAAGGCGAGTCTCTCAATTCGAAAATCCGGAATTACTTAGGCATCATTTGTAACCAATTCGACCCAGTTAATACGGCGTAATTTAATGAAAGGAAGAATTCGAAAGATGGAAAAAAAGGAGATTTATGGCGATTTCGTCGGATTTCTAAGAATACATTTCCGTATTTTCTTAGCGCTGAATCAATATTTTACTAAATTTTTGCTGTCACAAATGAAGGAAGCTAAATTATATTCGATAAAATTATTTTTTTTTTCATTTTATTAAATTAGATTGAGATTCAAGCGTACGATACTGGTGTTATTCAAATTAAGGCGCAACGCAAAAAAGAATTATTGTTAGGCTTTTCCCCAATTCTAGTCGAGTTTTCTATGTCGAGGACAAAGAGAAATTCTACAGTTTGCTGTATATCATGATGGAAAAACATATTTGTTGATAAGAAAATCTGAATAATAAAAAAAATCATGTATGGAAAAAGGGAGATTTTGTTTGTTTTATTATCGCAAATTATGTTAGTACTCGCCACTTCTGAAATCCAGTTTGTTTCTTAGTTGACCTTTGGTAGTCATAAACATTGCCATATGAGTCCGCTTGTTAAAAGTCTATATTGGCTTAAGTGTCACGAATTGATTTGCAAACTTTATCACTTTGTTTCCCCTTAATGGGGGATGACTCCGTTGTATCTTTCAAATCTGTATCTGATATATGTTGCTTTGGAGATGAGCAGTCTTCTTCATTGCATAAATTGATTGTTCCAAATGCATCAAATATGACGGGGTATTATGAGAGGATATTTGCGGTTACTGGATTTTGGCGAGGAATGGTCACCCTTAAGACATGGGTATACAGATTTAGGAAGCACTTTTTTGACACTCTTTTTTGGAGGTCTTATAAATCCGCCAGATGTATTTGAAGGAATGTTAAATAAATAAGTCTAACATCAATCTTTACCAAACAGTTATCCTTCATCCGAGCTTGTCTTACTCTATCCAATATTATAAAACAAGATATTTTATATAAAGCACGCACTTTTTCGCGTATATTCTGCTCTTACTGTCCCCTTCAATGTCCAGGATTCGCTTCCATACATCAAGGTTAGCAATAGTAAATCAATGTGCATATTTATTTTTGAATATATTTGATTTAATTTATTGGCAAAACAGTACTGCGCGCTTGTTTATACCGAAAAAAATATTGGAATTATTAAATTAAACATAAAATCATCTAAATTGGCAAAAGATCAAACTACTTTTTCCAATTATGGCTTCATTTATCTATGAGAAGCAATTTGCAAACATCGTTTCACCGGTATGACTAAAGTTTGCCTTGTGTTTATTTTGTAGAGTAAATATGAAAACTAGAAAAATAATTTTGTCGAAGACAATGCTGAGCACTGAAACCCTATCGATTCAAATGAAATTCCGAATAAGATATTCTTACTCAGAGAGACTTCTCATTGTAGATACAAAGCGAATAGGAAATCCAAGATTAGGAAAGGAGGAAAGGCAGGAGTGGCAATGAGAAAAGGGTTAGAATCGAATACATTTACATGGAAAATGAGAAGATGTAATGCGTGGGAATAATTATGGGAGACAAAACTCGGTAAGATGGATTCTCTCAATCGTTATAGAATATGCAAATCAATGTTTTGTTTAATGCATGCCTACACATTTTCCTTGAATATTGAAGATATGAAGAATAAGATGGAAATCAAATATTGACTCAGAAATCTTGACACTTCATTTGCTGACTAATAAAACAAGATCCTTTGGTTATTATTTAATTCAAATTGTCGTTTTATTCTTACTTATGGTTTTATGTCAACACTACACACGAACGTGTTACTATCACATATCGAAATTTCTACAAAAGTTTCTATATAGTTCGACTTCCCCCAGCCGGTAATTTTCTTACCAAATATATTTTTCTAAACACATGCAGATGCGGGGAATAACCTTATCTTATCTAATGTCCACAACCACCACCTTCATAACCTGAATCTCAACGCGTATGTATATATATTCACTAAGCAACAATTTTAATGTCAATAATAGTGGGTTCGGATCCCGAGCTAGAGCGCTCCTGAGGAGTCTGCTTTCTAAACAGCGCTATAATAATAGTCCTTTAATTAATCTAATCGCAGCTGATTTAGGAGAAGACCAAGATATTTTCAAATTACAAAATATGTATTAAAAAAATAAACTAAGGAATACCAGAGATACCAAAAGCCATCATCATTTTCTTATTCACGTATATCCTGGAGCAGTTTTGTTGCGGAGGTAGAGCAACAGTTCTCCCCACCTTTGAGGCGGCCTTTTTGGCATGTGATGTCCTGCGGGGATTTGAAAGGCATTCTGTCACTGTCCATCACATCTACATGATCACGCCAATACCGCATTTCCGTCCTAGTCTAGCTGATTATATAATCAGTCTATCAGACTTCAAAGTTTCTGACTTTATCTTTAAGAAACTTTCCCGTGATAAGAAAAGTCATTTGCAAAGAAATAATTTAATAAAGAATGCATAAACTTTACTATTAATAACTATGTTTATTTTGGATCAATACACTTAAGCATTGCTCTATCAGCAAGTCCGCGGCGATAAGAATGTGTAACTTTTGTTTTCAATACTTTGTAAATTGGCATATACTCCGTGGCCTAATTGGTAAGACGCTTGTCTCACAACCCGGAGGTTGCGGGTTCGATTCCTGTTGGAAACCAGATATTTTTTTAATTCAGTTTGGTTTTCGCTAAAGGACTCTTTAACATCTTTCTGGTTGGTTAGAAGTTATTGCCACATTGCATTGCAACAAGCCCGCCAGGTTATATGTTACTGCATACAACGAAAGTATAATACTCCTACAATACTATACAATACAATACTCGTTTTTCTCTCCGAAATATCAGTACGTATACTTATCAATATGCGGTGATAAGTGTGTGTAAGAACAAAAATATAATAGTTTGTATATTGGCAAATGCAAATACTCGTGTATCTCAAGTACTACAATCAGTCCACGGTGATAAGTTAAAGAATGAAAATAATTTCTGTACCTGAGAGCCAGAAGCTCTTAAGTGCAATAACTCTATTTTACAGGAGAAGCAAATTAATATTGTATAAACACTTATTCTCTCAAAAATTTTAAAGTTATAATATAACAATTGTGAAATTCATACAGTTTGATTACAAAGTAAGTGTTTATATATTGAATAAGTTGATTTTAAAAAATATTCAGTATTTTGGATTTTAGCGCACGTAGACATTCTGGCTCTCATAATATTACTATCACACTGCAAATAAGTTGTTTTGTTCCTAAGGGAATTGGAGCGAGTTCTATGAGTTCTATACTACAGATGTTTTTAATGAATAAAAATACAAAAAAACCTCCATTATGTGATAAATAAAACCATTATTTATAACTGAAAAATATTTATTTGAAACGGAAAGACAAAGAGAATCGAAAAATAAGAACAAAAAAATAGAAGAAAATCAATCTCCTAGATTCTCAATGTGAGGTATGTTTTTAAAATACTCTTTGTATTGTTCAGGAACCCATTGCAATATTTTGAATAAATCACAATATTTCGGTTTCGATATACTCGTAGGGTTCCTGGAGAGTCTTAATTGTGGCAATGTATCAGGCACAGCTGCTGCTGCTGCTGACCTTCGGACATTCCTTTTGAGATCCAATTCTAAAAATTCATTTTCTTTAAAAGATGTTTTATAAAGTAATTTTCACTATTCTCCCCTCCTCACCTGCACCCATACCATCGTGGATAAAGATACAGGGCTTCCTTGCGATGACTTTTTTCTATATGTAAAAGGTGCTCCTGCACCCTGTAAGGATGAAAAATACCAAAACATATCTAATTTCATAGATATTACATGGAAATATTTGCTGCATGACCTTATGAAATTACAATCATTGCATGTAAAAATAGTCATGGATTGTAAGGACTTTCTTTTTCTTTCTATCACACTGTGTGTTCTATCTTACATCCCCCTCCCTGTGAGTGTGCCCACGTAATAAACATTTATGATTGATCAACTTCACATTTTTATATTTGTTTAAAGCGTAAAAATATGACATGACCATCATTATGTTACGATTTTATCCAGAACAATTATCTGTATAAACGTTTACTTCTTCAATTTCATCTGCAATGGTTTTAGATAGGTATTGGGCGAAACAGGATACCATCTCATTGCCACCTCTGCCTCCTTGTGTCTCATCCCACAACATATGTACAGTATGATTGTCGCGTGGCACTATCATAAACCGTATAATTGAACGTCAAAAGTTTTCTTAAATAAAAACCTTGACTATAGTATTTGTCATATAAGGTGTTGGTAGACACTTTTGAAGATCTGCCATCACTACTCTTATTTTAAAATTTTCTTCCGCTATTTTTTTATCTTCAGCTTTAAGCCTGTATCTACTTGTTGCCTTTTCTACGAGTATGTGCAATTTATTTTCGTTTTACACATTGCCTCTTTCATTTTCTGGACAATTTCTATACTTCGCCTCTAAACTATCACACATGTCACAAGTATCATTATCAGGAGAATGAAAAGAAAAATTAAAGTTTTCATTAAATATCGTCCTGTAAAGCCACTGTTTACACGGAGTTATGTTCTCTACGGTACATTGTTCGACGAACATGAACATTATTTTTATGTTTTAGTCATTTCCCAAATATTTCTTTTCTGTTCGTCCCCTACTGTAGTGACTATTATGTGAAGGAAATTTCAGTATCTCTTTGATTTTATTAATAATCTCTTGACAACTTTTATTTACTGGTTTGTGTGTTGCCTCGTTTATCTGAATCTACTAAACCAGATGGATTCAATATCTTAATGATTGATTTGATGTAAGATTCTTTTATAGATAATGTGTTTATTAAAAATAATTTGTATATTTGTATGCCTACTCTCTTATTATTTTTAAATTCGTACACAATACTCTTATTTCTATTTTTTCTCCTGTCGTCATTTATTTGGCCTTTTGATCTCACCAATTGACATACAAGATACAACAAACTGAACCTTTTTACCCCACGAACTATTTTGTTCCCAAAAATGTTCAAAGATTGCTTCCCTGGTCTCTTCTTGGAAGTTAAAATTATACTTTAAACGGCACCTATTGCTGCAAGGTGGTTTTAACTTCCTGGACTCAACTTTTTTTTCATCAGTTGACATATACGATTTCCCATTGAGCCTTCTGTTTTTTTCTCACATTTTTCTTTCATTTGCTGGGATTTATTTTTCTTTTCTTACTCTAAATGACTTCTTCTTCAGAATTTGAATCAGAATAAGGTACCAGAGTAGATGACCTCTTTACCTCACTGCATCAACGAGTAGATGCAGTGAGGTAAAACGTTTAATTCGTCCTCTATATTTAAAGCATTACTAACCATCTTCTTGGTTCTACTTCAAACACTGCTATAAAACGACATTTTATGAAGAAAAATACAACAATCGCAACTTTAACACTGTTACAATATAATTGGTTTTGTTTAAATATAACTATCACCACTAGAAATTGCAAATAAAACTCCGAAAACGAAAATCAGTCAGCACTTAAACACCAATTTGACAGACGCCGGCATGACATAATGTCTTAGACAAAAGAACTTCTAAGTCAGAAACAAAATATCGTGCGAGCCATAAAGTCTTAAGTGCGTTTAAGATATTCTGGCCCTAAAGCAACTTGCACTTAAGATGTTATGGTTTTCGCGTATTCCATTTTCCGTTGAGAATATACGTTTTAGGCTTTGTGGCTGCAAATATACTGTGTCGATGATAACATAAATGTACATAACTCATTTCGGCCAAAAAGTCACTTAAGACTTTATGGCTCTCAGGTACAGATTTGTATATTGATAAATACTTGTATCTCACTCGGTACTATAACCCTAACAAATTCGCAGTGATAAGAGTGTGTAAGAACAAAAAATATTTGTAATTTGTTTAATCAAACACTGTTTATTCCACTTTTTGTAACGGTATAACCCTACCGATTTCAAGGCTTTCACCTCATCAAGACTGAATTATGTTCGAACTTTTGTTTGTGCTCCCTGATGATGAGGTGAAAGCCTTGAAACCGGTAGGGTTATACCGTTACAAAAAGTGGAATAAACAGTGTATGATTAAATAAATTATAATGTCTTTAAAGCTCCACGATGTTAATGCCTTATCTACAAATAATATCAAAAATATTTGTATATTGGTAAAACTCGTGTATCTCTAAGTACTACAATCGTTATTAGTCCACGGTGATAAGTTAAAAAACGAAAATAAGTTGTATATTGAGAAATACTTGTATCTCTCTCGGTACTATGTACAACCCTAATAAGTTCGCGGTGATAAGACCGTGTAAGAACAAAAAATATTTGTATATTGGCAAAACTCATATCTCTCGGTACTACACCATGCCGTTTGAATGAGCTGTTCTCTTCCAAATTAATTTCAGTTTCCTTATTTAAAAAATGACTACATTTAACAAATGACCCACCGTGAAGGTAATCAACCAGCGTAATAAACACTCATGGTACTCGTATAAATGTATTTTTTAACAGCTTTTATATATTTTTACAAGGCAATTTAGAGAGTGAACGACTTAATTACATTAACATTTTTAATGCTTTAAAACTCCCTTTATGTACCAATATCCGTGTATAATGCTGCCCTTGGTCGGTGAAATACAGTAATACCATTAATTAACACAACTGAGATTGTATTTTTCATCCGTTTCAGCATCAATTGCATTCCATGACTTAAACGGAAAAAAAAACGAAAAATTCAACTATTTAATCTTAATTTTTTGAAACGGGAAAGTAATGTAAACATCCAAGTATTAGATTTTTTTCTTTATCGTTGATAGTTCCGATATATTGACTAGAATAACACATCGATCAATAAGCCCCGGGACTAACTACTAAAATAACATTTGTTTGCCAAAATTCTTCTTTTTTCATCAACATAATCTCCTTCAAGAGCGATACATTCATTCCAACGCTTTCCTAACTTTTCTATGCCAGCCGTGTACCACGATTTATCTTTGGTTTCAAAATAGGCGATAGTTTCGGCAATCACTTCTTCATTGGAGCCAAATATCTTTCCCTGGAGCATCTTTTTGAGGTCTGCGAACAGCCAATAGTCGCTGGGGGCCAAATCTGGAGAATACGGTGGGTGCGGAAGCAATTCGAAGTTCAACTCGTGCAATTTGGTCATCGTTACCATCGACTTGTGACACGGTGCATTGTCCTGATGAAACTTTTTTCTTCTTCATATGGGGCCATTTTTTTGCAATTTCTGCCTTCAAGCGCTCCAATAATGCTATGTAATATTCGCTATTGATGGTTTTTCCCTTTTTAAGGCGATCGATGAATATTATACCATGCGCATCTCAAAATACGGAGGCCACGCCCTTCCCGGCCGACTGTTAAGTTTTTGGTCGCTTCGGACGACTTTCACCGGCTGCTCTCCACTCAGCTGACTGAGTATAGTGGTGGATCCAAGTTTCATCCATTGTCCCATATCGACGCAAAAACTCCTGTTTATTTCGCGTAAATAGTGCCAAACAGCACTCTGCATCATCGATGCGTTGTTGTTTCTGTTCCATTGTGAGCAAAAGCGGCACCGATTTCGAAAAAAGCTTTTTAATGACCAAATGTTCATGCAAAATAGTGTAAACACTACGAAATGATATCTTCAGGATGTCAGCTATCTCACGCAACTTTACTTAACGATTTTCCATAATGATTTTGACGGTTTTTAATGTTTTCTGGTGTAACAGCCTCATTTGGACGACCAGAGCGTTCAGTATCATTTGTGTCTGTACGACCGCGTTTGAAATCAGCATACCACCAACAAATGGTTGTTTTCGACGGAGCAGAGCCCGGATAACACTTTTCAAGCCATCACTGAATTTGAACGGTATTTTCTCCCATTAAAAAGCAATGTTTTATTAACACGCGAAATTCGTTTTTTTTTCATTGTTTTGAAAATAGCAAAAGTA
>OX463853.1:23179192-23251961 GCA_949825065.1 Odontocerum albicorne
TCCTCTCACCCCTCCCGCCTCCAACCGTTGAAGTGTCTATATCGGTGCCAGTCCGAACAGCATTTAGTCTTGTTTACGCTCCCCTGAAGATGAGGTGAAAGCCTTGAAACCGGTAGGGTTATACCGTCATAAAAAAAAAGTGGAATAAACAGTGTTTGTTAAAATAAATTACAATGTCTTTAAACCTCCACAACGTTAATGCCTTAACTATAAACAACATATTAAATGCCAGTACGGCAAAAAAGGCGAAAATATATAAAAAGTTCAAGCTTAAAGATAGAATGTTGTCTCTTAAAATATATTTCAACCAGTGCTGTAAGAAAAATGGACTTATTCCTAGATACATTAATATTTATACCAATAGTAAAACCAAATCAGGCCAAGAATCAGTGAAAAGTGCTAAGAAAACATGGCTTAACAAAGAAATCAAACAGTGTCATATACAAAAGAACGTCTTACAAAATTATATAAAACTTTTACATACAGAACTCATTCATTGTTTGCATCCAGTTGAGTGGGACCTTTTTAACGATTATGTGTATGAATCTGTCAGTGCATTTGGATCGAAAAAGAAAAAAACTCTGGATAAAAAACTAAATAAATTAAAATGTGACCAGATTGACGGAATACCTAACACTAACACAAGCGACAAAAGCCAAGATTTAAAATTCGCAGAAAAAGTGTTTAACCTATCGAACCATAAATTTAGGGATGAAGAACTGGACCTTTTGTCAAAAGGGCTCAAATATTCCCTAATTCAAAAAAATGTTCCCAACCAAATAGAGCAGCTCGCTGTGGACGCTGTTGCACTACTTCGTAATGAGGACAAAAATGTGCAATACAAGTGTGCAGCCGACATCAAGAAATCCATCGCCATGTGTCAAGTGAATAACATCGCCCGGAAGGAACTAGCCACGGCCATGAACATCAAAAAGACTTTGAAAGATAATAATTTAACATTAACCAAGGCAGACAAAGGTGAATCAATAGTTATATTTCATAGAAAGGATTATGAAGAAAAAGTCCTAGATTTTCTGAATAACAATAAATTTCAAGTAATAAAAACCAGCCCATTAAATTCTCTGCAGACTAAAGTAAAATCCGTCCTTAAAAATTGTAGCTCCATCATGAACCAAAATTTTAAAAAGAATTTGTGTATAATGAATCCACAAATACCGCAATTATATGGCTTAGCCAAATTACACAAAAACAATATACCTATAAGACCTGTAGTCTCATATAACCAGGCACCAACCTATAAAATATGTAAGTTTGTCAAAGAACAGTTTCATAATCTAACCCAAGTTAAAGCTGAATACTCAATCAAAAACTCATTGGAATTAATTGATAAATTAAAAAACATAGAAATGCCTCATAATGCAAAACTGGTATCCTTTGATGTCACTAACCTATATCCAAGCATACCAGGTTGGAGATCCTTAGAGCTCGCAAAAAATATCATAAATGACAAAAGTAAGGACCTTGTTAAAAATTCGGAATTGATTTCACTGATGGACTTATGCATCAAACAAAATTATTTTAACTTCAACAATAAAATATATAAACAAACGAATGGTTTAGCTATTGGCTCACCAT
Source organism: Odontocerum albicorne (assembly GCA_949825065.1). Classification (NCBI taxonomy): domain Eukaryota; kingdom Metazoa; phylum Arthropoda; class Insecta; order Trichoptera; family Odontoceridae; genus Odontocerum; species Odontocerum albicorne. The sequence goes on from OX463853.1 coordinate 23,180,789, forward strand.
TGTCTCCCCTTCTCAGTGAAATATTTATGAACTATTTTGAAAAATGTATTTTTAGGAGTAAGTTTAAGTTAACCAAAAATGTTTTGTGCTGGTTTAGGTATGCAGATGACATTCTTTGTGTTTGGACGGGTACCGATAGACAATTACACCATTTTCTTAAATATTTAAATTCTATAGAAAGTTTTATAAAATTTACATTAGAAACAGAACAGGACGGAAAATTAAATTTCTTGGACCTAACATTATCTCGGAAAAAAGGCACATTTGACTTTGATATATATAGGAAAAATACTTATTCAGACTCTATAATACCAGCAACTTCTAACCATCCTAATAATCATAAATTCGCCGCCTTTAACTGTATGCTTCATAGATTGCTCAGTGTCCCATTAACCGACGACAATTTTAAAAAGGAATTAATAACCATCAAAAAAATTGCTACAAATAATGGCTATCCTGGAAGCCTCATTGATTCACTTTTAAAAAACAAAACAAAAAAGAAACTTATAAAAGATTATATATTTAACGACACCTATAAGCATACCTATAAATGGAGCAAAGTCCTATTTATAAAAAATATATCAAATGAAATAACCAAAAATATTCCAAGTCACATAAAGCCAGCTTTTTACACTAACTTTAATCTCCGGAAACTCTTATTTAATGGGAAAGGCAAAAATGGAATACTTAACAACAGCGGTGTGTATAAACTTTTATGTGCTGACTGTGATAATTTCTATATAGGAAAGACAGGAAGATCTTTTGAAAAGAGATTTCGTGAACACCAATCTGCTTTAACAAATCCTCTAATTTATTCTGAAATGGCTAATCATTGTCACCGTGAGAATCATACTTTTTCTATCGATGATGCCAAATTCTTACATATTAGCGACAACGGAAATAGATTGGACAGATTGGAGGCCCTAGAAATTTCTAAGTCAGTATACCGATCAGAGCATCTGCTGAATACTTATTTCCCCAAAATCTCCCCGCTCTTGGCCGAAATTATACCTAGCCTTCCTCTCACCCCTCCCGCCTCCAACCGTTGAAGTGTCTATATCGGTGCCAGTCCGAACAGCATTTAGTCTTGTTTACGCTCCCCTGAAGATGAGGTGAAAGCCTTGAAACCGGTAGGGTTATACCGTCATAAAAAAAAAAAAAAGTGGAATAAACAGTGTTTGTTAAAATAAATTACAATGTCTTTAAACCTCCACAACGTTAATGCCTTAACTATAAACAACAAATTACCAGATTGATGGAGGTGGGCAAATGTGGGCACTATTCTAGTTGGTTCTCTTCATACTTATCTGATAGAACTCAGAGAGTCAAATTGGGTGATAGTGTATTTGGTGAGCCTCTTTTTGTAAGATTCGGAGTACCCCAAGGTAGTGTTCTGGGACCTATATTGTTCTTGATATATGTGAATCAGTTGTGTAATCTTTCTATCGGGGGTAATATTATTACTTTTGCGGAAGACACGGTTCTTCTGATCGAGGGCCGAACATGGGATGATGTATTTTCAAAGACTAACGAAGAATTACGTGTAGTTAAAGAATGGATGGACTCAAATTTATTGACTCTGAATTCCCAAAAAACTAAAAACATCACATTTAGCATATCTACAAGAACTCAAGCACCTACAAATAAATACATAACACTGCACACTTGTTCACCCATGGCTGACTGTAGTTGTGTTTCTTTGGAAAGGGTTGATAGTATAAAGTACCTCGGAGTTTATGTTGATCAGTTCCTTCGTTGGGAGGTCCATATTAACACTTTGAGCACAAAAATCAGAAAAATACAATAGGATACATATTTCGTATGATTCGAAATGTGCTCAGTAAAAATATTCTTAAAAGTATATACTTCACCTTATGTCAGTCAGCACTTTCCTACGGTATATCAGTTGGGGGGGGTGCACCTTAACCCAAAAGCACATATTGCAGGTTTCCCAAAAATTGATTGTGAAAATAATTAATAAACTTTCTGCCCGGTATCCCACGGCGGAGCTTTTCAGAGAGTATCGGGTCCTGAACATAGCCAATTTGCATCTCAAATCCATTCTCTGGCACTACCATCGAGAGGAAGGGAAGATGCAGACTCAGTAGAGACACATGACACGCATGGCAACTAATGAAATGTTCACCATCCCTAGAGTTAAAACCTCTTTTGCCCAAAGGCAATATGCTTATTTGGCTTCCATGGCGTACAATGGCGTGCCGAATTCAATAAAGATAAAGGAAGGAAAACCATTTAGACAGTCGATCGGAGCATGGTTGTTATTGCGACAGGATTTTGAGTACTTGGGCTTTCAGGATGAATGACGTGTGGAAAATATTTGTGTGGGCTCTTGAGTGTGGGTTTCTTCTTGTTGTTTTGATTTTTGTTGTTTTGTATTTGTGTTTCTGTATATTTTTGTGTTAATTTTTATTCTTATGATTGTGTGCGGTATATTATGGGATGAACATTTTTGGTTTTATTTTTGTTTCATTTTGGGTTCATTTTTAGTTTTACTTTTGTTTTTATTCTTATGATTGTGTGCGGTATATTATGGGATGAACAAGTTTGGTCTTTCTGGAGTGATGATGTGTGAAGAGTTTGATTCCGCATGATGTTTCCAGTTGTAATTGAGTGTTACTGTTTGTCAGGTTGATGAGAACGTGCAACGGGGTTTTGTTTTTGTGTTATCAAAAATCGGAAAGAAGTATCGATTTATTTCTCATGTTAAATATCCTCAGTGAGATACAGGCTAAATCCTAGTTTACTGGGGATACGACAAATGAAAGGCGACAAACCCAGATCCATTGAAATAATGTATGTCTTAATTAATTTAACTTAATTCATTCGTTCCCCGTGACCAAACCATTTCAGAGAGCTCTCCTTCATCTTACTCAACAGATAAGCTTCAAGTTCACATTCATCCCTAGTCCCCTCATTCCGTATTCTGTCACACATAGTCACCACGTATTTTTCTCAGAGCACGCATCTCTACAGCGTTTATTTGGCTTCTTTCAGTCGTTTTTCCATGTCCAGGTTTCATTTCCACACATAAAAGTTGTTACTTAAATAGTGTGTGAACAATCAAATAGAAAAGTTTTAAATAATTTCAAAATATAGACAAACTCAATCTTATTCAAATCCAATAATTTTGCTAATAAAAGTAAAATATATAAGAAAGATGATGTCAATCGTACAAAAATATGCGTCAGGTTTTCGACATCTCTGGAAAGAATGGGTATCGACAAATCTCTTCCATTTTTATTAACAAACATTAACCCGTATCTTTTACGACCCAGTTTTTGGAACAAAAAATAATATTTTTCACCATTAATCTCGTAATAGTGAAAATTTTCGTTCTCTCGTATCAATAAGTAAACATTTACTTATTGTAAAAACAAGTACTTATTTGTTTTTAAATATCAAATATCTTTCAAGACCGTGTAATGAGTGAGATGAAATGAATATTAAGTAATAATGGCTATCGTTTTAAAAGTGCAAAAAATGTCTTGCAATAGAGAAAAAAGGAAAATAGAGGACAATCTTCAATCACATTAGTCCAGAGAAACCTGAAAGGAGCTGTAGGAATATTTCCTAAGGTATCTTAAAAGAGAGGGAATTGCTATACAGCTTTTTCATTGGAAATACTCCGAGCGAAAAAAAGGATAGAGACAGAAATAAAAATAATAGATTTCAGATGGGGATCCCATCAAAAGCTTTTATTATGGTTTTTACCAAGGTTCAATGTAATTGAATTACGTCAGAGAAAGCCAATCGCTATACGATGTCGTATTGTCATTTGAGATGGCTTTATATTGAATATGGCAATTTTCAGATCTGAAAACAGTTTGGGTAATTGGGAGACAATCCGAGTGGCAATAAGACAACAATTTATGCTCCAATTATGGGATCGTTAAATATATGAATGAATATTTGTCAATAAAAGTGGTCGAGATATGTCAATTTCCCCAATCATGGAGAAATTATCCATGTGAAAATGAAATGATATAATTATTAATTCCCATACTTATATATAATGATTAGTACAATACACGTAATCTTATTCTTTTATTTTATTTTTTCCTTTTATGTTCATTGTTATACATGGTACATCTGGCAACCTTATTGCTACATATATATAATAGAATCTTGCTCCAAGTAACAAGTTTATCTTGGATACGTAGAGATGTTTTAATTTTTAAGTTATTATTAAAAAATAGTAAAAAAACTGATCGGAACAATAATGGCAATACGAGAGTTAAACAATTAGTTAAAATATAAGAAATAGAAAGAAACGGTATTCTGATATTGTAATATTTTTTCAATTCTCTCTTCAACGTCATTAAGAACGGTGCACATCGTATAACTCTTGGAAGTCCGTTCCAGTCCGAACAGTAAATTAAGATGTGTAAAATAAGTGGTGTATTGGTATGCAAAGGAATCTCTCATCGCGTAATCGAAGAGAACTCAGTGTTTTGAAAGAAAGTGGAATTATTGGAAGATATGAAGAATCTTCGTCATTGAAATACTTATAGTTGATATTAGTTTAAATAAATTAAATATGACAACAAATTTAATCATTTGAGCGTAAGGGTAACAAGACAGTAGCTACGGCCAAAATATTGGTTACTTCCCTGCATCTCCATACGTTTAAAAAAATCTAATTGGTAAGAAAACAGCAGAAAATATACAAAAGAAAGATGCCAATAATCCATAAAAAATACATGATTATCAAACTTTTACGTACGCATTTTTTTAAATTCAACAATTGTGCGGTAAACACTTTTTACAAACTACATATAAACATATCACACCGTTTCACTGCTCGAGTAAGCTGAGAGGATAGAGGGCCAGACTTTTCCTATCTCGACATACATATTTCGCCTTTTCTCGACCAGATACCTTATCATATAGCTCCTACGATTTGTCTAACTTCTTTATATTCCTTCTTTTAAAATATTATTCACTTGATTCAATAATTTTGAAATTAATATTAATAATAAAGCGTTTTTGGCCAAAATATGGATGATTAAAACTTCAACATTTTCTTTTTAAATATTGCACTTTTTAAAATTAATTAAATTCGACAAATATACAAAACGAATCTCTAATTTGATAAAACTCCATAAACTGTTTATAACAATTGCAAAAGCATAAACAGCGAATTACCTGACCAGTGGGGCTGGGGCTGCGAGGCGTACTGGGCTCATGAAGCAGTAACTCTCCATGTACACCAGCGTCCATTCATAAGGCTAAGCAAACCTTCACGAGCAGATGGACACATTAGTTAAACAAGGGAGTGGTGGGTGGGTATACAACGAAGACTCGGAGTTTGCGAATATCTGCTCGTAAGCGTTCGCGTAATGTAGATAGAGTACATACGAATTAAAAAATGTGGTGCGGACATAACACCAATCAATTATCATCAATAACGGAAATAGTAATTAAAATTTTAATAAAAGGACAATTTAAACAGAGCCGTTTAGAGAGAAACCTCTCTTTAAAGGTTCTCTAACTCGGAAATCGAACTTTTATTGACAGATTAACATATTACAAAAAAAAAAAACGTGGAGGGTAACAAGGTGGTGGCTGCGGCTATTAGATTAAGAAATTCCCCGCATCTGCAGATGTATACAAAAATATGAAAATCTTGCCTAGATATTGTATGAATAAGAAGGTGATAGCTGCAGCCATTCGATAAGGTACTTCGCCGCATATTTATATGTTTAGAAAAACATATTTGATAAAAAAACACTAAAAGCTTACCAAGGGTAGACGAACTACAAAGGGATTTTTATCTTGATCTTCCCATTTGTAAGAGTTAAACATTCTGAGTGTAGTGTATGTGTGTTGTGTTCATATATAATCAGATTTTTTTATTAAACCTCCCAAAAAAAGTGTTTTCTAAAGCTGCACACGCCATCATATCTTAAGAGGTGACCAATCCACGCTACATGACCAGAAATAGCAAAAGCCCTGTCGTAATATCTCACCTTATTGGATCGTTTCGGAACAATCGATAGTATTGAAGCATTTGAAATAGGTATCTCCATAAGAGAGCAGTGAGTTTCAAAATCTCGAAACGTGGGTATACAATCCTTCTAATAATAACACAAATACCATATAAAAACTCCTTGTTTGACATGAGACTAAAAATTGATGATTGTTGACCGCCAAAACACATGTTGGTAATTGTGAGATTGTAACGTTTTACATTCCAATATTTTTTGATATCTAATAATGGCGGAACTGAAAAGGAAATAAAAAAGACAGGCGCCATCACACGGTTAACTATACATAAATAAGTGGAAGAACTTGTGAAAAACCTTGACTTTTTCAATATTTCCGTATAATGTTGAAACATGGGTATTGAGAGAAAAAGGGAAAAAATAGACGCCTTAGTTACTTGCTTGGACAGCATACAAGATAAATTTATATAACTGGAAGATTATATAAATTTATCTTATAATAACTGGAAGAACTACAAATTGAACAACGTTTGCCTTCAATAAAACTGCAAATCCTCTTCGGCCATATTATCAGACTAGAAAATACAATGGAAAGAAGGGTGATGTAAGAAAAAATAAAGATCCATATTATCAGACAAGAGGAAAATGGAAAGATTACCATAGCGATAAACAGACCTGGTGAAGTATTCAGCCAACAGCTCACTTTAAGACATTAGTAGAAATGCTATTGACCGTGAGAAATGGAGGCGTACAATTATTTCTCCAGTGCGGTCAATTCGCTCGCAAGATCAAGTCCAATGATCACGACTGCTGTAAAGCTTCTTTCTATAACCATAACCTTTGATTTCACTACATGCATTTTTAAATATTTTACTAGATACTCTCATACTTATCACATCCCTTAAATTGCCGTCAATTTCAGTATAACCATATAATCTGCATATAGAATTCTACATACATTTACTTCACTAATTATATCACCTCTCCCATCATCTTTTAGATCGCCCACACTGATCCACACGCATTAAAAAAATGTTTAAAATTCTTCGTATCAAACCAAATTTCGTTTTGAAAGTTCGTTTACTTGAAAACCTTATAGAATGGGGATGCAGGGGGAAAGGACAATATATGGGCCAAGTTACTGATGTATTCCGGTCTGATTTTGATGTTGAATGTATTATATTGCGTTCAGAGGCGCATTGATAATTCGGGGTTTGGACTATTTTTAGAATGCTGTTTGAATTATTATCAAACAAAAGTATTATATCAGCACATATGCGTTTGACTGACCAAAATAAATCGCGACTTGGAAGACCCTGACGTGAATGGGTCCTTCAGTAGAGAAAATTGTTTAGGCACCGACCTAGTTTTCATAATAAACACCAAAGTACAATTTATATAGCGCCGTTTAAAGAGCAGACTCTCCTCAAGGACGCTCCATCTCGGGATTCGAATCCACTATTATTGAAAGATTAAAATTTTAAAAAATGCAAGGAAGGTAGTGCCTGTGGCCATTATTTGGAGCTACTCAGCATCTGCTTAGAAAAACATAAAAAGCGTACCAAGGGGAAGGCGAACCATAAAGAGATCTTTATAGAACTTCCGATAGATAAGTGATTGCATTACATTCGGCTTTAATTGTAGTGCATTCTTATTGGTTTTTAACTGGTTTCAGAGTCTTCAGCCAACATTGGTTTGTAACTGGTTTAAAAGTTCATACTGAGGAGTGAAGACAACGGTGAGCCAATAGCTAAACCATTTGTTTGTTTATATATTTTATTGATGAAGTTAAAATAATGTTGTTTGATGCATAAGTCCATCAGTTAAATCAATTCCGAATTTTTAACTGAGTCCTTACTATTGTCATTTACGATATTTTTGCGACCTCTAGTGAAATATTTATGAACTATTTTGAAAAATGTATTTTTAGGAGTAAGTTTTAGGTAACTAAACATGTTTAGTGCTGGTTTAGGTATGCAGATGACATTCTTTGTGTTTGGACGGGTACCGATAGACAATTACACCAATTTCTTAAATATTTAAATTCTATAGAGAGTTTTATAAAATTTACACTAGAAACAGAACAGGACGGAAAATAAAATTTCTTGGACCTAATATTATCTCGGAAAAATGGCACATTTGACTTTGATATATATACGAAAAATACTTATTCAGACTCTATAATTCCAGCAACTTCCAACCATCCTAATAACTATAAATTCGCCGCCTTTAACTATATGCTTCATAGATCGCTCAGTGTCCCATAAACCGACGACAATTTTAAAAAGAAATAGATAACCATAAAAAAATAGCTATAAATAATGGCTATCCTGGAAGCCTCATTGATTCACTTTTAAAAAACAAAACAAAAAAGAAACTTATAAAAGATTATACATTTAACGACACCTATAAGCATGCCTATAAATCGAGCAAAGTCTTATTTATAAAAAACATATACGAAATAACCAAAAATATTCCAAGGCACATAAAGCCAGCTTTTTACACTAATTTTAATCTCCGGAAAATCTTATTTAATGGGAAAGGCAAAAATGGAATACTTAGCAACAGTGGTGTGTATAAACTTTTATGTGCTGACTGTGATAATTTCTATATAGGAAAGACAGGAAGATCTTTTGAAAAGAGATTTCGTGAACACAAATCCGCCTTAAGAAATCCTCTAATTTATTCTGAAATGGCTAATCATTGTCACCGTGAAAACCATACTTTTTCTATCGATGATACCAAATTTTTACATATCAGTAGTAACGGGAATAAATTGGACAGATTAGAGGCCCTAGAAATTTCTAAGTCAGTACATCGATCCGAACATCTGGTGAATAGTTGTATCCCAAAAATCTCTCCGCTCTTGGCCAAAATCGTCCCATGCCTCCCTCACCCCTCAGCCCCAACCGTTGAAGCGTGTATATCGGTACTAGTTCGAACAGAATTTAGTCTTGTTTGTGCTCCCCTGAAGATGAGGTGAAAGCCTTGAAACCGGTAGGGTTATACCGTTACAAAAAAGCGGAATAAACAGTGTTTGATAAAAATAAATTACAATGTATTTAAACCTCCACAACGTTAATGCCTTAACTATAAACAACAAATTGAATATTGTTCACAACTTCTAGACACACCAAATAGTAACACATTAATATTACAATTTACTTGAAAACTCTAACAGAGAATAAAAATCACGTCTAGCAGTTGGCTATAGGTGCGTCCGAATGTGTACATCTTTCAAATCGGCAACTAAATGTTTTATTTTCATATCATACTTTTCGTCTGAATTAGGTGTTAAACTATCGCATGGAAGACTATACCTAAAATACGAGTAGTATTCGTGAGGCCCTCTCGAGTGACAAGTGTTTTAAACGACGATAGTAAAGGCTGCAGTTCCAAATAAATTATATTATGATATTAATGAAACTAAAATAAATATTGCAGAGTGATATATAATTTTAGATAATTTGGTATAGCGCTGTTTCCCGACCATCAAGATTCCTAATTAGCTCAACATATTAGCTTACAGAAGATGTATAGAGAACAAGTAGTATCTCGAGTCTACCGAAAACTTCGCCAATTTGGAGTTTTGCCTCAAGGACGACAGAAGACTTTGTAGAAGAGATTGTGTTACCTGAAATGTTCTGTCAAAATATTTGGGTATGCTAGGAAGGGCCCAAGTAATCGCAGCGCTCGACCTTAACCTGAGACAAGATTCGGAGAACTTCTTCCATCTAAAACAATCCTGGAATTACCTGGGAATCTGATTGTTAAATAAATTCCAGTGAATTAAAAATGTTATATGAAAAGCATAAATATCGACACTAATACTCGTACGTCAAATTTGTGCGTTCGATTCTCAATTATGAAAAAAAAAAAATTTCACAGGTTTTGACACGCCAAGATGACACCGCATAAAATGATCATGTTAATCTAAAACAATGTAAAACTTTGCTAATCGTTGACCACAGTGAAAAAAACATTTTTTTTGTACTAACGAATTAACAGATGAGAATATTTTTTAGATTTTCTTTAAACGTCACGAAAAAAATCTGTGATGAAATAAATATTTTCGTTTATCATTAAGAACCTGATTAACAAGATATACACATATCATAGCGCCGTGTCACTTGAGGGGAAATCAAAGAGAACAAAGCTCCATACATTTCCATCTAAAGACAAAACTGTCACCCCCTCTACATTCATACATCTCGTCATGCACAATCTTCCATTCTTCATACTTCTCAATTAACTTTTTTTTCAAAATCTGGTCCACTCGCTCCAGCTACATTTGAATTCATAATTTAGGCAACGCTAGTATTAAAACGTTCTACTTCTTCTTGCAGTCAGTTATTCGTCGAGTTCTTTGGGGGTCTACATTGTGATTAGCTTCTCATCTCATTTCATCTAATCTTTGAACATGATCCCTTGCCTTTCCAATCTTACGATGTCATTAAGTTGACACATTCTTATTCTGTCTCTAAGTGTTTCCTTAGTTGTCCTTCCTCTCTGGTGTTCAAATGCGTACATGGAATGTCATTAAGTTGACACATTCTTATTCTGCCTCTAAGTGTTTCCTTAGTTGTCCTTAGTCTCTGGTGTTCAAATGCGTACATGGAATGTCCTTAAGTTGACACATTCTTATTCTGTCTCTAAGTGTTTCCTTAGTTGTCCTTCCTCTCTGGTGTTCAAATGCGTACATGGAATGAAATATGTTATAAACCAATTTATATTTATGAAGAGGTTATTATTATTTAAAGGTGTGCGTACGCCAGCTCATTTCAAAATCGATTTAATGGATGTAAGGTTTCGATTGAGAAATATTCATGAATTTAGAAGTCGTGATAAATATAAAAAGATTATAATAAAATTTCTCTAAATAATAAATCTAACTAAAAATGTTATCCCCGATAAAACTTTAAAGACTAGACAAAATTTTATGAAACAAAGGAAGAAAAAGTTAAGACAAATAAAAGGAACTTTCTGAATAATGTAAAATCCCATCACAACACGACCCAAATACCGTCGAGATAAATTATCAGGTGTAGAAGGAACGCATCTATTATGTATGGAGACTAATATTTTATTAAACTTTTGTGCGTTGAATGAAAAATGTTTGTTTTCGACTCACACGATCTTAGTTCAAATCAACTCTAGGACGTACGAGAATATTTTCGTTGAATTACACAGATACATAAAACTGATTTCTATGATTTCAGTTTAACATACGCGTTATTATACAATACAAGTAGTATCTACTCTCTTTTCGTGATATACTCGTACATACATACTACGTTAATATAATCAAAATGAGTTCCTTACAGATTAGGTAAAAAAACAGATCTCCGTTTACTTCATCCACATTCGCTTCGCATTTTTTTTTCGATTTCTCTGCATTCAAACTATTTATTTTGCAAATTTTCCTACTATTCGTTTTCTTTTCATATTTCATTCCTTCAAAAATCTGGTGCACTTGATCCAACTACGTTTTTATTCGGTCAATGTCTTTCACGTACACGTTGAAATTTTCAGTTGTAATTAAAACGTTTTATTTACGACTTCAAATTAACGATAACTTTTTGTGTGGTTTACACGAGATGAAATTAATAGGGCGCATAAAACTAAATACAGAGAAAACCACGTGAATGTATAACTAATGGTTAACTATTTACGATTGATTTATAAAGAACATATCCATTTATAATAAAATAAATAAAACACTTATTTAGTATTCACCACTGTTTTATTTCAGTTCACTACCGGTTTTCTCACCAGGTTACTAAATTATGTCTAAAACATTTTTTTCTAATTGTAATTAGTGCTGAAGAGGGGGAAGGCTACTAAGGGGAGGGGAGTAGGTAGGCGTCAAAAGGATGGCTTTTGAACGGGAAACATATTAAGCAGAGGACTATTATTTAAATTAATTTGGTTGTTTATAATGTTGAGGCTTAATTTACAGCGAACTCAAATACAACACCATCTTGTAAAACAAATATATTTTCTAAGATTTAAGATATAAAGAAGTTGGTAAATACTCAAGAGTCTTACGTTAATATTAATTAATGTGAAATATATCGGTTGCACAGTAATCTTGAACTAAAATAAATTCCAATATCATGTTAAAAAATCTAATATTTTAACTGTTTACTGATAATTTTAGTTATATGCAAATATCTCACCATTAATACCTTACGAAATAACGAAAAAGAAAATCTGATACGAAATTTCATTGACAATTTAGAAAATAACATCACCAAAGAGAGTCAACTGTAGGTACAAAAAAATCATTGATTGAAATGAATATAAAAGCTTGCATAAAGTATACTGGAAAAACTTCAAAGGTACATAAGCAACGTAAATACAAAAGGCCATATTGCTTTTCTGCCATTAATATTCCATCCCAGAAAGGTCTTTTGTTCAGCGTCTGCACAAATCCCTCGTCACAATGTAGCAACAAGAGCACTGAGTGAAATAAGTGGGACGGTTATGCAATCATACTTCCCGCACATCCCCTAATGCATCCCTTTTGAATTTTCCACACTTCATTTTTGCCTTATCGGTAAATGCAGTCGAAAAATTTACCTTAAAAAAATATATTAACTTTCTTTACGTATGGACACTGAAATGAATGAAAATAACTTTTAAATATTTGCAGAAATTTTCATACGGTTTTCTTAAAAGATGAAATCAATCATTGGTTGGTTGTTTTTATACATGTACACACATATCATCACGTCATATCCTTTGGCTTAGTTATTAAGACGTGTTTTTTCCTACATAAAGGGGCCCTTTTTTTAAATATTCCAGTCTCACTTGAGGCCTGTTTAAACATGTATTCAGTCTTATTTGATTTAAGAGAAGATAAAAACTTCATTGTATTACATTTTCATTGTATACAGTACCTGGCTAAGCCTGACTAGTTTATTGCCATATGGCAATCTCTTTTAACCAACTGGTGTCAAAGAGGCGTTATATAAAAATCAGACTGAAACCAACAACTTCCGTAACGTAGTTGGAAAGACATATGTCACCTGACCCTGTGGTTGTTAATTCGACTCCCGTTAGTACACTTGAAAAATAGGTTCAGTTTGTTTTACACTTCAGGCATCGTCAACATCTTTTTGGTGTTCTGAAAAAGATTGCCACGTGGTAACATTTTCGCCAGGTTGTGCTGTATACAATTGAAGTATTATTTAATACAATACAATCATTACAAAATTTAAATAGTCTTTTTACTTATCTTAACGGTTTAAAGAAAAAGGGGAAAAAAACGATATATTAGAAAAGAAATCATTGAAAATATAAAAGCGACTCACCCAGATTTTATTCTCAGCTTATTGAGAATTTTACAAAATATGCGTACTGTTTTTGTTCAGTATCTCGTTAGTAGAATCAAATTAAAATATCATACATATGAATTTCGAGAGTTCTAGATTCACCCTAAATAAATAAAAACAAAAGTTTTGAGGAATCATATAATATATACTCATTGATTTACGTCATTCGACAACGAGCAAATATTACAAATTTTAGATATCATAATACCCATCAGGCATCAAATTAAAAAATATATATTAATTTAAAGAGTTTCTCTAATAAAAAAATATGTTTTCGGGTTTATCCATGCATAAAAAGTATACTTCCCATACACATGATTAAAAACAATAAATATTTTTGTGGAAACATCGAATATATACGAATTGATTAATGGAATTCCATACTGCGAGCAAATATTTGGAATGTTGGATTTCATAAAGTAAACCATCAGGAATCAAATAAAAAAGAGTGTTAATCAATTAAAAGAGTTTCTCTAGCAGTTTATCCATCCATTAAAATAATATTTCCCATACAAGTAATTAAAAACAATAGTTTTGCTGAAACATCGAATAAATACTAATTGATTCGAAGAATTCAATCCACTCTGGGAACAAATATTTCATAATATAAAATAAACCACTGGTACACGATAGAAAATATATTTTACAAACTACCAACAATTTTGCGCTACAGCCTCATTATTTTGAGTGCTTATTTAGTTATTCTAAAAAATAAAATACAATAATATATATCTCAATAGAACTGAAATAAAATTGACTGTGATATCTGTGGCATAGTGACAAAAACCTTGACTATTACTTTGACGTTTGTAGTTCGACAAGCGGTGAAAATTAAATGCAAATATAAAAGACTGATTTTTTTTAATTCAGGGCTTTCAGCATATTTTTCTTGATTTGGAACGAATGCTATTAAAGCTATAAGCTCACGGAATTGAATTGTACACTGGAAATGCGCATTGTAAAACAAGTATAACAAAAAACAAATCAAGTACTCATTGATCTGTGAGTAAAAATTGTTTTATAAACTGAAATTTTTAAATTCATAATGAATAGTAGAAAATTACGATAAATAAGAAGTATGAATAAAAACATTATTTTGAAGGCAAAATGCCTGTGTATTCGAGTACACGTCCTTTTATTACTTCTGTATATTTTTTTCATAATTTTAAACAACATGTCTACTAGCGCTTTAATCAATATGAAAAACTTTTTTCTCTAACCAGATACATGAATTATATAACATACATATGTTTAACTTATGAGAAACTTTACAATAAATTGCAGGGATTTATTTGAGAATAATCAAATGAAAAATCCAGAACTAGAGAAAAACAATTGGAAAGGTTTCAAGATATGGGTCTATGGTAAATTAATACGCTATTCTGAGTGGTACTATGGAATGTTATTTATAATGGTGCACATTGATAACTCTTGGAGATGACGTAATGAATATTTAAAATAAGTTGTCCACATAATTATACATAATTAATCATACTTCTCATCGAATATGAATAACAACACAACGCGATATATTTCAAACTAATTATATTCCGACTAAAATACTTCAATAAAAAACGAAAACTGAATATTACGCTTCAAATATTATTTGCTAAAATGATCCATTTAAAGAAAAACCGCAAAGCTCGTGTATCTAGCGGATGAATTAATTTGCAGATTTTTTCTCAGCCAAACAGCATTTGTTTGAAAATTGAAATTGTTTATACAAAAAAAATCAACCTAAACTTTCCCGATTTTGAGACATCAAGAGAAACAAAACCGTTTTGTACATGCTCACATGGAATAAAACAAATGAAAATAGCATTAAATTAAGAAATACACACTAAACTGTCTTAATACTTTTTTTCAAATATGCTGTAAGTATGTTATGCTCTCGATATAAACCAAAAGACGTATGTTCTGGGTTAGATATGTTAAGACTACTTTATTATTTTCTTCGTATCTGACCGATATATGAAGGATTTTTTTTAGATAAAGATGAAATGAATATTAAGAAAGACAAATATTTAGGAGACTAAGGATAAGAAATAAAAAATGAAAACGAGTTGGGGACGTGATACATTCTTAGAATACATAAATCCATTATCTGGCACTATCATCAAAAAGAGAAAATGCAAACTCAGCAGATACACATGACACGCACAGCAACTGATCAAATCTTCACCATCTCTCGAGTTAAAACATCTTTCGCCCAAAAGTAATATGCATATTTGGCTCCCACGACATACGAATTCATATGCCATATGAATATGAATTCAATAAAGGCAAAAGGGGCAAAAAATGCAGGCAGTGGATCAGAACGTGGTTATTGTCGCGAAAGGAATTTGAGTGTTTGAGCTGTAAGCTTAAAAAGGAGGGATGATGCTTCGTAAGAGATTACGTAAACTCTTCGAGTGTGGTATATTTTTAATGATTATGTGTGGGACATTGTGGGATGGACTTTTTGATTTATCTGGTTTAAGAAAACATGCGGGGTTTGATAAGCGTGATATATACATAGTTATGTTAAGTTTCACTGTTTATCAAGTTGATAACAGTTTGCAACGGGGTATTGAATAATTAACAACCGGAATAAAATATCAACTTATCTTTGCACGTGATTATTATTATTAAGATTATTATTCAGTAAGATACAGACAAAATATTATACTTGTTTACTGGGGACGGGGACACGACAAATACTTGTTTACTGGGGACGGGGACACGACAAATAAAAGGCAACAAACACAGATCTGATCTACTTAAATTACCTGCTGTTTTTTTCATAAAATATGAAGTAATGAAATTTCTTGTCATGTATAAATAAACAGAATTAAAATTTAAAAAAATATTACGATGACACACATATGATATTTAAAACCATTAAACTCAAAAACAGACCGTATTTTAACATTAACAATACGTTATAAAATATATTTGTTTTAGAAATTGTTTTTCCTGAACATATCAAAGAAAATGAACTTTGATATAATTAATCTAACATTTAATAAAATTTTCGAAAGCACCAAAGCTAGGTTTTGTTAATTCATGCCAGTGTTGTGGAAAATTAAACAAACAGACCTTTGTGCTTTGGAAAAAACGTGAAAATGAAGTAAGTTTCAATTGAACTGTAAAATTAAAGCAAATTAGAGTAAACCCAACAACAAAAGTATTTCATCCAAATTGTTTAACACAAATTTCGTATTAATTAAGGCTCAACCACTAGAAACGCGATAAAGCGTATGATATAACTGTTTGCTAAAGGTAAAACGTACATTTAATTCCCATAAAAGAGTATTTCAAAGAATATTCTGTGAAAAACTTTTGACTTTATTTGGTCGTAAAGTTATATACCGACAGGAAAATGGCGTGATGGTACGTTAAGTTATAGACCCAATATTTATCAATGTAATACATAACATCAATATAAAAAATGACGAC
This sequence comes from Odontocerum albicorne, assembly GCA_949825065.1. Lineage (NCBI taxonomy): Eukaryota > Metazoa > Arthropoda > Insecta > Trichoptera > Odontoceridae > Odontocerum > Odontocerum albicorne. The sequence goes on from OX463853.1 coordinate 23,197,530, forward strand.
TTTTGCGGCCTAGTTGATAAGATACCTATCTGTTAACAAATCTGGGAAATGCGAGTTCGTTTCCTGTTGGAACACCGATTTTATCAAACAGTCTGATTTTCAATCAAGGGCTCATAAACATCCTTCTAAATGGTTGGAAGAGATTGCCACGTGATTATAATCCCACTAGATTGCATTGTATATAACAAAAGTATAACACAATAATAAATTTGCCACGTAAAAGAGAGCCGAAAACAATCTGATACGTACAGGACGAGTCAAAAACGCACAATCTGTCACTGAAAGGAGACTCGAAAACATACAATTTGTCGTAAAGAAGAACCGAAAACACAATCTGTCACGTCAAGGAGAGCCAAAAACATACAACCTGTCAAGTAAAGGAGAGACATAAATACACAACCTGTCAACGAGAGTCGAAAACACACAATTGGTCACATAAAGGAGAGCCGAAAACAAATGATTTCTTCATTGCGAATAAAAAATATTTAAATTCATATCCTAATTTTTAATTTAACTAGGCATATAAATTTCTTAAAATAACATTGTTCTTGAAATTTTTATCAATTTTTTTGTATTATAAGATATTTTGAAGTCACTTTCATTAATATCATTACTTTAAGTCAGTTTAAAATATTTTTCCTACACGTATGAAAACAAAAACTAATGAGCCTCGCGTTATTTTATAAAATTTACTTGGATATGTTAACCACTGTTAAATACTTTTTTTTTCTTGTGCCTGACAATCATTTAAATTCGTGAATTAAATTGAGCTTCACCAATTAATTGCACACGGCATGACCTTGTTGAACGAATTATCCGATATTGATTTCTCCTAAATCTATGTGGATTAATTGAGGACTGAGCTTTTAAAAAGCTTTGAAGGCATAACTGAGTCACTTCACATAGAAGCATGAATTACAATTGTTCTCGTCGTTATTTTAAACCTTTATGTTTTGATTTTTTTATTGTAATTGAATTTAACTTGTATGTTAAATAAAATGAATCCCTTCACGTCGAAAATAGTTAAATATGGATGAATACGTAAGACTCCAAACTTCTAAAATGTATACTAACGAACTTGAAGCATTAATAACAATAATTATATGTTAGCATTGTTACTTAAGAACGATTCCGCGTAAATGTACCATAATTCCAGGAATGTCATCTTCGCGAGTCATGACAATAACATCTAGATGTAGGTAACATCTAGAGTGGCAATCTCTTAAGCAAGCACGATATGAGGTTATAATGTCCGTATGGTGGCTTTGCATTGGACAATTTACGGGCGAGTCACCCAAGATTAATAGTAGGATACTGGCCAGAGCAGGATATGGTGGTTCTCAAAGCTCTATATTTCACACCTAGATTTTATTATTCTGCATGAAAATTACATAACCTTATGAAGGGAGAAAAGTCACGTATATCTAGCTCTCGACCTATTTAAAATATCGTTTTAAATTAAAGTAAGAAAATAAATCAAACGTATCAAGAGAACAGGAATATAAAAGAAATCTGTAATTATTAGTGTACAACTTTGGTTACTGCACCATACATCAATATGGTGCGTAAATTGAACAATCATACCCAGAAAAACAATGCCTAACTGTGTACGTGTGCTCATGTCATGAGTGAAGATACGTGATTATGCGTATGTGTATGAGAGAAAATAAGTCTTAAAAAATGATATGCATGTAATATTAAATCAATTTTGTATTTTTTCTTACTAAGCGTATAAATGACCACTGTAACAAAGGGCAACACACAAAACTTGCATTGAAAGGGAAAATCAATAGAAAAAAAACCTGATATAAAAAAATAATAACTATAGATATTCCATCTATGTCACTGTTTTGTGGGTAAAGTAAAACCAATAAACTGTAAGTCGTCAGTCTTCTTGAAACATTAAAAGCTTCTTTCTTCGCTTTTATGACACTCGAGAGAACTTATCCGTGCGATAGATCTAGCCACTTCAAAATACAAATCAAGACACCAGGGTCTAGTTTCATGATTCGCCTCAAAAAAACTTCATCGTCCAATAAATTTCAGCGTACAACGCCTTCCAGAAAAAAACATCCCAACACACATATACAATTCTTTCAACAAGAGAGGCTTAAGACTCGATACATCGTAAAAGAAAGCTTAACCTTTCAGGACATATCAACCAGATGACGTAGGTTCTATTTCGTACTGGCTTTACATTCAAGATTATTTTCACCTGAAATTGTTATTGCTTAAAAGCTGCCTTAAATAAATTCTTGAGGCAATTCATGATTTTAATACATAGAGCAACACACATTGCTTAGTTTTTTTTTAAATCATCTCTTACAAACGAGAACTCTTACAAACGGAAATATTTACTGGAATAAAATTAAAAAAAACGCGTACTATTAAGAATGAAAAAAAAAAGTTTTTATACATCGTTAGTAGGAAAAATCAGGAGAGTTTTTAATGCATGCAAGTCACGACTGTTTATACCGACGCCAGTGAAACCACAACGGACTTGAACAAGGACGGCTTGCTCTAGAAAAATAGAAAATATGCCTTCGTTCCAAACACTAGACTGCATATTAAACAATTCCCTGTGTCGCCGCGAGATAAAAAAAAGAAGGAAAATATATCCACAGAGAGAAAAGTGTGTTCTTTCTTAAATAAGGTAAAAGGCCAGGCTTGTAAATTTTGAAAGCTACAGGGGAAAACGATGAATGTCGGCAATCTCAGATTTTGAGAAAATAATATAAACAAATTTAAATTAAAGTTAATAAATTTCTTTTTATCAAGTGATATATAAATGCTTAGTTATCATGGCCAAGCTATAGGAACTCAAATTACAATAGGATGTGACTGTAAAAATATGTACTCGTACATCTCCATATCATACTCGCTATAACGTATTATATAAGATACAATATTGTCAGAAACAAAACAAGCAAAATGTGTATGGTCATCTTGAATGCATTTCTATATTGTTTGCAATATCTGCCAATATTTGAAATAAAGATTTCAATGAGTCAAACATTTACGAAACGACATGTCAAGTGCATCTACCAGAAAACCCGAAAACAAGGCGAAAGTCGGGTTTTTGATGTATTGTATTTCGAAACCATTATTATATTGTAATAAAAGGTAAAAACAAAACTTATCAAGGCAAAGTTGTTCAGAACCTGTTCAATCGAGGGACCAGATCACATCAGAAAATATTTTTATTTTGTATATAGCAATGAGAAAATTGATTTAAAAAAACTGTTGTTCGCTTCCAACGTATTATTAAAACTATTACACGACGCTTGGTATTTCAATTATTACAAAATAAAAATGGTAAAAAGATAAACGAAAATGAAAAAAGTATCAACGATTGGAAAATATTTGTACAACAAAACTCATACACTCTAAATAAGTTTTTTTTCTGAAAAACACTGTCATTTGAAGCATTTTACATTTGAAGGACACTCAGTGAACCGATGATAGGCAGATGAACTAATGATATGCAGATGAACCCAGAAGGTGCTAGATTGGCGACTAGGGATGGAAAAGAAGTGTGAGAAGACCCCTAGCAAGATGATCCGATGACATCAATAAAGTGGATGGGAGTAACTGGAAGGAATGTGCCCAAGAAAGGAACGAGTGGAGAAGAGGGGAGGCATCTATCCAATAATGGAGTGAAATTGGCTTCCGACGATAATGATGACATAATAAGCTATGTAAATAAGAAAAAAAATTGAGACTGTTTATCTATACAGAAATATTCTTCAAAAATTAGAATTTTATGCAGGAAATAAGATTTCTTTTCATATTTTCGTGATTAAAATTTTGTAAAACGTCGATTACTGCATGATAAATACATACAAGCTATCCATCACGTCATGTCCCTTTTGGGGTAGGCAGAGAGGGCAGACATCCACGCCTATTTTGTACTGTATTGTATTACACTTTCGTTGTAAACAATACAACCTGGCGGGTTTATTGCCATGTGGCAATATCTTCCAACCAACCGTAAAAATGTTAAAGAGGCAGTGATAACGAGACTCAATTTTTTTTAAACCTGGGTTTCAACAGGAATCGAACCCACAACCCTCGGATTGGCAGAAAAGCATCTTACTAACTAGGCCACGGGGGTTGTCTTTCCGCCCATGCACACAGTTTTTGCCTCATCCACATCAACACATAAAACATTGTTATTGGTTTAATAAATCGAGTTTACGGGTTTAGATCCCCTGGAGTAGGCACCAAGCTCTCAGTTCATCATTACACGTGTTAGCAATACTTCTCCGAACGTGAAAAATACAACACTCACACGAGTTTCAAATCTAATGCGTAAGCAACAAGTCTAGTTAGCAATACTTCTCCGAACGTGAAAAATACAACACTCACACGAGTTTCAAATCTAATGCGTAAGCAACAAGTCTAGCGCGTGTGAGTATTATTGCCAGACAAACTCTTTTATCAGACTACTGATTATAACATACTATACATACTGCCGTTATTTTTTTCGGATATAATTGGAAATCGCTCCAGGAACCCCTGTGTAGAAGTCACCCGTTTTGCTAACTACGCTACGAAGGTCGTCATATCACATATGGAGCTAATGACGAGTTATCCAGGAGTCAGTAAAGGCGAATTCTGTAAATGAGGTCAAGATACAAGTACTATGGTATGGTATTATACTGGACTGAAGAGTCAAAGATACTGATAATGATCTATATATTGTATATAGACAACCTAGCGGGTGAATTGTCTTGTTACAATCTCATCTAATACACCCAAACACTTTTTATTTATTTAAAACTTCGTTGTTAACAATCTGGACGGTTTATTGCCAGTTGGCAATCTTTCCAACCAACCAGACAAACGTAATTAAAGGAAGTTACATAGTCGCTAAAAAAATTAAAATAATTATTCACATTGACGAAATTCGTGAATAATATATAACACATAGTAAAAATAAAAGAGAGATATCATCAATAAAAAGAAACAGAAAGAGGTTATGGAGAGGAAAGAAGGGATGAAACACGTTATATTACTGAATTGAAATTAAGAGTTTTTCAGTCGGTTTTTAAAACGTACGAATGACGGAACGAGTCATTATTTTGAAACTGGTTCCAGAGTCTCACTGCATAAACAGTTAACGACGACGTAAAAAAGAAAAGCGATGAACTGGGAAAGCCAACAAACAATTTCTGTTTGAGCGTAACGCAAGTCCACGATCAAAAATAAAAACCAAGATTATTCATGGTATTTCCGATATAAATAGAAACTATAAATACACCAGATTCGAACCCTTCAAAAAAATACTAACGGAAATCGACTCCGCAACCTCTTAGTTGGGAGAAAGACTTGCTACAGAGATCTCATAAGATAAAAACAAATAATGTACATGTTTGAAGCTTGTACATTGGCAAACATTTCAAAATGTCCAGTTGAGCAAATTCAACTTTCTTGAAAGTTTATTTTTAAAACGTGACCAGACTAATAAAGTTGTCTAAATATTTTATAAATAAAATTCATGATTTGCCACGCTTTAGGATGGACCGTTTCCGTTTTATATTTGTAAAAAAAACTGTGATTTGAATAGATTTTTTTCATAAAATCTGAAAATCAGAATCAACAATCATCATTAACCTTACGCCATATCCTCAGACGTACTGATAATACCTGATTTAAATTATTTGTTGAGAACTATGTCAATATTATATTATTAATGTGTATATTTTGTATTGTATAAATAAACAAATAAATTCTACTGCCCCAATATTGAGAGCACTCGGCCCTCATAAGGCGGAGACCGAGACCGCAATAGACAGCAGTAGAGAGCAAATTAACAAGCCTTCGGGGAATGTGCCGGTGGAGATAGGCTCTAGGGAACGCCCGATGTCCTGGTGAAGTACGCCTACGACGAGGCTTAGCCAGAATAATTAAGAGACTATTGCCATACATACACAGTGCAGGAAATAATCTAATTACGTATAAAATTCATGCAATGTTTTTATATGGTAAAATATTTAGTGAGGAGTTAAAGAAGAGCAAAATGTAACTTGTTATAAAAATGCAGGTTACAGAAAGGAACATGAAAAGGTCATTTTCCATTTTAAAGTTTAAGGATTTATTATTATCATATAAGTCCGCTATTTAAAAGTCTACATTGACTTAAGTGTCGTGAACGAATTGATTTCAAATTTTGTCTCTTTGTATTAAAGTCCCTTAATCGGATTGATCCATTGTATGTTTGTGTCTAAGAGATGTTCCTTCAGAGAAAAGTAGAACTAGAGAGGTTTAATTCTTCGAAGAAATTGATTGTTCTGAATCGATTCAATAGGACAGGATATTATGACAGGGATATTGCTGTTCCTGCTCCTGTGGCGTGGAATGGTCTGATTTTAGGTGTTAAGAGATATGGGTGGCGTATGCAGCTTTCGGAAGCACTTGAAAACCATGTTTTTGGGAGGCTTAAGCAATATACGAGCTCGTATATGTTTGCATATGAACACTACACGCATACACCACAATATACCTACATCCGAATGTGGTGCTCTTACAATCGGAAGTTCTACAAAGGTTTCTTTGAAGTTCATCTTCTCTTGGTAAGTTTCATGTGTTTTTTTTAATCAAATATGTTTTTCTAAACATATGCTGATACGGGAAAGTATCTAATATATTGATGAATGCCATCACATTTATACCCTTACACTCAATTTATGTATATTTATTGTGTAATATTTTTAATCTGTCAATATTAGTTGGTTTGAATCTCGAGGGCATTTGAGAAGTTTTTCTCTTAACGGCGCTTGTTATTTTTTTAATAGTATTGTATAATATTAAAATATGAATTCTCATAAATTTCCCCTGGACCTTTCATATAATTTAAGTAGAAATAAGAAAAGAAATTTCGAGATAGTTGGGAAACATTAAGGTAATGAGTTGCGGTAAAAATATGTAAAAAGTTGGCTGTTTGACAGGGGAAAAGCCAGGAGTAAAGAGCTTGTGGGAATCTCCACATCGGTATATGATTGATGTACTCGTATACTGAATGTAAAACATGTGATGATGAGTTGATTGCATCATTTTGATGTGATTTTTTAGGGATTGAAGTATGTGTAAGGAAGTGAATGCAGATTATAAATGTTTTAAAATAGTGTTTTACAATTTAGGATAAATGTGTGAAATGTGTAGTCACGGAATGAGACCATTTCATCAAAAGCCATGTATAGTGAAGTTATTCTCTATAGCTACAAAATCATGAGATTTTTTAGATTTTTGTGTTCTTATACTAAACAATTGTATCTCGGTTAAGATAATGTAAAATTGTAAATGTAGTATTGTGGTTCGTAAAAAGTAAAAATATAAAATGTAGAGCGAAGAAAAAGAAAGTAAAAAAAGAATGGAAATTCAATGACCTAAAATATGAGTTACGAAAGTCTAAAAAAACAATGTATAAGTCAGAAATTGATAGAGAAAAATTAAAGAATGAAAGAAGAAAGCTAGAAACTTATTTTATAGAGGTAAACATTAGAAGTAAACATGAGGAACACAAGAGCATTAAGAACAGGACGAATTGATAATGATGAAGCAAAAACTGCGTACACAGTTAGTAAGTTGTCGAGATTTTGTCCTCTCAGCTAACCCTCAAAATAAAAAGGCGTGATGGTGTTTACATTTAGAATTATTTATTTTTCTGCCCCCACTAATGACCAAAGGACCACACTCCAAGAGCGCTCACGTTCCAATGTTGCATGTCAAATAGTGTCAACTTAAGAATCCTGAATGCCTCCAAACCTGCCTACACTTCAGAGAAAGTTTATTCAATGACGTAGGGCCAACCACTCCAATAGACGTAGTCCAATTTGAGTTTTATTTTTGACTACATAACATACTCTTATGATACTTTAACCAGTAAAGCAAGGGAGTTTTTCGATCCAATTTGCCTGCATCGAACATCAAACGTGCCATTTATTTGAAGAATTTTTGTAAATCTGTATATTTATGTAACGTTGATGATTCATTCGGCTGTATTTTGAAAAGATTTTCAAGACGCAATCAGGTGTATTCAATCTTTATTTGATGCAATCAGGTGTGTTCAATCTTTATTTGATGCAATCAGGTGTGTTCAATCTTTATTTGATGCAATCAGGTGTGTTCAATCTTTATTTGATGCAATCAGGTGTGTTCAAACCTATTAAAGAAATAAACTAAAAAATAATTTTGTGTCTCGAACGTTTCACGTCCATATGTTTTTAAAGATTCCCACTCTGAATTCCTTTGAACCGACATAATTTAATTTGCATTTTTTAATTTTACAATTATCTCAACAATGTTTCTTTCCCTTTCCTTACTTAGATACAGGCAGGGTTATGGAAACTAGATCGTTAATTATAAAACAAAGGCTTGTTTGGGTATTCATAAAAAGCAATATCCGCTAGATTAATGAATTCGTGGAAAATTTAAATAACCTTTCTTTCAGTTTTTTTTTTCAAATTATGAAAATAGTTCGGATATCCACAAGATAATGAAAAGAAATAAAAATTCCACGAAGAATAAAAGCGTGCTTTTAAGAGTCCATAAAATTAAAAAAAACACATGTTTTGTACCCTTGTAGTCTACATTTTTTTACGTATCTTATGGCAATTCATTATTGCAAGCTATTGTATTTAAGAAGAAAGACTTTTTTTAACTTTCTGTCATTTTTTTCGAGTTCTATGGTAATAATCACAAAAGGACAATTTATAAAGCACCGTTTAGAGAACAAACTCTCAAGGGCACTCAAACTCAGAACTTAAACGCACTATTATGAACAGATTAAAAATATTACAATATAAATATACATAACATACATTGAGTGTAAGGATAGGCAGGTTGTCGCTGCGGTCATGAGATGAGGCACTTCTCTGCATCTGAATATGTTAAAAAAAACGTGTGGCAGATGACGACTAAAATGTACATTGAGTCCATCAATCGCCATGACATTTGAGTCTCTGCGATTGTAATTTCGGATGTCAGGACACCGTATATATTAAAGTAAATAAACTTACACGCGCGACGTCATCGATCCACAGGAAGAACTGAAAATCGTCCTAAATTGCGAAGGATTGCTTTTTATCGGCAGCATGTAAAATGTATTTTTGTACAATGTTTCCTGAAGAGACATTTTTAACGAAACATCACCGTGTAAATCTTTTATTTTTCTCTTCGAAAAACAATGTCAGTATATATTCTTGTAGCATGTTTAGATACGGAGCCGAAGAGCAGATGGAATCTTGGAATAATTTGACGTCTACACTGCCCTTAGGAGATACACGACATGCGTGCATGCCGTCCAATAATATGGGAATGTAATTTAAAAGAAGAAAGGTTTTTCAATAGTAAAAAGGAGCATATTTCATACATTCAATAAATAAATTTTTTGTAGTCGCCTTCCCTATAGAAATATGATAAAAACTTTCAGGCTTCGCTCGAAATCTTTCTCAGTTAGTTTGGATAGCAGCCGAAATAAGAAGCCGGTAAACCTGAATGATTCATCTCATCAGGGGTTGTCACTTCCTTCCTGATTTTCTATATTTCATGTCTTCTCAACGTTATCTACATCACTCCTTGAAAGTGATATGTTCAATAATGTGTTGAAGATAGGCTGCGAATAATCTATCTTCGAAACTTTATGACTCATTTTTGCCAAAAAGTGTTTGATTCTCTTTTTTAGGGCGAAAAAGTCAAATGATGTTATTAAAATCATTGTTAATGTTTCAGAGGTTTTAAGTATTTAAGACAAATAATGTAAATTTGTGTTTAACAAATGAGACCACTTCCTTACAGGCCCTGCCCTGCCTAGTAGTTTTCTTTATCCACAAAATGATGGATTTTTTGCATTGTAATGTATTTGTACTCTAAATTTCGCCTTTGGATTAATACTGTAAATGTCGCATTTATGGATAGCAAAAATATAATAAAAAAACAACTTTTTATTGTGAATATAATAAAAAAATTAACACTTATCTTCATTTCAAAAAGTCAAGAAATCATCATCAAAGAAATCAAGCCATCAAAGTAAAGAAGAAGAGACAAACCTGAAACAAAAAGAAAAACTATTTATAAATTCATAATTTATGTTAAGTTATACATTAAAATTTTTGCAGAGGCCTTTGTTAAAGAATCACATTGACACAGCTACAACGCTTTTATGGCCTAATAGACTCATGGGTAGACGAGTAATAAATTGTTTAAAAAAAAAATCCAATGTACAATAGTTTCACTCATTCTTTATTTTTTTGCGCGAGAGGTGAAATTATAGTACGCTTTTAATAAACATATTTCTTAGAATTATTTCCCAATGTCTTAATGAATTCTTTGTGACAAAGGATTATTTTTCAGACAAAAAAGTTGAATTGGATAATTTTAAGCTTTTATAAGATTGACAGAATTTTCTAGAAATGAGAACTGTAATTTGATCAGTCAAACACTGTTTATTCCACTTGATATAACGGTATAACCCTACCGGTTTCATGGTTTTCACCTCACTATCAGGGGAGCACAAATAAGACTGAATTATGTTCGAATTGGTACCGACATGCACGCTTCTAATGGTGAAAATTGGGGTTGGGCATTGTGGGTGGAGGGAGGCAGGAGACAACTTCAGCAAGCAGCGGTGAGATCTTTGGAATATACATGTTTGCCAGATGTTCATCCCAATGCACTGATTTGGATATTTCTAGGGCTTCTAATCTGTCCAATTTATTTTCGTTGCTATCGATATGTAATAATTCGGCAACATCGATAGAAATCACACATTTTCTCAAAACCTTGAAACCGGTAGGGTTATACATTTATATAAAGTGCAATAAACAGTGTTTGACTTAACAAAATACAAAGCCTTTAAACCTCCACAGTGTTAAAATACATTGTATTTTGTTTCGGTGGGCTTCGTAGTCGAGGATCTCATCACCATGCCAGCGTTAGTTCAGTTGGAAAGCGAAGTTGTGCCATGGAGTTTGTTTTTAAGTGAGTATGCCGTTGCACGCCAGCAAACCCCCTTGCCACACCGGTGAAATGGATATGATGGCACGCCTGAAGTGAAACGATCGGAGTACACGGGCAAGCTTTTCCCACCCTTTTTTTTTTTTTTGAAGAATAGATTTCAATGAAGTCAAGGTATCCTTATGCCCCCGAATACAAGGCGGAAAAAATGCCTGTGTCATTCGAAAGAAGAAGTACAGCGCAGAGTTCGAATCAGCCACCTTCCGTACGGAAGTCCAGTTCGTTAACACACGACCATGCATCCTAGCATTTAAAGTCCTTTATCATCAGTTTGTAAAAATACTTGAATTTAGATTGTTTTCGACATCGCAGTCACGAGTTGAGCTGTTACTTGGACACGAAATGACTTTGTTGAATGGATTTTCCGATATCCAAATATTTCCTCACTCGCTGGATAATTTGAAGATTGAACTCCTTAATAAACTTTGTAGGTATAACCGAGTCACTTCACAGGGAAGCATGAGTAACACTGTTGTCTATTGTCATTATAAATCAAAGGCAACAAACAACACGGACGCGACAAATGAAAGGCAACAAACCCAGATCCATTTAAATTGTGTGTCCGAATTAAATTACCTGTTGTTTTTTCGCAAATTATGCATATTTCTTGTTATGTGTAAAATAAATTATGATATATTTATACAATAAATAATATTTTTTTTTCTTGTTATTTAATGTAATTGGGTTAAACCCGTATCGAATGTAAACTAATTTTTTTTTAAATATGGATATTAGCTCAAACATCAAATGCTAGAGGTAGATTTGTTAATCATCATGTACACGCCGGTTTTTATTTTACGATCAGACCTTTTAAATTAATTAAAAGCTCTTTAAATCTGCGTTTACATGAAGAAAAAACCATGCGCTCTTGATAAGAAATTTTTTATAAATCGATAGTTTACAAGTCATCCTATATTAATTTATTTCTATGTTTTTGTACGACAATCCTTCATAAGATTTAAATACTCTTACAACAAATAATGGCAAAAAATAACAAAGAATATAATTGTAATTTATTTTTAACAAACACTGTTTATTCCACTTTTTTATGACGGTATAACCCTACCGGTTTCAAGGCTTTCACCTCATCTTCAGGGGAGCGTAAACAAGACTAAATGCTGTTCGGACTGGTACCGATATAGACACTTCAACGGATGGAGGCGGGAGGGGTGAGAGGAAGGCTAGGTATAATTTCGGCCAAGAGCGGGGAGATTTTGGGGAGATAACTATTCAACAGATGCTCTGATCGGTGTACCGACTTAGAAATTTCTAGGGCCTCTAGTCTGTCCAATCTATTTCCGTTGCCGCTAATATGTAAGAATTTGGCATCATCGATAGAAAAAGTATGATTCTCACGGTGACAATGATTAGCCATTTCAGAATAAATTAGAGGATTTGTTAAAGCAGATTGGTGTTCACGAAATCTCTTTTCAAAAGATCTTCCTGTCTTTCCTATATAGAAATTATCACAGTCAGCACATAAAAGTTTATACACACCGCTGTTGTTAAGTATTCCATTTTTGCCTTTCCCATTAAATAAGAGTTTCCGGAGATTAAAGTTAGTGTAAAAAGCTGGCTTTATGTGACTTGGAATATTTTTGGTTATTTCATTTGATATATTTTTTATAAATAGGACTTTGCTCCATTTATAGGTATGCTTATAGGTGTCGTTAAATATATAGTCTTTTATAAGTTTCTTTTTTGTTTTGTTTTTTAAAAGTGAATCAATGAGGCTTCCAGGATAGCCATTATTTGTAGCAATTTTTTTGATGGTTATTAATTCCTTTTTAAATTTGTCGTCGGTTAATCGTCGGTTCCGGAGATTAAAGTCGGTACTAACTTTAATCTCCGGAAACTCTTATTTAATGGGAAAGGCAAAAATGGAATACTTAACAACAGCGGTGTGTATAAACTTTTATGTGCTGACTGTGATAATTTCTATATAGGAAAGACAGGAAGATCTTTTGAAAAGAGATTTCGTGAACACCAATCTGCTTTAACAAATCCTCTAATTTATTCTGAAATGGCTAATCATTGTCACCGTGAGAATCATACTTTTTCTATCGATGATGCCAAATTCTTACATATTAGCGGCAACGGAAATAGATTGGACAGACCAGAGGCCCTAGAAATTTCTAAGTCGGTACACCGATCAGAGCATCTGTTGAATAGTTATCTCCCCAAAATCTCCCCGCTCTTGGCCGAAATTATACCTAGCCTTCCTCTCACCCCTCCCGCCTCCATCCGTTGAAGTGTCTATATCGGTACCAGTCCGAACAGCATTTAGTCTTGTTTACGCTCCCCTGAAGATGAGGTGAAAGCCTTGAAACCGGTAGGGTTATACCGTCATAAAAAAGTGGAATAAACAGTGTTTGTTAAAAATAAATTACAATGTCTTTAAACCTCCACAACGTTAATGCCTTAACTATAAACAACAAAGAATATAATATTCTATTTCTTCGAACACATTTCAAAACAAACAAAAATTGTGTGTATACATACTCATAATATAGATTTGCAAATTCCTTTGTAACTATTAGGGGGACCGGAAAGAAATCAAAATTTTCGGGAGTACCACTTTAAGGTCAGTCTGCGTCGAGACACAAAAGAGAAAACACGTGCTTTTTGGTGCTAGTAGTTTGTGAGGGTTGTAAATTCATTATTTTTGCAAAGATTATTTTTTCCGTCGTTTGTGAAGAATGTCAAGGCCGACTATTGACGAAGAACATTTACGCCACTGTATGTTGTTTTTATTTGACCGGGGATTGAAGGCGAAAGAAGTGACAGAAACAATTACTGCTACATATGGAGACGTATTAAGACTCAATAAATGTCATAGATGGATAAAAAAATTTAAAAATAATGATAGGGACCTGAAGAACGCCCCTAAAACTGGAAGACCAACAAAATTGGATGATGATGCGCTGACGTCATTGGTTGAATCTGACCCTCGTCAAACAATAGCTGAATTATCAATTAAACTCGATTGTCCATGGTCAACAGTGCAGGAACATCTTAGTCGCATTGGAAAAATTCATAAACAAGGAGTTTGGGTTCCGCACGTGTTGACGCCAGCTGCGCTCGAGCAGCGAATAACGATATGCACGTCCCTTTTGTCCAGGTATAAAGTGGACCCATTTCTTCGAAGAATAATAACTTGCGACGAGAAATGGGTCTTGTACAATAATCCCACACGAAAAAAACAATGGCTTTCTCGGGGCCAGTCGGCTGTTCCTACACCAAAACCAACGTTGACTCTAAAAAAGGTTCTCCTCTGTGTATGGTGGGATATCGAAGGTGTTGTTCACTATGAACTATTGAAACCAGGAGAAACAATTAATGCAGCTCTTTATTGTCAACAACTGGAGAGAATGAAAGAGGAACTAAGAAAAAAACGTCCACTTTTGGTCAATAACCAACCCAGGATGCTTCAACAGGATAACGCGCGGCCACATACTGCGATAATCACCCAGAATAAAATAATGCAACTTGGACTGGAACTTTTACCTCACCCCCCCTATTCCCCTGACATAGCCCCCTCAGATTATCACCTTTTCAGATCATTGGAACACTCCCTCCGCGATAAAACATTCAAAAATATTGATGAAGTAAAAAATCATATCGAAAAGTTTTTTAAGGAAAAACCATTTTTTTTTTACAAAAATGGAATTGAAAAGCTGCCTGATAGATGGAGAAAGGTCTTGGAAAACGATGGAAACTATTTCATTGATTAATTTCTTTTTGTATTTTTTTTAAATAAAATTTTTAAATGTATTACTTTTTTTTTGATTTCTTTCCGGTCCCCCTAATATTTGTACAGTTTTTACGATTTAGTTCAAAATGCCTAGTTCACCCACAAAACAAATTTACGAAGAATACCTGCGAGACGTAAGAAAAGAAAACAATCTAGTATTCGCTTATACATGAAAAATGGTGTTATTAAATTTTGTCTTCGTGAAATATGCTATTCATATTTTATTCAAAATTGTCTTTAAACAGTTTTGCTTTCATGGAATGGGTGTTTTCCATGTAGGATAACGTAGGTTCATTTATACAATTCTAAAAGCATATTTCCATCGGTTGAAATAAAGATTTTTCTAGACCACAAGAACACAA
The DNA here is from genome assembly GCA_949825065.1 of Odontocerum albicorne. NCBI lineage: Eukaryota > Metazoa > Arthropoda > Insecta > Trichoptera > Odontoceridae > Odontocerum > Odontocerum albicorne. Next base: position 23,212,662 of record OX463853.1, read on the forward strand.
TTATGACATGCGCTATATATTACACGCTACACCAAAGAGTAAAAATAATGACGTAAAACTAATGCTCGAATTTATAGTCCGGCTTATTTACTTAAAACTAATTTGTAACTTTAAAATGTCGTGATTTTTATTTAGATTCGGACCTTTTACGTTTCAAACTTTCATGTGAGACAATGAAATCACGTGTCTTCCTTATTAAAGGAAGACACGACAAATGTATAGCTAGGATTAAGTATTAGGGTCGAACTATGAATTTGGGTCTTAACATTGTACTTATCAAATATGTTCGAATATTTTCACGGTTGTTTCCCATGTGACTAAAATTCATCTGCTCAGCCAATTCTACAGTGGTTTGAAGGGGGTCTTCATGAATAATATGGTTTAAGCGGTCCTCATCGAAGTCCACTGGAGGTGTCGAAAATGCTCACTTTCGACAACTTGACATTCCATTTTGAAGGCTTGTAATCAAATAAAATAATATATGTAACGTAAAAGCAAACACAATATCTTGTAGAACAGAAAGTTTTCTTTCGAACGACATATAACATTTACCATTTTGTTTTACTTTTGGTGCTCATTTTTAATTTGGGAAAAAACGGACACAACTTATGTTAACACCTAAGATATTAAAGAGGCCATAAGTGAAACGCAGACTGGAGAAATCCTTTTAAAAAAATTGGATTCCAAAGGGATTTGAACCTGCGACCTTCGCGTTGAGAGACAGGCGACTTACCAACTAGGCCACGGAGGTTGTCGTGATATCGCCGACATACCAGATTTAATGTTTTTATATCGCTCTGGAGATGAAGGCCGCAACGCCTTCAAAAAGTCGGACATCATTGAAGTCAATTAAATATGGCAACAACCTCAATAAAAAAATTAAACTAAAAAAGCAAACTTGTATTTTGAAAGTATTATACGAGTATATCTAATAGAACAAAAAAAAACAATAGTATATACGATCGTAAAAAATAAATACAAACGAAATAAATACGAGTATTTGTCGAGTTCCTTGAAATGACGACACAACATACGAGTAAATATATTGCATGGTATTAGAAGAAGATTTCATGGAGGCTTTTGATACGGCCTTCAGGCTATAACAGTAAAAGCACAAAGGATAATAAAATCCTTTGATTCACCAAATTGGTAGAAATGCAATCGAAAGCTGAAAGAATCAATTGAAATAGGTCTTCGATGGCTAGAGTAAAAATAGTAAATAGATTTCCGGACCAAAAACACGAATTGACGTATTTTTCAAAAAAGTTTGCAAAAATTACTCAAAAAAACTAAAACACATTTCAGGTTTCACGAACTTTTTGAGAACGTTAACTTAATTTAACTAGGAGATTTCCCAGGTTTCCTGATATTCTTTATACGATTGCGCTATCAGTTCAGTTCAATTCAGTTCGATCCCACCACCTACGTTTTTATCAGGGGGAAAAGGTCCCCATCCAGCGCAATCTGTATAAGAAGATCGAAATATTATTTTAAGCGCGACTTCACGTAGTGTTATCCGTCTTCTGTTCCGAGGTTTTTTAACCCATGTATTTAAATAAAAACAAAGGAATCCGTTTTAATAAAGGTGAGTCAAAAAACTAAACATCGAGTCGTGGGGTTCATTTACAAGTAAGTGGAAAAATCAACCTCCCTATTAATGGTTTTACACAGATAAATAGACTATAAAATATATAAACAGTTCAAGGATACGTCGTTAAGTAAATAATATTCAATTGGTTTTGATACAATATATCCATCCTTTTTAACTACAACATGTGTTAAAAATAAGTACAAGCTATGCACCCCTAAATGAATTGTACTTTTGTTTTAACAGCTTTGAAATATCTTGTGTTTATATTTTTATTTTAAATGCTTTATACATACATACCGAAATATTAAATAAAATAATATTCATAGTTTCAATAAAAACAGTTCGAATAATTAGACTTATTCTAACATTTTAATTACGCCTTATAGATATCTCAGTATAATGCGATCCACAACCATTAAATGAATGATACAATTACGAGAGGAAAGTATAAAATATGAATTATGTTTTTTCTTCTTATCGTGTTAAAAGGCACTATTATAATCAAGTCCACTTCGGTGCAAGCCACCGATCTCCCAGGGCACAGCACCAAGGTGACCAACTCCGTGGCCTAGTTGGTAATAATTAACACTCGTAATTTCTGTTCGCGTTAGCATAAACTGAAATCGCAAATTGTCAAATTTGACTCACGTGCTTGCGCTAGATAAGCAAAAATTCTTAATAATTTAAGGGGTGACTGTTTGAGAGCCGTTATATTAAAAAAAACTACGACCTCCATGGCCTTTGATTTGATGTCTATCTTTCGACCCGGAGGTTGCGGGATTTGAACCCATTAGAACCCAGTTTTTTTTTTAAGATTCCAGTCTGGTTTCCACTATAGGCAATTGCCACATGGAAATAAGCACACCAGGTTGTACTGTATAAAACGAAAGTGTAATATGACAATACAATGCAACTGACGAATGGACTGCTCTTCACCGCAGATACAAAGAGTCGCTTCATCACGTAATTTTGACATGTTGTCCTTGGTTCTCCCCATTCCTGTTCGGAACCGGTTAAGAGATTTCCAGGTCCTCCAAGGCAGTTCAGAGCCAAGTGCTAATTAATGCCTTTACATACCAAATTCATCCACCAAGATTCAATACTCCTCTCCACTTTTTCCTCTTAGTACCAGCAGATTGGATGTACCATAAGTTGAGTGGTTTTGATGAGAGTGTATCAGGATCTTAATATAGGGGCTGGTGGTAATCCTAAAGATGTCTTAGAACATATATTTGGTTAGATATCTGAGCACGAAGCCAATGCCACTCTTAACTTTTGGGGGGGAAATCCTGGTAGAAACAATATAATACAAAAATAAATATTTTTAAAAGCTCTAACAATTAACATTAACAGACATTTTAAAATAAAAATATAAGTTCTAAAAATTCTATAATTTAAACAGGCAAAAAATTAGTATTTTAAAAGGTTTTTTGTTGATTTTATATCGTGATCTTCGTGTTTCTTCTTTTAAATAATTTTAGTCTCGTCTATCTTATTTAAAGTGATCTTCATCTGAGTTGAAACGAAAGACAGTGTGACGCTAACAAACGAGTTTTCTTCCGATTTTCCTCGCGAAACGATGAAAGACGGTCCGACAGTTGAACTATTGCAGCGCTGGGTGAGCGCTCGAGCGAAGCCGAGCGGGAAATGTAGTTTCTCTTTGTAAAAAGGGGTATACGATCTGGAATCTGAAAGAACTGACGGAAGGTTCGGAGAAAATTGCATTCAGCGTATATATGTGGATAAGTGTCTTAAAATGGCAAATATAAAGGTGTCTTTCGTATAATGTTTTTATCGAAAGAATAATCGAAAAACTTTTATATGATGAGAGGTATGTTGTCTTACATTTATCATATTTGTAGAGATTAACTTCAAAATTTCAGATGTGTTGGCATGCCCCCTTTTTTCAGTAACGATAAAATATAAAGGTTAATCATAAACCATATCTTTAGTTGGTCGTTAACAAAGCATATAAGACATTCAAAATCTCTTCAAAAAATGCTGAACCAATATTATTTAAAGCCTCATAATATCAAACTTAAAACCCTCAAAGTAATAAAGCCTCATAATATGAAACTTAAAACCCTCCAAGTAATAAATAACCAAGTAAGATAAGAGTAAAACCGAACAGACAAAATAAATATAAAAAATGACTTATACAAAAATTCAATTTGATAAAATCTTAAATCTGAAAAGTCTAGATGAACTGTTTACATAAACTTAGTGTTTAAGATAACAATTATTTGTTTTTATCTGCCATTCGGGGATTAATAATATCAAATTGAAAAGGGTTAAAACAACAACACAAACGAAATTAAGTTATAACTTTGCCAGGTCGAATCTGTGAAAGTAAAACCCCAAATCCAACGAAAGAAAAACATAAAAAAATACGATATGATGCTTGCTTTCAAGGTGAACATAGAGGTCATAACAAAAAATTAATTTCAAAAACAGCAAATGAATTTTCATCATAAACATTTGGGACGATTCAAAATGACTCGTAAATTTGTCAAACCTTTAAATCCAGCATTCTATCCTATAAAGAGGACGACAACTTCCATTGAAAATTTAAAAGAAAAGAGAAAGTGTAAAAATGTGTTGAAAATAACTAAAGTTCGAAATATTTAAGGAGTTTCAGATAGTTCATTTAGGAATGTACAATATCTGTAATTTAGAGGAGAATTCATAAATCAGTTGGTTGGGGCATGTTGAACGGGCAGGGAACATGTATAATTCAGTAAAATCATACGTAGCAATCCACCCACATTAGGACGATATGTGCCACAACGAATTTTGAGTCGCATACAAGATGGCCAAGTCCGACTTACTACAACCTTCAGACACACGTATTAGTATTATGTTCCATTGAACACACCAAGACAAGGACTATAGATCTCATTAATGGCTGATTCACAAGGATTGGAAAATTTGATAGAATTAAGGGTTTGTCTGAAAAATATGTTTGACATCTTTGAGTACCACCGGCTTAACATACATATTAATAGTGCCGTTTAGAGCAGTGCTTCCCAATTACTTTCATGTAACGGCCCCCTAAATCTGAAGTAATTAATCCCCCCCCCCCCCAAACATTTTTTTTATAGTTGAAGATTTATTTGGCAATAATTATTACAATTAAAATACACATATTTATATTCAACACAAAATATTAGGAACTTGCTTAAAAACTTTTTTTTTAAATAAAAACTATACTCACATGAAACAATTTAATGCGATAGATGAGATCGCATGTTTTAACTGTTAAATATATACATTTCCTAAATATATTATGTGGGAAAATATTCATAAGTGAATATTTGTACTTTGTACTGAATATTTTTGCGACCCCCACGAGAAATCCCGCGGCCCCCAATTTGGGAAGCACTGGTTTAGAGAACAAGCTCTGCAGACTACGAGCTTATGTCCTTCGTGTATGAAGTGTTCATCTGGATGCAGTATGAAAGATGTCCATTTAAAACATTTATCAGCATCAGAATTACCTACTGACTTCTTTGTTAGTCTTATATGTCACTTGGCGAAGTTTTAGGCAACTGAAAATTAATATAGAGAAAAAACTTTAATTTATATCATAGATAAACGAGAATGACACTTCAAACAAAGTTGAAAATTTGTCAATAATACATCGTTTTAACCAAATTATTACAGTATAGAGTTTTGTAGCGATACGAATTTATCAGAATAATATACAAATTAAGTTACTTTGAAGAAAATATCTACATATATTAATTAATTGAGTTAAAGTGTAGTTTTATTGTATTCATCATTGTAATGTTAAACCCTACTACATATCTTAAAGTGTTATTTTTCAATACACTCGTAATATAATGTCTTTATCAGTTTCTCTGGTTGTGGAAAACCAGAAAAAGGGAAATAAAATCGCCTGAGGGAAAAAGTTTTCGATGCGAACATCATACCAAAGTATCGAACATTTTCTTAAAAGAAAACTCAGTTATTTGTTTAACACGAGTTGCGAATTGATATTCTCCGGGAAGCAGACATCGCAGTGTACAGCTTTCATTGGGAAAAAGTTTCTAGATGTATTTATTCATTTGAGGGAAACATGTTGTAGAATGTCGGTTGGTTTATGAATTTAATTCATCTTTTAATTGGAATATATCAAACACAAATGCTGCCAACGAAATTTGTTTTTTGGCTGTGGCAACAAAATTTGCTGTTTGTTTCTTGGCCTATACATTATTGTTTTCCAATCAAATATTTTTCAAGTAATTTGTTTTATAATACACATGTTAATAACTGTGAAAAATACCTACAGCAATAGTTTAGAAAGACGATAAAAATTTTCAGTTGGCATAAATAGATAGACAATATTCAGTCGATGGACAACGAGCTGCAAAATTGAAAGAATGGCAGAATTGGCATTACCATTCATCGAGCCACTGTCAAGAATGACTCTGCCCTTGTCAAAGTTGTTATGACGGCGAACTTCAGACTTCACTCAGAACGTAGAAGAAAGTCACATATTCATTGCGCTTCTTCTATATAACGTTTACAGGCTTTGTCTTCCGTCTCTTGCTGTAAATGCACTTATCAAAAATCATATTTTCGTTAAACTTCCCCCGCGCGACACACATTGACATCCTCTTCAGTATTTTCTTGAAAATTTCGCATTTGCTGAACATGTGTAGCACGACGCTCATTGGGTTCACAGACGGTTGTCTCTCTCGTTACTTCCTATATTTCCGCAAATATTCAGTGCACTTTGCTCTTCTTTCGTTTAAATCCAATTATATTGATTTCTCTCTCTCTCTCTATCTCTTTGAGATATTGATTTCATTAAACCCTAAAACAATAAATTACTTACATGAAGATAAGAAATCAACAATACTTAAACAATGACTACGATATTAATAATAAAATTATAAATATCAAACGTTAAGTACAACGATATTTCTTTCATAATTATTAATATTTACAAAATAAGAGTAAATTTAAAACTACGAGTGATTTAAAATCCAAATCAGAGTTATATTGAAATAAAAAAGGATAATTATCCATCTTATAAATTAACTATCAAAAATACTAATTTATTTCAATGTGCAGTGAACAATTACAAAAAAATGGAAAAATAAAAGGAATAATTCATTGACATACAACACTATTATTAAATGTATTTTAATAGTTGATGTGTACTATGATTGCATGATCAAGTCTCACAAACTAGGCTGAACCTCCGGAGGTTAATTGGTAACACCCTTTACTTCCATCCTGGACTTTCATGTTCAATTCCCAATGATACCCGAAAGTAATATAAAAAAGGCGTCCTAGTGTGGTAATAATACTCGCACGTGATAGACAAGTGCGACTATTGTTGCCACATTTGCAAATCGTACGATGACGAACTGCGGGTTCCTGACCGACTCAAGTAGTTCTTAATCCGAAGGCTCGATTAATGGGGTCAGTAACAACGTTACGTCCCGGCTATGATCCTCAATACGCCTACATCGCGAATCCAGGTGTGTCGCGGAGCACCATACAAATGAATGAATGAATTGAATACAAAACAATTTGGCGAGCTTGGCGAGTAACTAACTAGAAAGATATTATAATAAATTGAATAAGGAGAGAATACGAACACTGTGTCTGTATCATTTAGTTTGGCCACCATTAGAAATCGACCATGAAAATGTTGGATGTTAGTCAAGCATTCTACTCTTGAGCTACGTTTTAATATATTGTTTTGTTAGCATATTGATTTTTTTGCCGAAAATTGTATCTACAAAGATAGCTCTAATTAATTTGTAAAAATGGTGTAGCATGGAGTGGGCCATGAAGCGTTATTTTTATGTTAGCAAAATAGCCTTTATTTTGTCTGGAATTTTAAAACGCTATATGATATTAACAATTAATTAAATATATCATTTTCGTTACAGTTTCAATAAAAAAAGGAAATAGAAAAAAATCCCTTTGCTTTAATTTTATGGAGAGAAATTCTATTTAATTTCCTACTTTAAGCTTCCAACCCCATAACAAGTGGCCAAACGTCAAGTGTCGCCACAGACTAACAATTTTAAGAGACTTCAAGTTCTTGTACATTTAATTAACAAGGGGAAATTTGCATAACAGTTGGACAGCGAGGAAGACGAAAATTCTCTAAGATACCGCCTCGGGGTTGCCCTGGATTTTATCCTTAATTTATTGGGAGATTTATTCCTGCAAGGCGTGGGTAACAGGTTACATTCTTATTTAAATGTAAAATTAATTATGTTAGAAGGATTATTTAATTTGTATTTGTTCTCCAAAACCATCAAACTTACATCAGTTCTAAATATTGTGAAATTTTTCAAGATATATTTTATTAATGGTGACTGAAAATTTATGCAATATACAATATTTGAGGATTCAATAAAAGATACCAATACAAGTTTAAAAAAATAACAGCACTGTGCCGTGGAACAGAAAACGGCATAACAATATATTAGCTATTTTAGCAAATTGATTTCCCAAAAGATGCATCATAAGAACTGAAAAATTCTGATGATAATTAGATTAAATCAATTTATAATAGAAGGCTTATGTCGAGTACGTACTGTAGGAACTTGAATGTTAAAAAAAAATTAACAATTCAGTACAATTTATCCGACAGTTGATAATTTCATGTTGAAAAAGTAACCCATTTAATATTCCTTTTTTTGGATAGTGGTATTAAATTTAAGGTTGGTTCGAAAAAAATATTATTGTAAATAAAGTATTGGTTTACCCAATTAAAAGTGAATAAATCTTAAAAAAATATGCTGTACTCTGTCAAGTGCGATGACATGTACAGTAAACAGACAATTATATTTAATCTAACAACGCATCAATATTACCTTTGAATTATTTTTTTACTGTTGATGTGAAAGTTTTATACAAACATGCCATCACACCTTTTCCGTGTTGGGGTAGGCAGATAAGACACAGCACAAGACTCGACACATATATTTCGCCTCTTCCACATTCACCCACCTGCTCGATGACAATATTATTATTTGTTTTTCTTAAACTATGTGTCACTTTATGCAATTTTTTAAATTAAAGGATACCAATACAAGCAAAAGACAATTGATAGAAATAACGTCAATTTTCAATATTTGGAATAAGCATGATAATAAAATACTCAAGCGAGGAGAAAGCTGTGCCCCCGTATATTGCGAATTGCTCAGTTGGTAATTAATGTTAGAACTTGCACTTAACACGAAAACGTTGCTTTTGAAGTTATCAATATTAATTACCAATTAGTCTAGTACTTGGAAAGGGGATCAAGAGAGACTGAAATGTTGATTTAACATCAATGCAAAGTTCCATTTAGAAGTGGTGTGAAACCAATTATTTTTCAATTTCATCAACTCCATTTTTTTAAATTGGTGTGATGATTTTAATTGAATTTAAGCTTTTTCCTAATTAGTATAGTTTACTGTAATAGTATATTCAATTTTACATTTGAACCAATCCTACATGTTTTATTTTTATTCTGTTTTATTTTAAATTTCATATAGGTTTAACCCAATTACATAAAAATGCGTAGCACAAGAGTAAAATCAAAAGAGTAAAAATTTAAATATAATAACAATAGGAACAAATGATATTCATGCTTCCCGGTAAAGTGGCTCAGTTGTACTTACAAATTTCATTAAGAAGTTTAATCCTCAGTTTATCTATTGAGATATGGAAGATTTCATTACGCTGTTTATAGCTCAGTTCTTATTTAATGATGCCGTAAATAATTGTCAGGTATATTAAACAAAAAGTTGTCAATCAAAACGAGGTTCGCTATTTTTCAGTGTTAGCAATTTGCATGTAAACAAGTGTGAAGATCTCTTCATACGCTTTAAGAAAAATATCTAATTATATAAATCATGCTCGAAACATTCGATATGTGGATTCATCAGAGAAAACTCAGTTCTTTTTTTGTTGCATCATATCTCAAACACCGAGGTGTTGCGTCGAGCAGATGTAGAACTAGATCTCTTAAATACCATGAAATGCCGTAAGATTACCCTATCTGGATCGTATAATGAGAGGAGGAAAATACCACTTTATAAGATTAATATTGATGGGCAAAATTGAGGGTCGACGCGGAATCGGCAGAAGGCGCATGTCTTGGTTACGTAACATTCGCGGATGGACAGTTATCCAGACAACTGAGGAGCTTTTCCGTACCTCCAAAGACATTTTCTTACGAACGATAGCAAAAGTCAGAGGGGTCGGACACGGTTCATAAAGAAGAGAGAACACACATTAAGAAAATGTGAGATCGAGAATGAGTAAAAGCTTTACAGTCTGTAATAAAGTCGCTGAAATCTATTTTGAACTCGTTCAATTATGAGGGAGTTCTGGACCCTTCTTGAGTTATATATGATTGAGTTGTACACATATACTGCAAACCAGTGAATTATTGTACATATAATTCTCATAACAGTGCAAGCACTAAATTCTCTTAAGACTCTTATTACAAATTCCAAAACTTTCTTGCAGATAAGCAGATACTCTCAATATGAGAACCAAATTTAAGTTCACTACTGAACATGATACCAAGTTTCTTGATAGTTTGTTCTATAAAATATAATAGAATGAGTCCATAAAAAATACGCATCTATAGTATCTGCCTTTACATTCACGTTTGGCGTCGTGTTGTTAAAATAAAATACATGTTAAAACAAAATTATGTACGCAAAAAATCTACTTACCCGCATTAACTTTTACGTGATGTTATAATATAATATTGTAAGGAGCAAAAGCTTTTTATTCCAATTTTAATCACCTGTATTACAACACACGTGCCGACTTTTGTTTCGAATTTGTTTCAGCCAGGTATTAAATTACATCAGGCATTCGTATTACATTTTATCCTTTAAACATAAAAGTATAAAAATTAAATGAGATAACAAAGTAACGAGTGTTTGTATGTGTGTCAAAAAGTTTCCCAATTTCAAATTCATCCGTGTGGACTGTGACGTGGGTAACGGGTGCCCCCCATAAACTGTAGGTACTCAACTAAGCCATGCCGCACATCGAGTACATCAACTAGAATTTCAGGGAGTATAAAATATACAAACATTGACTAACTCCATGACCTAGTCCATAAGACGACTAAATTTAATTAGTAACACACCTGTCGAGTCTTGAGTTGGAAATCGGATTCCCGATGGTACCCACTTTTGTAACGGGTTCCAGTTTACTTAATCACTTAAAGCCTTTTAAATAATATTTCGGATGGTTAGCGGGATTGCCACATGGCAATAAACACACTAGATTGGACAGTATTCAACGATAATTTTCTACACACATACAATTATCACTCCATTTCCATCTTGGGATAGGCAGCTAGGACAGAATGCCATTTTTTTCAAACGCGCCGTACTTCCCTTTTCCCTTTGCCTTCTACGCATTCAAACATTTTCTCATACAATCCGTAATGGTTCTTTAACTCCCTACAATCCTTCTTTCAAAATTGTATACAAATAGTGCAACCACATTTTTATATGTCGTCCCTTATCACGACTCCCACTCATGTTGCATTGTTAATTTGTTTATTCATTATTTCGTCACTCATCCGTTTAACAAGTGAAAACTAACTCAACGGGCTCATATTCATCCTTAATAATTTTTTTTTATTACGGCATATAACGTTCACCCCATATTTCTCTTAATGCAGACATTTACTCAACTACTTTTATTAATTTTTCCCTTCCACGTTTCACTCCTACACATCAATATCATAAGTTGTCGTTCGTCTTCCCTTGATAAGTTTTCTGCGATTTTTTTTACCAAATTTGTTTCTATAGACATGCAAATGCGGCGAAACACCTAATTTAATGGTCGAAGTCATCACCCTTTTATAGTTAAACTCAATGTATACATATTTATTTTGTAATATTCTTAATCTGTCAACGATAGTGGGTTCGAATCCCGAGTAAGAACGATCTTAAGTAGTCTACTCTCTAAACGTTCTTAAGGAGTCTACTCTCTAAACGGTGCTATAAATTGTTATTTTTGCTATTATTATTATTAATTGATTGACAGTGTATATATTTTCATCACCGCATCATGCAGTATGAAAAAAAAATAAGTTGCCATTCTTCCATATCAATAATGATTAATCAGACCAAATATGCAACACAAATCAGCGGGTAGTGAAAAATAATTGCAAATAATAAAGCAATAAAAAATAATCAATTTGACATATAATGTGTTTTCTAAAAAATTGTTATATCCCAACCACTAAACAAAAATCATGAGTCGTTAGTGATGTTTCTTATTAGTGTACGGCGAGCCTTATATCTTACACGAGTATCCAAAACCAGCCGCCAGGAATCCAGCATTCATATAAGCTACTGGTTTTTACTTTAACCCTCATATACAACGTACTCGTATCGTACCGTTGTTTTTCCATTTTACTGAACAAAAACAAAGCAAATTATTTTTTCCTATTTGCCAAAAAAAAGTGTTATTTATAATGCTTTGTACTGATTGCTTTTCAGACACAGTCGACGCTTAACAGATTTTCAAATAATTATAGCTCATAAAAATGATTTCTTGTCAGTATTTAAAGCTTTCTGAGATAAGCTAAATAATGAACATTTTGTAACACATGAATATAACTCTCTCAGAAATGAACTGAGCTTTAAAGGCTTTTCGATAAATTGATATATTTAACTATAACTTTAACTACGTATAAAATAAAAGCCTACTCAAGTATTCTTCTAATACATCTCCTTGAAGACCTCCGTGGTCTACTCGGTAAGATGTCCGTCTCATTGAGGAGGTTGCGGATTAAACCCATATTTGGTTGCCGTCGGTGGAAGTTGAAGATTCCTGTTGGTACTCATTTTTTTAAAGGGTATCAGCGTAATTATTATTTAAGACTTTTTCAACATATTTCTAGTTGAGTGCAAGAGATTGCCACATGGCAAAAAAAAACACCAGATCGTACTATAATAAACAACAGCGTACAATGCGGTATGTTCGTAAAGCATGACTAGACAAATTTGTATGACTAGTAAAATTTTGGAATTGGTATTTTAACTAGAAATACTAGTTATACACAATCGAAAAACGTATGACTGACCAAATGGGCATATACGAGTATTGGAAGGAGGTCCAAGACTTATATTGAAATACAAGTATCTTAGAAACAGTAAAATGTTAGTTCCAATTAGTGCCAGAAACCCGACGATATGATATACTCGAATATACTATGCGTATCCAGAAAATAAGTGTACTGAGGCTCTCACGACCGGATGGATTTTATTTTCGACATGTTGGCTACACTTCCGTGTAGCCTGACCCTTCCCCTCCGCAACGAGACCGGTTCGAGGTCAGTACGTTGAGAAGTGTCGACGCGACAACACGTTTCGTGAAAAATGTCAATCCAATCTCCCGCCAAGTGCGAAATACGCGGCGTCATCCGTTATCTCGTTTGGAAGGGAAAACCTCCGGTTGAGGTTTATAATGAGGTGAAAACTGCATATGGTGATAAAGCTATGAATCGTACGAGTGTGTACAAGTGGTGTCGCGAGTTTAAAAACGGTCACGTCACACCTCTTCACCCTCCGCCAAAAAATTCAAAACTACAATTTCAGTCAAGAAAATCATGGCATCCGTGTTTTGGGACTGTCAAGGCATAATTTTAATTGAATATATGCCTCAAGGGGAGACCATCAACTCTGCAAGATACTGTGAGACCCTAAAAAAATTGCGGAGGGCGATTCAGAACAAGAGGAGAGGCATGCTGACAAAGGGAGTCTGCCTGCTGCACGACAATGCCAGACCACACACGGCCAACGCCACGAAGGAACTGCTCGCCTCGTTTAAATGGGATGTCCTGAACCATCCCGCGCATTCCCCTGACCTAGCACCTTCAGATTACTATATCTTTACCTCCCTGAAGCTGCACATGGGTGGAAAAAGGTTTTCAACCGACGAGGAGGTAAAGGAGGAGGTGGAGAAGTGGACGGAGGGGTTGGCGGGAAACTACTTCGAGGAAGGCATCAAAAAGTTGATACCCCGCTTCACCACCGCATTGAGACGAATGGCGACTATGTCGAAAAATAGCTTACATGTGTACTACGGTAACCACGTAATTTTTTTGTTTAAATAAAAAAAATTGTAACCTACAAAAATTCAGTACACTTACTTTCTGGATATGCCTCGTAGTAAAATAATGTCTCGTTATTATAACAATGACGCGACGTCCCCGTGTTTTGAATATACCCAATGTTAATAAGCAAAACTGAATATCTTATTTTTTGCAATATTGACGCAATCGAGTTTTCGCCGAAGTTCGCTGATTACCTGCCAAGTTAAAAAAGATTGAAATCAAATTAGGCAAATTTCGCGAATTTTTCGAAAACATCGGTGGATATATTATTTTAATCCTAACTTTTTCACTGGGTCGAAAATAAAATTAAAACAATTTATATTTGACTTTGATGTATAGAATATTTAAAAAAATACTGTTGCAAATATTCAAAATGAAAAATAATAATTCAATTATAACTAATTGACACATTTTGATTGAAAAAATAAAGGTCAAATCGATTCCAATTTAAACGTAATACAAAAATAGATTAAATTATTGTATTACATTACGCTTTCGTTGTATTAAGTAAAACCTGTCGGTTTAATTGGCATGAAACAATCTCTGACAAACATCCACAAACTGTTAAAGACGTCTGAAGTGAAAACCAGACTACATTTGATAAAAAAAATGGGTATCAACGAAAATCGAACTCACAGTCTCCGCGTCGAATGATAAGCGTCTTACTAACAAGGCCACGGAGATGGGTATTAAAGAATAAAATGTATCTAATTTTAAAAAGTCAATCTTTCTTAATAAAATAAAACTTTCAAGTTTTTAGTTGGTTTTTAAGATAGGTTAACTATTTTTGGATAATGGTGAGACAAATCGTACACTAATATGTTAGGCGTGCTTGTTTAGAATTTTGAAGACGCTTGTTTCATTTCCGGCGGGATCCGGGCAACATTCGCTTCTTATTTCATCTGGAACTTACGTTTTTCTTCTGTTTATTAACAGTTCAAGTGATTTAAATAACGCTCAATAAATCTATCACATAAATAATGGAGCAAGTTCAACTTATTTAACGGATAGATCTACGCACAACTTGATTTGTGCGTAGATCTATCGGTTAAGTCACACAAAAGTAATAGCTTGCACAAAATAAAACGATATGATCCCATGAAAGACTGACAATTTAAATAGAATAACAGAGATTGCATCCAGTCCCTGAGTGATGTGCGAGTTGCATGCAAGTAGTTTGGCAGGCGCAATATTTTCAAGAATATTTTTTTCATTTTCCTACTTATGCTAAAGTTTTTTTCATTTCAAAGTAACTACACCCATTTTACTCGAGGGTCTCGGTTTGAGAGGATATTTACATGCAAACAAAAAAAACATTTTAGTGAATATATTGTATCATATTTGTCTATTTCACATTTGCACTTGTGCGTATTTAAACACACACAAACAGTAACAAATGCATATATATGTACGGTGTGGTGACCAAAGTTGTACAGTAATCATGATCGACTTCATTCTTCCAGATCTAGTTACACTAATCGCCCGATCGTAGTGCAGGCCCATATTAACTATTTCGGTTATACCAAGTCTTCAACGTATCAGCAACAGCAGCTTCAATAAACGCTGTTTATGTTATATGGGAAAACTTCCGCAAATCGTGAAGTTCTCCATAAATCGCTAAACACACATTAAACTCAGTCTTTTTTTTAAATATATTGTTTTAGGAATTTAAGATTATTACTTAGCAAATGTGTAAAATCAAATATTATACAACGGAGAATTTTAAATGAGTTTTTCTCGATTGTTTGTTTGTATACGCCAAAAAGGACCTGCGATGAGACTTATAAAGTAAAACGACCGAAGAAATGGTTATGCGCATCAAGAGTATAGCTTAATTATCTCGAAACACTTAAGTAACTCAGCTCAATGAAGTTTATATCCCATAAATTATCAACATCGGCAATATATTTAGATTATCCCGCAAGCTAAAAGTTGGCTTCGCATGCAAAACAACGACAGGAGATAAAGGCGAGATTAAAGGGCTTGAGAAGAATTTCAAGCATCCGCACCATTTAATACAGTCTTCACGTCTAGATTTCTTCACAAATCACCCCCATCCCCCCAGAAAATCAATTACAGCATCCCTTTGTTTCCAGACTCATATGAGAGGATTTAGCTATCACATTGAGCGAGCCTCAAATTTGCAAAAGGATTTGGCTTCGAAAAGAGATCATAATGAATCATGTCAAAGGGTTAATGTAACGGTATTATTTTCTAATTTGTGAAACGATTTTTTCACTTTCTTCTATTTATTTAAGGAATTTAAGATAAATAAAATTACACAAATCAAACAATTAAGACGTAACGAAATTTATAACACAAGAAAAAATTTCATTGTGAAAAATTAACAACGAAAATATGTTTAAAATAATATTATATGTAGTTTAAAAAACAAACAAACCATACGACAATCCCGTTTCTTTGAAATCGTTAATTAAATCAACTATTCTAAATGTTTATACTTACGAGTATATATAGATTAGACAATCAGCATGGGCATTGTCTAGACTTTCATATGACTTTGACCTCTTACAATAGTAAAGTGAGGAAGTTATTCTTGTCGTTATGAATTGAATAAATTATACGGGTTTGTTTTGATCTTGTGTAGTGTTCGTCTTAAATTGTTTATTTTCTTTTTCGATTGCATGACACAGCTGTGCAGATCCGTGTTAGATTTTATTTGCTGCTCTTTGTAATATTTTGTATCAAAAAGACATTTGACCGTTGAAATAAAATAAAATTAATTAAAAACAAATTATTGAGCGTACTGTTTCTTTGAATAGATCTCCATAAAGGCCCTACTCAAAAAGAGATTGATTAATGGACCGCAAGTAGTAACAAAATATAAAAACTAAAAAAATAACACGATAACATCTGAAGCAAATACCTGGAAAAAGCAGTCTATCGAAAGATTTATTCACATTCACATATAAGACAGCTAAAGTGTGAAGAGCTTTTCAAAGTGAATACAGCAAAAAATATATATCTCACAAAGAGAGCTAAAGCAAAAAAATTAGGAAACTTCGTCAGGAAGCTATCGACAAATAGGTCACAAACACTCCATGAGTCATAGATTGATTAGATCTGATCAACCCCTAACCGGAGGGGGTGGCATCTCGCTCACGGGGAAGGAAATAGAGAAATATTCCGACACGTTTTGTGGAGTCAGCTAAAAGAAGAGAAAAAAAAACGAGCAAATAAAATAAGGTGGATTTTTATTTAATACCACAATGCGAGTAAAAGAAGGTTGTTTTATTTTTTCGCTGTGTTGTTCTCGTGAAAGTAATAAATCCTATAATATATTGTAGGGTCCTGTATTAAGTTACATTATATACCTACTTACTTGAGATATAACTAAGTATATTTACTTGTTTTGTTTTATTGAAAAAATGTTTTCTAGGGTAAAAAACATCGTTAGAAAGGATAATGTGTCATTAATTAACAGTAGTAAACGGTATTACTTCAGCGGAACTAAATCAATAGATTTTTATTCACTTGTTTAAACCATAGAGTTCCATCAAATACTATTTATTAGTCGACAAGTTATTATTTTAATGCTGGAAAAAATCACCACGAATTTTTTTTTAAATTTTATTACGTTTTAAGCAAACAAAAATAAATTAATAAGGAAGTTATTAATACAAAACAACCAATTTTCAAAAATATTTTGCTTATTTAATTACTTTGAACCAATAACGCAAAATTGATAAAAAAATATATTTGTAATAAACAGACATACAGAGTTTGTGTCATAATTGCAGCCATTATGTGATTTTTTTGTGGGTATAATTTATTTAAATGCAAATGCGATAATTTTAATCGAGTTCTTCTATTCAACAAGCTCATAATTATTATCGGTATACAAGTTTCTTTAAGTTAGTGTATAAAAACAAAATTAACACTATTAAATTAAAAGAAAAATTGGTATAAGGATGGGAATCGCATAGAAGTTTAAAACAAATAATATTTTGAGAAAAATAATGCGTGTTTAGTTTATTCTTACATATCAATAATTCAACGTATTGTACTAATGTGCTAAAAGGAAACATGCGTTAAACTGTAAAAGTTTCGAAAATGCATAAAAACGACATATTTATGGGATTTGTTTGATTCATTTGCTATTATACTTGAATCACGACAGATATCAATGTTAATCGAAGTGAAGGAATAGTTAGCATATTTGTCAAGTCATCTGGCGTCTCGGGTGCATTTTCGGCATTAATTTTTACTCAACAAAAAATATTAAAAATACATTATGTTAAATTAAACAATTCTTTCAATTCCGGAAAATTAATATGTTTCATTGAGAAGACTATTATTTTTCGAAACCTAGTTTTATTCTGGTTTAATTTATAATAACAGAAAATGAAAATTGGAAAAATAAACGCAAAAACGCAAACAATAATGAGTGCTACTCATTTACGAAAGGAATACTAAAATGTTTAACTAGCTTTATTTTAAAAGCAAAATAAATTCGTTGATTCTCAAAAAACGTGAAATAAAAGTCGAGTGCAAAACAAATTGACTGTACTCGAAAACGTTCAACTTTCATTTCAAAACGTGTTTCAATTGAAAAATATGAATTTCATTTCAATGCAAAAATTTTGAGTTGAATCATGAAAAGTATTTCTCTGTCAAGGACTTTTTAAACTTCAGAGGTATAATTTAACATCCAGTTTTTTAAATGATTTAGCTCTGAAATGAATTCACAACTCAACACAGAACGGTAAATGTTCAAAAGTTTAAAAAAACAATCAATTTATTTGTAATTTCCACTCATTCTGTTTCGAAATACCTTTATTTCACTTAATTTTCTTTCGAGCATTCGTTCAGGTTCGAACAGATTACATTTTGTAAATTGTTTTGTAAATTGCTCATAAGTACAGTTTGACAATGCTTTTGTAAAGCAAAATAGGCATGTCACTATGTCAGTTTATTATGTAGATATTTTCACATTTAAATGTTAAATCATTCTGTTTAAAACTGGGGTTCAACAATATATATTCCGAAGCTATAAGGTTTCAGCCTTCTTCATTTAAAATATCAATTTGGCCGAAAATTTGCATTTAAAGAGTGGAAACTCTTTTTGCATTTATACGCGCAAATATGAGAAGCATAAAACGAAATATGTTTTGAAAAACAATTAAGTAATACGATATATAAAAAAACTTTATGCATTGCATTTTTTGGCGAAGAGTTGCTTTTTACATGAATATTAATTTTAAAACAAACTTCCAAAATTATCAGATGTGCACCATCCTTTTTTACGTTCAAGAGAGAAGAGAATGAAAAACAAAAAAATACCAAGTATTCCATTTCTCTGGTCCACACTTATTTAAGTATATATATTATATTGAAATCATTTTTTTTTAATTACCTGTCACGAATTAAAAAAACTCGTGTATGAAAAAGAAGCAGATTGGTCGGAAAAAAATGTTGCATATCAATAAGCCCGCTAAATGCACCATATGAGTACATACATACGAGTATATACACAAAAGAATAAATAAATAAATTAACACACATTAACTGAAGTAAAGCAATTAAAAGTCTATAATGTTAACACTTTCCCGGTATAATTCCATTTCGCCTCGATATTATCGTTCATATTAAATCGACAATAGTTAAAACATTAAAATTAAATATTGATAATCGATAGGTTAAAATCAGATTTACAATGTGTATTTAACTGATAACAAATTCGAAACAATAGACATAGTATGGGTATTAGCGCTACCATTATTGTTTTGCCAAAATTCAATAAATATTCCCATAGGCGGATATAAGCAATATCTTTGTACGTAAATCTAATAAATATACTGGTATTTCGAAAAATTATAAGACACTAATTTAAACAAAATGACAAAAACATAAACATAAAAGAATAAATGTTAACAGTTTTTTTCTGATGCTTTTGAATGACTTAAAATCAAACTTTTTTGTTGTTTACCCTTGGGCTTTATAAGGACATGTGACGTGGGTGAATATTACTAAAATGACTTCAGGTGAGGTCTGAGACCACAAGATGTCCGAGGAGATTTTATCTGAAATATTATTTAAATATTGCATGAATCTCTTAATACATACGTATATACATGACATCACACCATTTCCCTGTCGGGGTAGAAAGAGAGGACAGAACTCTAAACTTTTCTATCATAACACACATCCTTCGCCTCATCTACATTCGTACAGGTCTATCGATTTCTCTAGCTTTCAATGTTTCCTTCTTTCAAAGTATCATTAATTAAACCCAACCATACGTTCCTTGGTAGCTAAATTTGACCAATCCATATTATCCTTGCTATGTTAATACGTAAATATCACGCCTTCCACCCACATTAGTTAATATTTCTTCATTAATATATTCTACACGCCAAAATGATGTCAAAGTGTTTTTCTTCTTCTTACTCAACACATCAGTCTTAAGTTCACGTTCATCCCTTATTACTTCGTTCCGTCATATACTGTCGCCCTGTGTATTACTCTCAATGCATGCATTTCAACGTTTATTCAGTTCTTTTCAGTTTTCTTTCACGTCCACGTTTCACTCTCATGTAGAAAAGCTGAATCTAATATAACCCTGGAAACGATTTTATTAGCTACTTGAATAATCATACTTTTTTGGGGTGTGACTTTTTTAATTGATTTACAAAAGATCTTACAAGTACAACACTATATCATAATAAAGCTCGTTATACCCGATCAAGTATAATATATCTCACAGTTCTGAGTAAATACCGTACCATGAGACGCTGTTCCAATACAATAACATCTTCTATGGTCTAGTTGGAAAGACGGGTGTTTTTCAATTCGGGGATTTGCGAGTTCGATTATCGTTAATTTTTTTATATAGTATTTCATTCCTTTTTAACGTATTTCTGTTGGTTGGAAGAAAAAGCAATATGGTAAGTCAAAATTCTTTTTTACGTATTTCTGTTGGTTGGAAGAGAAAGCAACGTGGTAAGTCAAAATCATGCAATGCAAAAATATTTCTTGTGTTGTTTTTTTTAGGATCGCCAAATGCCATTTTTATTAATAACAATAAATTAATGATCCTTTATAAACATTTTTTTCTAATTTGTAGGATTTACATATTTATGTTTTTTTTTAATTTGATGTTTTAAGGTACTTTACGTTTCTTAAATTTTTAAATTTGGTTTGTTTAATTTTGTTTAATGTAAGCTACCTAACTTAGGACGGTTTAAAAAAAATAATATAAATATAAACAAAAAAACGAAGAACACGAATATTAAATTTCTGATTTAACGATAATATGAGAGAACGAGTATGCGAGTGAACTGATTTTCAAAAAGCGTCACCGATCAGTTATTAGATGAAAATTTAATACAAACCGGAAAAAACCGAAAGGGTAAACAGCCGAACTAATTGTTTGACAGTATTTTTGACATCTCCGATTTCATTCGCATCAAATATTATACGAAATATTAATTGAATAGAAAGTTTTAAAATATCAGCATCATCTTTACGTCTTTCCCTTTTTGGGTAGATAGAGATAACAGATACTCACTTTAGTCATAAAGGAACATGTATCGTTTTTGCTAAGTTCATACACTTTATCGTGCAAACTCTTTATCTCTTTTGTATGCAAAAGCTTTTCACTTTTCCCACTTTCAGAAATATCTAAATTTTCAAATATTATTTGTCTTTATTGACTTTGGTTAGTTGCATGCAATTTTTGGGTCATGCTTTAGTATAATTAAGGGGCACAAGGGTATGTGAATCAGGCACACGCAAAGGGTTGTATCACCGTAGGAAAAAGGGACAGCAAAGTCAACCGGAAAAACATCGGTTAGGGGATGCCGGAGGATAGTGTAAATAATGTTCGAGAAGGGAACCACAGGTAAATTTATTAATTTTACTATCATATATCGGTACATCTTAGTACTTGGGTTGGCCACATTAGGGCCGAGAAACCTACCTAAATAAATTCTGACGAAAAAAAGTTATTCACAAAAATAATTACACATTTTCCCCAGCTGTCAAATAAAAAATTCAATACTTTCAAAAATAATTATGCCTAGTTTATATGATATAATGATTGACTTCTAATCCGAAGGCATGGGGGTTCTATTTCGAATAGCAAGAGGAAAAATCACAGTCTAGTCTCCCACATTGGCTTCGAAATATCTTTGTGTTGGTTGGGATAAATTGCTACATTGCAGAAAGCTCACCAGGTTGCACAAAAGTGTTATCAAATATCATGATACAGTCAACACGACCAAATTCATAGTATATTTAAAACCCCGATTATTAGGCAAAGCCTGTGTCTATTTGAGACACAGTTTGGGTAAAGAATCGGCGACCTTCTTCACCGCATTAACCAACCGCATGGGCTTAAAATTCTTTAGTTTTGTTCCTGATCTACCTTTTCCCTGCTCACCATTAATTTCAAGCATATTAATTTTTTTTCTAAGTCTGTGGATGTCTTATTCTATTACACTTTCGTAAGTTACAGTAAAATCTGGCGGGTTTAATGTGTGGCAATATCTTTCAACCAACCAGAAAAATATGCTGAAAAAAGGTTTAAGTTAAAACCATACTAAAACTTTTTTAAACGAAATGTGAGTTGCAACAAGATTCGAATCCGTAATCCTCGGATATGAAGACAGGCGTCGTTTCAATGGATCCACGAAGGCCGTCGTTTAAATATATAAGTAATATATTTCCCTAAGCTCTTTTTTCCGTACGCGCAGTTATGTTCTGCTGTTCCTGGGATGCGTACGGCCAACTGCCCTATCTTTTGAGTGGTATGCCTAGTGGTCGACTATTCTGAAGAATGATACGGGGAATCCTTGTACTATATATTCTGTTCGCGTATTCGAACCAGTATCGTCTTGAGTCTCATTTTACAATGTCTGTGGTATTCCACATATTTTCTTATTTCAGTCTTGAGTATTTTATCAGAAAGTTTCATCACAGGACCTTCATTTTCGGTGTTCTGAGACGTAACTTGACTCTGGAGGTTTCTGCTCTGATGCAATGCCAAAGATACAAAACGGCCAAATATCTGACGACTACGTGGAGCTCTCGGAATATGACACCTGTAGACTAACTGCATTGACCTACTTGATGATCATTGAATAGATTCCGAGTAGGGGTGACTAGATGCAAGGTGAACAAGCAAAGATTTTGAACGAAAGTAGCACAGAATATGATTGTCGGGAAATACAGGAATCAGTTCATTTCAATCCCACCACTATCCACGCTGTTATGAAGGACAAAACAAGTCTCCATTCAGCATGAGATCTAACACTAGAAGATTGAAATCTTCTTTTTTTTTATGAGCGCGACGTCACATTATTGACAAAGAAGGAACTGTCCAAAAGAACTCCTTCTCCGATGGCGATATATCTGAGTGAAATTAATAGTATCGACGGCGGATTTAAGGTATATACAAACTCACAATATATGCTGATTTGTCCAAACATGCTCCGGGCAGGGTCTGATACATGCGAATGATAAGGCGATCTTTGTTGCCTCCTACTGGAGACACATGGTATAATCGATAGTCTGGACATAGACATACACATGTTTAATTTATTTATTTTCGATAGTCGGATATTTAAGTTGATCAATATTATACACAATTAGCGAATATGCCGGAATAAGTTACATTATAAAGGAATGTTTTCATGTAACGGCTGCACAGTGTGTGTCTAATTGTAAATGGCATTCATTACAGAAGACCTTATCGTTAATTATTAGCAATACATAAATTCGAAACAAATAGTTTCGATTGGAGCAAACAATTTATGTGTCATTGTAATATTTGCCCGGTTCGAATAGGAATTTCCGAAATATATTCCTAAATTTAGCCATTATTCACTTTATAATTAAATGCCTTTTGCAATAATCTCACTATGCCATACTTAAATTATCACTTTTGATACAAAGATATTTATGATAAATCGGGAATGATATGAAATGTGAATTAATTTGTTTTGATTTTAAATAAATTTGTTAGGTTTATATTGAAAAGACTTTATAAAATTGTCATATTTACTATACAATATTTTCGTGGTTCCGCAGCATTACTGCAACTCCAGCCCTAAACGATTGGGCAAAAAGTAGATAATATTCCTCGTTTATAGAATTTGATTTTCAATCCCTTTCAATTTACGGAAAAATTAAAGAAAAATATGATACTATTTTGAATTATTGAGCAATCGAAATGAATTTTGTATTGCTAAATTCAATACCACACAAATGCAAAACAATGACATATAAAATGTTTCAGTAATCTGCCCAAATATATAAAAAATACTTTTTATGAAAAAAAAAAGGAAAAAAAAAACAATTGAACGATATTAAAAAGCGCTTCTTCCACGGTTAGTTTAAACCAACGAA
This sequence comes from Odontocerum albicorne, assembly GCA_949825065.1. NCBI lineage: Eukaryota > Metazoa > Arthropoda > Insecta > Trichoptera > Odontoceridae > Odontocerum > Odontocerum albicorne. The sequence goes on from OX463853.1 coordinate 23,236,739, forward strand.
AGCACGATCATATAACTTCATACCAGAAGGCATTGAACTGGTTGAATGTTAGAAATAGACGCCAAATTCACATAATGTCTCTATTGTATAATATCCTTGACTGTCCCACCTTGTCTCGCCGAAAAAAATCAGCGTCTTTCCAATCATGGATTAGCGCTACGCACAAACAGATTGTCTATTGGCCTTACCAGTTCACCGCTCCTCTTTTTTACGTCGTCCTTTACTGTCCATGCAGTGAGACTCTAGAATCAGTTACAAACCAATATAAGACTCGCTCCGTTCTTGGCATGCTTTAAGAAACGACCGAAAAAACTCTTAATTTCTAGTCAGTAAAATAACGTGTTTCATTCCTGATTTTTCTTTTCCTTTCCTCTCCACCATCCCTTCCTTTCTTTTTGATTGATAATATCTCACTTTATATGAAAAATAATGTTCGGGTGTTTGTTCGTCTTTGTGGGATTCGTGGGCATATGCTCACGTATGTCTTGATGAATTTTGTGGGGATGGATAGTCATTTGAATGATTTATGCGACCACATAATTTGCTTCATGTACTTTTGTCTGGTTGATTGGAAGAGATTGCCGCCTGGCAATAAGCCCGCCAGATTGTATTTGCAATAAACGTGTTAAATAAATAAATAAATATATTGAGATATTCTCCCTATTTGTTTTCCATACAACAATGAACAACAAATTTGCTTGAGAACTCTATTCACATTCACATGTATAGTTTAAAGATAATGAGGTTTCATATCCGAGTCTCGCTGAAATTGGCAGACAAGACAAACACCGTACGTATGATAGACATACCATACTTCAGCTGGACTAGGATAAAGTTCTCAAGAGAGACAAGAACCGTGTTTATATTTATTTATTTAAATATTTAGACCGTATTTATTTATTTAAAACTTTACTTTACCGAATACAATATGGCAGGTTTATTACTAAGTGGCAATCTAATCAAATATAAGATTGTTATACAAACTTTACTATACCGAATACAATATGGCAGGTTTATTGCTAAGTGGCAATCTAATCAAATATACAATTGTTATACAAACTTTACTATACCGAATACAATATGGCAGGTTTATTGCTAAGTGGCAATCTAATCAAATAAACAATTGTTATACAAACTTTACCTATACCGAATACAATATGGCAGGTTTATTGCTAAGTGGCAATCTAATCAAATATGCAATTGTTATACAAACTTTACTATACCGAATACAATATGGCAGGTTTATTGCTAAGTGACAATCTGATCAAATCTACAATTGTTATACAAAGCTTCTTTTAGTAAAAGGAATGGTATTTACATAATTGATACAAAGAAAAAAAATGCAATACAAAACAAAAAAAAAACATAATAAAAATCAAATAAAATTAATATATATTATTTATAGTTAAGGAATTAACATTGTACATTGTGGAGGTTTAAAGACATTGTAATTTGTTTTATCAAACACTGTTATACACTGTATAACCCTACCGGTTTTAAGGCTTTCACCTCATCATCAGGGGAGCACAAACAAGACTCTTGTCTTGGTGAAAGCCTTGAAATCGGTAGAGTTATATCGTTACAAAAAGTGGAATAAACAGTGTTTGATAAAACAAATTACAAACTTAATACAAATATAAAAGCTCATTGATGGCTAGAAGAAAAGAGATGAGATGTACGAGTAGATGAAGATAAAAAAATATTTTATATACTACTAAGTTTCCGGCCTGAACAAAGAGCGTGGATGGACAGATACCACGGAATTAAAGGCCAGCAGCATGTACTTTACCCTTCCTTTGAAGATAACCGCGCGATATTTATTTCTAACATTTCAAGACATAACGAAAAAAAAAAGACTTTTATCGGTTCTAGTTCATTTATCTGAAGGGAAAGGTATCAACATTTAACTGTAACAAAACCTGACCATACGATGAGCGTAATCTACGTTGCATTTGTCCATATACGATTGAATTTGTTTAGGCCGGAAATCTTTGGACCTTAGTGATTACTTCGTCGGAACTTCTACTTGAATGAAATAAAAAATACTATTATCATTATCAAGAAAAAAGAGCGTAAGTTCATTCGTCGAGGACGTTATTTTAAAATCGACATACCATTCAAAATAACAAATTTTACATGAGCCTTTCAAACTGAGAATGTTTGTAACGTTCGAACCTTTTTTCAACTTCAATCATTCCCGCAAAGCGTGGGTTTTGTATGATAATATGAACTGTATGAACTGTAGTTGTGTTTCTTTGGAAAGGGTTGATAATATAAAGTACCTCGGAGTTTATGTTGATTAGTTCCTTCGTTGGGAGGTCCATATTAACACTTTGAGCACAAAAATCTGAAAACTAGGATACATATTCCGTATGATTCGAAATGTGCTCAGTAAAAATATTCTTAAAAGTATATACGCGTACTTCGCCTTGTCAGTCAGCACTTTCCTACGGTATATCAGTTTGGGGGGGATGCACCTTAACCCAAAAGCACATATTGCAGGTTTCCCAAAAATTGATTGTGAAGATAATTAATAGACTTCCTGCCCGGTATCCCACGGCGGAGCTTTTCAGAGAGTATCCGGTCCTGAACATAGCCAATTTGCATCTCAAATCCATTTTCTGGCACTACCATCGAGAGGAAGGGAAGATGCAGACTCAGCAGAGACACATGACACGCATGGCAACTAATGAAATGTTCACCATCCCTAGAGTTAAAATCTCTTTTGCCCAAAGACAATATGCTTATTTTACAATAAACATAAAGGAAGGAAAACCATTTAGACAGTCGATCGGGGCGTGGTTGTTATTGCGACAGGATTTTGAGTACTTGGGTTTTCAGGATGAATGACGTATGGAAATGACGTGTGGAAAAGATTTGTGTGTGCTCTTGACTGTGGGTTTCTTCTTGTTGTTTTGATTTTTGTTGTTTTGTATTTGTGTTTCTGTATATTTTTGTGTTAATTTTTATTCTTATGATTGTGTGCGGTATATTATGGTATGAACATTTTTGGTTTTATTTTTGTTTCATTTTGGATTCATTTTTGGTTTTACTTTTGTTTTTGTTTTTATTCTTATGATTGTGTGCGGTATATTATGGGATGAACAAGTTTGGTCTTTCTGGAGTGATGATGTGTGAAGAGTTTGATTCCGCATGATGTTTCCAGTTGTAATTGAGTGTCACTGTTTGTCAGGTTGATGAGAACGTGCAACGGGGTTTTGTTTTTGTGTAATCAAAACTCGGAAAGAAATATCGATTTATTTTTTCATGCCAAATATCCTCAGTGAGATACAGGCAAAAGCCTAGTTTACTGGGGATACGACAAATGAAAGGCGACAAACCCAGATCCATTAAAGTAATGTATGTCTAAATTAAATTACCTGTTGTTTTTTCACAAATTATGTATATTTCTTGTCATGTGTAATAATAAATAAAAAAAAATATCGAAACTCAAGGTTCCTTCTATCATTATTTATATTATCTTTCATATGCTTCAAAATCGGGGGGTTAGGGTAACCCATTTTTCAATCACAACACTTTGATTTAAGTTTTGATTAAACCATCTATATGTAAATTTATGAAATAATTTCCCAGCACACAAGCCCAGACGACATTTTGGTAGGGGACGTAAAAAATCTAGGAATTTCAGAGAAACTCGATGTATTGCGACGGTTTTGAAATACATGCTCAGGGCCTTTGTATTCTTATATGCAATATACGAGTATGTGGCGCAAGCAGGCGACTAATTAAAATGGATCTATCCTTGATAATTAATTGCCTTTTAATCCAAATTTCTTGCCCAAAGATCCTAACCATTGAAAAATATTACAAAGAGAATAATAATAATATTGTAGTTTTAACAGCAAACCAACAAAGAACCAAAAATGATATAATTACTGACGAATGCGATGTACAACACAGTATCATATCCTGAGTTAGAGCGATCTTGAGGAGAGTTTGTTCTCTAAAAGGCGCTATACGAATTGTCCTTTTATTATTATTATCTCTATTTGCCATATTTGAGTGTTTAAGTGTATCCCCTATTCGCTAAATTATTGAATTTCTGTCAGTCAGTCTTTTTTTTCCAATTTCATTGAGTTTATTTTCATCCTATGTCTTTTTGGATTAGTCAAATGCCGCTATGCCTCAATCTTAGTGTTATGAACTTTTGGTCGACAAAATTTCAAATTTGTTTTATAATATTATTCGTTTGTTAAATGGTTCCAGGTTTATTTCATATCACTTTAGTCATTCGACAATAGGTGTTCAAAATAAGAAAATATGGCACTGTATCAGTAGAATTCATGGACCATTACATCGGACTATCGTTGTTCTGATCGAAACTGTCTTTGCGACTTTAAGCTGCTTAGAATACTATTGTGAAACCAATCTACAGAACTATTCGTTTCTTTCGAAGTTTGTGTATCATAAAAGTAAATTATCTAAAAAAAATTTAATGTAACGTACTCGTATTACACTTTCGTTGTACACAGTACAACCTGGCGGGCTTATATTAATGTCAAGATCTCTTCCAACCGATAATCTGTTAAAAAGGCTTTAAGTGAACGCTAGGCTTGAATTGTTTTCTAGTTGGTAAAAAATAGACGTCTTACCAAGTAGGTCACAGAGGTCGTCATATAGGATAAGAATCAGATACGAAAAAGGATGTATATTAGAGCATACGAGTATACCTTTTAAAATCTAAAGGTCAATATTATATAGTCCTAAATAAGTCAAGACATACTCCATGGCTTAATTTCATACAAAAAAATTAAGACAAATCAACTATGTATATTTTATTTGCAGAAAAGGTTGAGAAAAGTCCAACAATATAACATAAATATTTACATATCAGGCCGTGTCCCTTGCGGGGTATGCAGAAAGAGCAGATTTCTTAACTTTTCTATCAAGGCGCACAACTTTCATCTGTTATACATTAATACATCTCTTTTTTTATTCATACTTATCATTTTACCTTCTTTTAAAACGTGATCCATTTGGTCCAGCCAAGTTGTTCTCGGTCTACCTCTTGGACGCACACATTGCACTTCTGACCTGTATACTCACTCAGTCATTCTTCCATTATTCATTCATCAGACATTCCACACATTTTCCTTAGTGCACACAAGTCTACAGCATCAATCTTACTCAAATTCTACTTATGTCATGTCCAAGTTTCACTTCCATACATCAAATTGGGCACAAACACACTATTACGTATTGTTATGTTGCTACTATTGATATTGCGTGGTTGTTGTATAGATAACATTAAATGCTCCGTTCATCGTTATGTGTAAAATTAATGACGGAGAAATAATTAATTTCAAAAACACGTAAAGACTAAAGTAAAACGATAAAATAATGTGGAGATATATGAGATATTTAAATAATATAGAGATATATGAGGTGCATGGCCGCGCGGTAACGCACTGGACTTTCGTGCGGAAGGTCGTCGGTTCGAATCCCGCGCTGTGATACTCCCCTCGAACGACACAGGCACTTTTTCGTCACACTTTAGTATTTTTTTAGCCAAGCAAGGAAGTATTTTAGCAAAATAAAAATTTCGAAAATATGAGACCACATCTATAAATATCGGCTGCATTTGGGTCGTCAGACAGAAACTTCGGTCGTTAACGGCACTTAAAGGTTAATGTGAAGTATATACTGTTTATTACGTTAAAATGTGTTTATGAGCAATAATAAAATATTAACTGTGTATTTTCATTGTATTCTAGAAGTTTAAGTTCAAAACAAATTGAGAATGAATGTTGGGAAATCCAGACATGGAGATTAAAAATTGTGAAAAGAAAAGAAGATGCAACATTTTGTAAACAATGTAAGATGAAATTAGTTTGCTTTGTAGAAAGAATCTTCTAAAGTGTCAAAAAAAGTGCAAATAAATGTTGAACGGAGATTTGCGATAGGACACTAAGTCTATCTGGCAATAAAGACATGTATTTATGTAAAGAACAGTCAACATTATAGTCCCGTGTTTTAGTACCGAAATCAAATAATGGGAGTGAAAATAAATTAAAGGGGTTAAGAACATGCGGGGGAAGAGCGTGCACTTAGAAGAATGTGTGATGTCTATGTATGACAGAATTAGACATGTACTCGTAATTATTAAAAATGGATATGTGATTAATACCGATGCGTTAATGGGCACATTGAGGTGGTTTAGACAGGTGGAACGTATGGACAACGAGATACTTAGTAAACATATCTATAATACAAATGTGAACGAACAAAGTGAATAAAATTTAGAAAAAAAGAAAGGTAAAGAGTAAGAGGAACAGAATAAACTGTATGAATAGATGTATGACTGTGGAGGAGGTGGAAGAAGTATTTTTTGTCAAGAAAGCTTGGTGCTGTCCTCTGTGCCTACTCGAACAGAGAAAAGAAGTAAAAGTATTTATGCGCATTTATTTTACAATTAAATAAATATTACTTAAGTATTTTATAATTTAAAATAGATTACTAGAGAATTTATGCCTCAATAATAAACATAATTGAGAATTTTCGGACATATAATTGAACCAACTACTTTAAATTTATATCTGATGTCATGTTTTCACCAACTCACTTCACAAGAACATCAAAGGAAACAAGTGGCTTAATTACGAGTATATTCGAGTACAGTTCTAAACAGTTACATCTTCCTATACTTCATAACAACAAATCGCAGTTGTCAGATAGAGCAAGAAGTTTCTCTAATGCTCTCTCTTAACTTTGTTATTCAGAACTTGACAACACAAAATTGAGAGTACTCATAATTTTAATATCAATTTACTGAAACTGTTGAAAAAAGTCGGCTGTCGTTGTCTGATGGTCAGCATTCATACTAAACAAGCGAGTGCCCTAGGTTAGATTCCTAGCGAGTTCACTTCCGGGTTGGTTTCAATCATAGACGATATTATACATGAATTTATATTATTCCGTAGATCATTGGCTCATTATAGATTATTATAGCTTAAACAAGCAAAAATAAGACTATAACATCTAATAAATTAATAGATGCAGCAGATTTAGCCTACCGAACGCCTAGAATCGAATAGAACAAAACTCTACTGTTTCAAGCTTTTTAAATCGTCTAATTTTTCTTATTGGTAAATTGTCTGATAAGTCTTACGAAAAATTTATTTCTACATTCTAATTAGTAAAACCGCATTCAGGTTTAATAAATTAACTATGAAATATTCCTTAACCCACTTTGCAAACTCGAAACAATTCTGTTGTCGCGTAGAACTCGTATTCATTCAATACGGAAAAGCTCAATTTGGAAGCTTTCTGACTTCAGAAGAAAGTTTTCAAGAAGATCAAAAGAAGAAAATCCTCTTTTAAATCGGCATTAGAAGGAACTTGAGAAGTTGTTGGAGAAAATACGAAAGTGTTTTAAGGTTCGCGCTGAGAGAAATTTGAGCAACTTGGCCATATCGAATGCATCGTCTTCGTTTACAGTCATTATATTATATAACACGATATAACGGCTACCCTTCCATTTTATCGATAAAAAAACTATATTCTATCATATAAAATGATAAAATAATATACAAATAATGTTTATCCTTTCCTTTGTTTTCTCTCAGGGGTTTGCAGCTTATGGTGGTTTTCCATAAAGATACGTTATAGATAAAATAAAATGAAATAAACCATTATTCCTCCCATAACTAAGCGAAAAACAAATGTTTTTCTCCCTGAGGGCATAAGATTTGAACTAGCAGCTTAGCATTGGATTGGAACAAACGGCTTTATATTGATAACTTTTTTATAACACACATACTATCACGTAATTTCCCTGTTTTGCTAGGCATAGTGGTCAGAGCACCAGACTTTCCCATCTCGACACTTATCCTTCATCTCTTCCACATCCAGACACCTTCTCGCACAAATCCTACGATACTCTGACTTTTAGGTTCCATGGTTGAAAGTACTAACACGCTTTTGACTGATATTTGCAAATATATTAATTTTAGGACTTTTTTTATTCATTCGTTCTACAGACACAATGGAACCTTTTTTATAAATATCTGGGTTCCAATTGAAATCAAACCAGCAACCCTTGGATCGGAAGATAGGTGTCAAACCATTAAGTCAACAGAGGTCGTCCAATTCATGTTTAACATAGTGATGAATTCACCAGGTTATACTGTATTTACTTATTACTGTATTGTATAACACTTTTGTTATATCATATACAGTACAATCTAGTGAGTGTAAGGCCATGTGGCATTCTCCACCAGCTAGAAAGATGTTAAATAGGACTTAGGTTTTAAACCAAACTGAAATTCATTTAAATAAAATTTAGATCCAACGAGAATTGAACCTGCAGCCCCCTGGTCGGAGAACAGGTGTCTAACCACCTAGGAAAGGGAAGTCGTCTGAATTTCAGCACGTTTACGAAACATACACTTCGACTTATTTGCTGATTGAACCAACACATTAAAAAAAACTCGACAATCGTTTTTCGAGAAGTAATGATTGTTGCCGCAATATTAATTTAATATTTTTTAACAAGGGGTTGCAACAACTTATTTCTAGGGAATTTGCCATGGAAAAAAAATAAGTTTTCTGAGGAGAATAAAGGAAATAGTTGGGGAAATTTTCATTGAGGGAAAAGTAAGAAGTATGAGAAACAGGAGAGCATATACGAATATGAACTAGGCGAAAATGTGTGCATGGAAAGAAATACGTGAAAATCTATCCTCTCTACCAACTCCAAAAGAGACAGCGTGATGGCTTTTATGTATTTCTAGCGAGTAATATTTTACGTTAACCTAAAGTCATAAGTACATGTTAGATACTAACATATAATGATAAATTTTCGTTTAAAACAGTATCGCAGTTTCTTAAGTGAAAATTATTTTTTGTATCCGAAAAAAACACGTGAAATTAAAAAAAATGTATGTTGTCAATTCCAGGCATGCACTGAAATATGATTTTACAAAAAAAAAAATAATAAGTGACTGCCAGTTTTTGATGAATGGAGTGGAGAAAGAGTTATTACTTCCTACAGAACATGAAACGGATGTAAGTGGAAGAAAACCAAACAATATTTCTAAAGTGGCTAAGAAACATCCTGAAAGCTTCCGTTTTCCAGCAACTTGATATGGTGTGAAATACATGTCTACAGGAGCTTAAAGGAAATTTGAAAGAAAACTCAGTCTGGCTGGCTTTTGCAGATGTTGGTTGAGTTTTATGTTGCTCGTGTGGAAGAGAGATATTTCAATGATGTATTTTTACAAAAAGATCAAACATGAGTTTAATTTATCGTTAATGTGAAATTAAAGAGGAAAATAAATTAAAAAACATCATACATAAATTTCCATTGAACAATGTATAATAGATTAATAAAAGGGGATATTTTTTTTTAAAATTAAACGTTAACCTTTTTTTATTTGTATGATACTCCTCAAAACTATCACACTGGCGTTGGGGACATAATGAAGAGTGTAGCCGGAAGACAACAATGTATTCAGTTCCATTAATCGAGCTTTAGGGTTTTAGAACCACTGGAGTAGGCACAGTCCTGGCAATATGACCGCACGTGAAAAAGCAACCACTCGTACTAGCGGACACGAGTTTTGCTACCAGACGAACTCGAACTAAACTAGAAAGTTTTTTTTCGGATACCATCGGCGATTGAGATAAAACTGGATGATAATGGATAAGATTAAAAAGACGATGAAATGAACATTTTCTATAGTAAAAACTGTTAACCTTTCGAGAAGAAATTAAAATAAATAGAAAATATAATAGATTTACAACGCAACAAACATTATTATACAATACAACCACTTCTAACAACATTCGGATTAGAGTAGATAAATGGTTAAAAAGAAATAACATATTATATAAATTATACCAAAAACTGTTATCCTTTACTATATTTATCGAAAACACAGAAAATGAAATCAGAGCGAAAATATAGTTAACAATCTGTTAACATTGTCAATTTTGTGAGAAACTTCTATACCATTCCCCCCTCTTGCCCATAATTTCCTTGAGATATGTTTTTTTTCAAGTTGAACACAAATATTACTTTTTATTCTCAGCGATTTAGAGAAGGTTTTGTGTCTGAAAAGTAATAAATTATAGACGAATAGCTGGTTGATTGGAAAAAATGTAAACTTCAAAGCAATATCTACGAGTATTTACACGAAAATTTTCAATTAAATGCAAGTAGCCTGAACGAGAGGACATGTTCGTGTCCATAAAATGAGATAAACAATATTTAACTAGTTATAAGTTAGTACGAAGGTGTTAACTATTTCTAAGAAATTAAATGTAAAGATAATTAAAAATTACATGTAAGAAATTAAATTAAGTAAGCTTATAGTTATAATATAGATAATAGATTCTATAGCTCTTAAGTAATAAATAAGTATATCCGAGTAGGTATAGCCATTGTATATATTATATATTGTATATTTTTTACAGTTAAGGCATAAACGTTGTGGAGGTTTAAATACATTGTAATTTGTTTTATCAAACAATGTTTAATCCACTTTATGTAACGGGGAGCACAAACAAGAGTCTTGTTTGTGCTCCCGTTATGATGAGGTGAAAACCTTGAAACCGGTAGGGTTATACCGTTACATAAAGTGGAATAAACAGTGTTTGATAAGATAAATTACAATATTATAGATTGCTTTATTAAATAATTAAAATAAGATTTTCCGCAGTTATGAGTATACAAATTATATTGTTTCCGTAGTTTTTATTTTGAAAATAACTTAGGAAATTTATTGATTGTGACAGTGCAACATACGAACTCAGGCAGAAATTGTTTGGAAAAGCAATCACGAGCGTTAATTTGAATAGTGAAAATGGAATTAACACCCACATGTATGTATACTTAGCGCCTCAATGTAACGGGTATGCAAATGCAATCACCTCACGTGTAACTGTAGCAGGGCCGTGACTACATTCTAGATCCATGGTCACGTTTCATTATAGCACCACTCAAGAAGTTAGAGTAATGTTTCTCAACGTTTAGAGATATGGGAACATTTCAATACGTTTTACACTAAACAGCAACTTATTAAACCACACTCGTAACAGTACCAAATTGGCAGCTGAATCTTTGATCAGTCAGAATACGACTTAAGGATGTTTCTGATGCGTTTAAAAAAGGAGAACATTATGACGAGTTTTACATACAACAAAGAATTTATAATATTTAAATCGTTTTGTTAAACCAAACCAAGAACGAAGATTGTATCCTAGATTAAAGTTAGAGTATCAGCGATATTAAAATCCAAGCATTCAAGATACATTGTCTCATTTATTATTTATAGTTAAGGAATTAATATTGTGGAGGTTTAAATACATTGCAATCTGTTTTATCAAACACTGTTTATTCCACTTTATGTAACGGTATAACCCTACCGGTTTCAAAGTTTTCCCCCTCATCATTTCTGCCTGAGTTCGTCTGTTACACTGTCACAATCAATAAATTTCCCAAGTTATTTTCAAAATAAAAAATATAATTTATTTACTCATAACTGCGGAAAATCTTATTTTAATTATTTAATAAAGCAATCTATAATATTGTTATTTGTTTTAACAAACACTCTTTATTCCACTTCATGTAACGGTATAACCCAACGCGTTTCAAGATTTTACCCTCATCATCAGGAGAGCACAAACGCACCTTCAAACCGGTAGGGTTATACCGTTACATAAAGTGGAATAAACAGTGTTTGATAAAACAAATAATAATTGTCTCCTTTCTTATGAGCATCACTCAAAAAGTTAGATAATATTTTTCAACATAGATAAATCATAAGTTTTATTTTGCTGTGAATAGCGATATAAAAACGGTTTCCTAGGTCACTATGGTACACACTTAATCGCTTTGTATGTGACGACGGATACTATACATGGTTCTTACATAAGTTTGGATTTATTTGTTTATTCCTTTGCCCCTGTGGACTGATAAGAGCATACATTACATTCTTTAGGAATGTTCGATGTATCATACATTCAACCGTGACGGCTTTGAGAGTTACAGCCGTAAGATGATGCTGAGACGTTTGCTTTCTATAGCACAACATAACTATTTGGTGAAGTGCCAAAGAAAAGAAAAAGAATTAGAAGCGACTTAAAAACGATTTTTTAAAAGGAAATCAAATCATCGGTTCATGATATTAAAAGATATTAGATGAGATGGCAGAGACATTTATTGATAATGTCTCCAGGTGGTGTACCAAAACGAGTGTTCTTTGCTAATCCTTCACAGAAGAGACCTGTTGGACAACTGAAACATAAATGCGAAGATAGCTCAGGAGGCTAACCGAGGGAAAACTAAAATTGCCCTGGGTAGAAGTACTGATGATGGCGACAAACTGTTACGTTTAAGAGTCGTTTCAGCAATAAGGCTCCGATCCATTCGAGATGAGGGTAAATAGATCAATTCATGAATGAACTCGTAACGCTAAAGGGTCATGATGTATTCGGAATATTTACACTTAAAATATTATATTTTCTAGGACGATTCAGCAGGCGAAGTTACTTTTAGAGTACATTACATATCTATAATTATAAATAAGGAATGTATTTAAAAAATGGCTTTACATTTTACAATCAGTCGAAGTAGAATATAAATTGACAATTGAAAATCTCAAGTTAAGGTAAAACTATATTTGAGAAACAGTGAATCAGGGAAAGGACCTCTGAGTAATTCTGTATACGAGCTGAATTATTCGGGTAATATATTTTCATCGACACATTGCTGATTGTACAAAAACGTTATGATTATGTCATTGAATTAAATAAAAACTGACAAGATTATTTCCAATTAGCGTTTTTTTTTTAACTGACTCGAGTTATGTCAAACTGGCAACAGAGTCCACAAGTCGAGCGATATCTATGCAGTGAAAATGTGAAAAATATGTACGCGCCCAATTCAATTTTAAACAAGTCCAAGATTTCCTCAAGTTCTGACTATAATATTTCCTAAATAATTTGTTTAAAAGGTTTCTTTTTGCTAAGGAAAAATAGCGCTGAACTTGTATCGTCCATAATAATTATTTTAGTTAATGGTTGAACCGTGTTCCGGCCTCTGCCACAGAATGTCATGTCAAACTACTTCCTCACACACGACACGTACTCTAATTAACTCTATGGTCACACCGGTATAATGACATTGCACTTAGGTCGGAATATAAATGAGCTTTACTACTTATTTTAGCCACTTTGACACCAATAAAGCAAAAATTGGCCAAAAGTCCCACGAAAAAATTTGTTTTTCACTTTGTATAAAAATCAAAAGTAGTAAAAATATATTGAAAATGTAATTATTAAACTAAGTGCTCCTGTCTTCATTACGGCGAGGCCATTTTTTCTGCCTAATTTTGGAAGTTTACGTAAACCTTCGACTTAAGTCATGAATTCTTTAAAAGAACTTATATAAAATAAAAAAATATTAGATTGATTGACCAACATCTATAATATTATCACGTTTGATTATTTGATTTAGTTATCATTGATAGACTGTAATTTAAACGTTAAGAAAACTTTTTGACATACGAGTAAGTCTCAGTTTACGAACACACTATGTTAAGTCTAGCGATTGTCATAATATATTTTAAGAGCATTGGGGTACTAACCCAACGGCTCTGAAACCTGGAAAAAACCATTAGGACGGCTCATTATTAAGTCATATTTGCGAATATCAACCTCTTCTGAAAAAAAAACTGACAAAAGATATAATATAAGTGATAATCTCGTTCCTTCACCACTCGACGAATATTATACGCATTATTATTTTTTTATTATTGAATAAAGTTATATATGGTACAATATTTGCCAAGGCTATTATACCTTTATTACTTAACTAATTTTAATTATATATTATAATTTGTGAACTTACTTAATCTTATTTTTCCTATGTTACATGTCATTTTAATTTTTTATAATCTTAATATATGATTTCTTAGAAATAATTAACCCCTACATACTACAATACTTATAACTAGATAACAATTCTTACAACTATTTTTTAGCAAGAACAAGTCCACTCGTTCAGGTTACTTGTATTCCATCACATTTACTCAGACCTTGGTCCTCCAGCTAATACTATTAGGTAGACTAGTCAGGCAACAGATAATGCTTCGGAAGCCTATGCTTATAACGGAAGGGTGACCGGATTTACTCTCGTAAGCCCCAGGGGCAGCGACTAAGGATTGCTGTGATTTTGTTGATTTTTATAGAACTTCACGGTCCAAGCGAGGATGTGGTGTTGTAGGGTTTCTTCTCGCTGTTAGGCGTGAAGTCGGGTAAGGTTTATTCTGGGATGGGAGTTGATTGAAGAGATTTTGAATGCCTGAATTCTACACCTCGTTGGAGTTTCAGGTCAAAAGTCTTACTCACACTACCCCAAGCGGGTGCAGCATAGGTCAATATAGGACGAATAAGGGTTTTATAGAGGAGGAGCTTATTTTTGGGTGAAAGGAAGCTGCGGTGATGAAATATCGAACTGATAGCCCCAATGCCCTTGTGACCCTTCTGTTTGATGGTATTCAGATGGGTTTTCCACGTCAGTCGCCGGTCGAGGTGCAGGCCGAGGTATTTAAACCACATCCTGCCAATCAACCACCGATGAACAAAGGCATCGATGGCACTTTTTCCTTGACTTTGCGGGAGAACATGATAGCCTCAGTTTTGGCGTCATTGTTTTGAGCCTCCAGTCCTGGTAGTATTTTTCAAGGATCTCAAGAGCAATCTGAAGGCAGCGACCAGCTCGATCTACCTAGAGTGAGGATGCATAGCATGCTGCATCGTCAGCAAAGAGTGCGAGCTTACAGTTTTGGGGGAGTAGGTATGTCGTGTGTGTAGATGTTAAATAGACAGGGTCCTAGTATACTGCCTTGGGGTACACCCATATGGATAGGCCTGACGTATGATGTAGAATGATGAGTGGTGACTGTGAAACTTCTATTGGAAAGGTAGGATTTAAGTAGTTTCACAAGATAGAGTGGAGTGCCAGTAAGGAGAAGTTTGTGTAGAAGGCCATCGTGCCAGACAATATCAAAAGTCTTCTCAAGGTCCAGCAGTACCATGCCAGTACTACTGTTTATATTGAAAACCCAACGACACGGCTTCCACGACACGGGTAAGTTGCTGGACCGTGTTGTGTCTTGTCCTTAATCCAAATTGCTCATGAGGGAATGTACTCGTATTATTGGATACATGATGGAACTAAGCCTTGAGGCAATCACTC
>OX463853.1:23252161-23481161 GCA_949825065.1 Odontocerum albicorne
GTAATTCCAACGGATAACAGCAATACAATAAGAAATACCTCTACCAAAAACCAATCAATAACGTCCTACTTGAAACCTTTACCTGAAAATATTAAAAGAACTAGTGAAAGACAGAGCAACCGATTCAAAAAAAGGAAAGAAAAAGAAAAAGAAGACGAATTAAAACAAAAGTCAACATCACTACACAAAACAGTTTGCAAATAACTCCCAAGAAGATGACAGATGCGATTCTGTCGAAAGCTCGGAAACAATTATCTCAAATTACGCGGATAAACCGTAAAACCAAAATGACATATATATATATATATATATATATATATATATATATATATATATATATATATATATATATATATATATATATATATATATATATATATATATATATATATATATATATATATATATATATATATATATATATTAAAAAAAAGATTCGTCATAAATTTATGAGTCTGCATTTGAGGTTCTAATAAATTTGTAACATTATTTCTCCCAAATTAATGGCATACAACGCCACGTTGCCACCAGTTTTTCTCGAGTTCTTCGTCTACCGCAAAGGTGCACTCCTGGAAGCTAAAGGCGCGTAAAAGAATGAAGAATAACGCTTTTGAGAGTAGTACTAGAGACGGTTACTGCGCACTCAATGAACAGCATGACGTAGGAATGGATCAATAATTGATGAAATCGGGATATGGACACGTATCTCTGTGGCGAGCTCACGAAGAGACATAAAAAAAATGGACTGAAGGAAGAAAGATAACAATCTTGAGAGATCGATTTTGAGTGAAACTATGAATGGCAGAATGAAGCGATTTGGTCTCCTACGGAGGAGTATTTGAAGGAGATTAGGCAATGAGGAGCAATCAAGAAAAGAAAACCTGCAATAATCCAAATACTGAGTAAATAGGAGATGAAGTAAGAGTAAGAAATGAAGATGGATTCTTAAAACTCAAGGTACTAATAAGTAGAATAATGACAATAATATTTGAAGATAATACAAAATAAACAACTTTTAAATGATCATAACGCAATAATGATCATAGCACACTAACGATCATAGCGCACCAATGATCATAGCGCACCAATGAGTTATTGTTGAAGAGTCTTGATTAATTGTGAAAATCTTTAGTCAAATGTTACTTCCTGTCTACAGGCACAACCCTCAATAAATTCGAACAAAGTGAAACAATAAATTAAATTAAATGAATTTGGCTCAATAAATTAATCTTTCACGCTGATGGATATCTGCTGAGGAACAATAAGAATTTCTTCCGGAAAGCAAGAAGCGAAAACGAATTAATTATAACAATTGAAGGCTTCAGGGTGAAAAGTAACCCTATCCAATAGTTGGGATATTATAATAGTTTTCATAAAATTCCGCGATTAAAATATTTATGAACGAAAAAAAGTAAGCAAAATTTTACGATTTAAATTAAATTTGTTTCAATTTTATTTTCATGAATGGAATATTTTTAAGAGTTACTAGTCAAATTTTCTGATACTCATAATAAATCTAATATTTATATTAAAAAACATAAAAGCAATCCGAAAACAGTCTGTAACACATTTCAGATTTAATCCACCTTTGACTTTAGGCTCCGAAATGTCTATAGGCAAAACTTTGTAGATAACTATAAGCAACCACTTTTTGTATCAAGTTTACTAAACGGTTTTTCGTCTATCGCAACTATGTCAAATGCTTTTAATTACCTGTGGTATAACCAGAAAAGCTAGCATCTTATTCTATTTATATTGGGCGCCCCAATTATTCATGTTTCAGAAAAGCAGATTTAAGAGATACATTCTTAATAACTTATCCATTTTTTTAAGTCATCTTTTATCCGTTGACATAGTGGGTGATACGCTTGACTACCAACCGGAGATTTTGAGTTCGATCCCCGGATCTATGAATAGGTTCGGAGTTACTTCTCTGTGCGTGACATTATTGCTGACACGTACGGCAAAACGCGAGTGACGCACCTGCTCTAGTAGCTCAAAACATGAAGACTCTTAATTGCGCCAAACGCAATGTTGTGTCATTGCCATACTCTTCAACACATCCACATCACCTGTGCGGATATGAAGAGAATAATAATATACAAAATAAGACTTCTTAGCCAATGAATGTAAAGATTTTAATCAAACTTGATACCGAAAAGTGAATAATTTAGAGCTTCAGCGACCTCCGTAGTCTACTGGTAAGATTCTTGACTTTCATCCTTGACTATCGGGTTCGATTTTCGATGGTACCAAAAAAAAGTGTCAGTCTAGTAAAATTGTTCGTCTGGTAACAACACTAACAAGCGCTGAGCGGTAGTGTTACCAACAAATTCAATGACGAACTGCGAGTATCGTGTCAAAGATAAAACTGTCTCCTGGCCACGCTTTTAAATATGTCTGAAACACAATTTCGAATATACACATATTAATAGGTACCATACGAAAAAAGAGCTTCAGTGCGAAAACTTAACCAATGTTCTCTTCTATTTATTTTTTATTTATCTGGTGTTTCTTTCCATACTTCCCGTTCAATCAAGCCAAATCGCTAAATTGAAATTGCGAATATATTGGAGATGGTTAAGTTTTATGTTAAAAACCTACACTTTAATCCTTACAAAATTGTCACGCAACTTAAAATGAGGAAATTTCTAAAATCATCTTGTCATAAGTTTGAAAACAGAAGGAAGTATCGCATGAATAAGCAACAAATGAATCTAGGCATAATATGTGTTACAATTAAATTAAGGATTCAAGGATGATGAATGTTAAAGTTCAGGTGGCTCTAAAGGTACTTACATTAAGCACCTAAAAGGTCCTTGCCAAACAATACCATTCCTAAGGAATACAATAAATCTTGATAATATTGGTCTTATTCTACAAATACCTTGATAAATAGGACGGTACTCGAGCTAACCGTAAGAGCTTGCGATTCCCCCGTAAGATCTTTTGAGGAAATATCGATTTTCGAATTAAAAAAATTTAATTAAAACAAAAAAATTATCGGTAATATTTGGTATTTTGGTTGAACGTAAACGTTTATTGTTCACTTCAATTTATACACGTGAGGCATCAAGAATATTAATTTTGATTTGGATATTATCCACGAACCATTCCAATAATGATAACAAAACGATAAAAGATGTAATGACATTCATAATTTTTAAGTACAACGTATTCAAAGTATTATTTATTTTTCGTGTAATTTTTTAAACTAAGATTTTGCATGACTAAGTGGTTAATTTAGTAAAATAAATATATATGTTTACACAATTATAAAAAAAACGCCAAAAACGCAAATGACTTACTTACCTGACAGGGAAACAGCGTAAATATAGGTCGACGTAAAAAACATATATTTAATTGTAATCATATATCAAGACATATCATATATCAAGACATATCATATATCAAGACATATCATATGTAATCATATAACAAGACATATATGTAATCATATATACATTTTAACACAGTATCATATTTAGGAAAACTACATGAAATTTATGATTAAAGAATGAAACCTCTTCGTCACAGGATTTGCCCAGTCAAGTAGTTCTCGATATTCATAAAATAGTGGATATAGCGCATTAAAACTATGCAATTTACCTTTCCATTAAAACAAATTATATTTTAAATATTGTACAATATTATGGATGGTCAATAAACAAAAAAAAATCGTTGCGTATTTTTCTAAAATGTGTCCGAGAGACGTTGTATTGTACAACACCTTTGTTTTTGCCTGGCGGGCTTATTACCACATGACAATATCATCCAATCAACCAGAAATACGTTAAAAAGGTGTTAAGTAACAATCAGATAGGAATCCTTTCTAATCTCTTCGATTCAATCGGAAACATATTCAAGTGTTCTTTAGTGAATTGGCACCGACAAGAACTGAACCCCCAACCCCCGGGTTGGAAACCAAGTGCCTTACCAACTAGCATCTGGAGATCGGTTATTCATAAAATGCTTATAAAAATATATATGCAGGAAGTAAAATATATAAAATTTTGCATAAAAATTAACAAAAATTGAAACAAAGGAATGTAAAAAAAATTAACAAGTATTTAACATAACATAAGAGTATGTTATACCTACTCGTATTTCGCAGCAGGCGTAAAATAGGCCGAAATGTGATATCGATTTCCAGCCATTTACATTTGCGGTCGGCGAATGACAAGGCACATTGAGAATCGGGGACGCGTGATATATCTATATGCAAAAAAGGAAATGGAAGTATGTAAAATGAAGAATGTGGATTTTTGCGGTTTTTAGCCTATTATAAATGATCTAATCGTATTTAAAATTAGGGAAATTCAGCGTGAATCGCAGTGTAGAAATTGGCAGATCCTTTTTTCGATGCGACAATAGGTAAATTTGAATGAATTTTTAGGTTGAGATGAAACGCAATATTTTATTAAGACTCGTCAACTAATCGTTCTTGACAATATTGTTATCAGAAAAAAGGTTTAAAAAAAACGTAATGTTTAAGCACTAAGAGTGAAAAATGATGAAAAACTAAGCAAATTATGAAAACTCTAAACGGTATTAATTTGTTTAGCTACAATGCACATCAGAACATCACATAAGGCTTTTGAGTAAAACCCAAGCAGAATTCCACCAGTGGAACCCCGAAAAGAGGGTGGGGTAAATAAGCGGAGAACCCGTGTCAATAAAGGATTTAACCGGAACGAACCGATGTGAGATCCGTGGCATAGAACATGCATTTAACCCCAATTCGAAAGAGAAGGGGTTAAGATAATGTTATTTATGAGAGCTTAAATAATTCGTAAATAGAGAAAGAAAACGTTAAATATTTAACAGTAAATTATTTTTTTATTCCACTACTCACATAAATCTACTTGATCCCTGTTTCTATCTCCGATCTCGAGGTTCTCTTCAGGCAGAAAGATTCCGGCTTGTTACGAGAATAATGCACAGGTCTAACTGGTGTCATGTTTCATCAGAATTGTGTGTGGTATATTAACCCAAAGAAAAAGTTTCAAAGAGGGTTGACTTTTTTGTTATTCATAACTGTTTTATTTTTCTATATGGTTTTATCTTTACCATTTCTAAAATAAAATTTCGAAACATTAGAGATACGTATCAAAATGAGATGAAACATGACACAAGTTGGACTTTAACACTAGGTTTACGGCACCCGTCAAATTGACGGGTTTCCGATTTGCTTTTGCAAATTTTACAAAACAGACAGTATTTTTCTTGTTTTTTTTACGACTTTTTATAATTGAACAATGCAAATATATTTACTCCATTTTTATCTTCTTCTTATTTTGGAAACTTCTTATTTTTGAAAATTTGGTTGCTTTATACCTATCTTTACCCGTCAAATTGACGGGTTTGGTAATTTGATAACTGTATACTAACCGTTTATACAATCTGATAACTATATACTAACCGTTTATAAAAGTAAACCAAAAATAAAAGTCCTTCTGAGCACAAAGCATACATTCGTAAAATTATAAAACAACGATAAACGTTTACCAGAAACAATTGGATATTACAACAAGACCAAGTATGGTGCAGATGTTGTTGACCAAATGGCTCGAAAATACTCCGTCAAATCAGGAAGTGTTAGATAGCCCCTCCAAGTGTTCTTCAACATCTTAGATTTGGCAGCAATAAATGCATGGATACTTTATAAAGAATGCACTGGACTCAATGTATCAAAAAAGGACTTCTTATTTCAATTGGCCGAGGAACTAGCCAAGGGAGGTAATGAACCGCATCAGACACCATCTGTTTCTCTTCAGTCACGGAACACCACTTCTCAAATACGCAAAAGTTGTCAAATAAGCTGTTGTAAAAAAAATAGAAGCAATAACGCATGTACAAAATGTAAAAAGATTGTGTGTGGAAAATGTACTAAGAAAATTGAATATGTTTGTAAAAAATGTTCCGAATAGTTGAATATATTAGTTTTATTGTCACTCCCTTTAACATTTTCTTTGTAATAATATTTCTATTTGTATATTATGTCTATTTTAGTCTTATTTAAGTTAAATAAATCATTCAAAAAAAGTAACTAATTGTGTTTATCCGTCAATTTGACGGGTGCCCGTAGAGATAGGTATATAAAAAATGCCTATATAAAAAATAAACTGCTAACATGTCTTTCAAAATGATTTTAGTTGTTTTCTCTTGTGTTGAGAGAAACTTAATGACGGCGCGACACTATTTTTTTTTCCATATTTGGGATGTTATTAACGTTTGACATACTCTCCCTATGATATCTAAAACAATACTGTCAAAATAAGACTAAAACTTGGTGAATATACCAATAATGAGTCATATTATCCGAACATGTACACTGGCGCCCCCTCTTAAGCTTCTTCATTCCGCGAATTTATTGACATATCCTCCTAAGTTTGATAGAAAGATTTTTTTTGAAAAAGTTATCTATAGCCTAAATCGATTAAAAAATTATAAAATATTCAATATTTATTGTAATATAATACGAGGCATATCCAGAAAGTAAGTGTACTGAATTTTTGGAGATAACAATTTTTTTTATTTAAACAAAAAAATTACGTGGTTGGCGTAGTACTCGTACATATGTAAGCTATTTTTCGACATAGTCGCCATTCCTCTCAATGCAGGTGGTGAAGCGGGGTATCAACTTTTTGATGCCTTCCTCGAAGTAGTTTCCCGCCAACCCCTCCGTCCACTTCTCCACCTCCTCCTTTACCTCCTCGTCGGTTGAAAACCTTTTTCCACCCATGTGCAGCTTCAGGGAGGTAAAGAGATAGTAATCTGAAGGTGCTAGGTCAGGGGAATGCGCGGGATGGTTCAGGACATCCCATTTAAACGAGGCGAGCAGTTCCTTCGTGGCGTTGGCCGTGTGTGGTCTGGCATTGTCGTGCAGCAGGCAGACTCCCTTTGTCAGCATGCCTCTCCTCTTGTTCTGAATCGCCCTCCGCAATTTTTTTAGGGTCTCACAGTATCTTGCAGAGTTGATGGTCTCCCCTTGAGGCATATATTCAATTAAAATTATGCCTTGATAGTCCCAAAACACGGATGCCATGATTTTCTTGGCTGAAATTGTGGTTTTGAACTTTTTGGCGGAGGGTGAAGAGGTGTGACGCCACTGTTGAGACTGCCTTTTGGTTTCAGGCGTGTAGTGTGCAACCCAAGTTTCATCTCCAGTAACGATGGAGCGGAGAAATTCATCTCCATGGAGTTTGCAGCGCCTCAAAAACTCTTGCCCGGCATTATTTATTTCGCACTTGGCGGGAGATTGGATTGACATTTTTCATAAACGTGTTGTCGCGTCGACACTTCTCAACGTACTGACCTCGAACCGGTCTCGTTGCGTAGGGGAAGGGTCAGGCTACACGGAAGTGTAGCCAACATGTCGAAAATAAAATCCATCCGGTCGTGAGAGCCTCAGTACACTTACTTTCTGGATACGCCTAGTACAATCAATGTCAAGTATCTCTTCATGACAGTATAACAATAACATGGCGTTAAGCCCATTTTATTAGATAAAATATTGTTCAATGTCCCTCAAAGGATCATGTGAGCAACTGATGGTACTCGAGAACAAATTATACGAGTATGTGCGCAGAGTATATATAACAGTATGCACCGACAAGTGTTAATTTCAACACGTT
Organism: Odontocerum albicorne; assembly: GCA_949825065.1. NCBI lineage: Eukaryota > Metazoa > Arthropoda > Insecta > Trichoptera > Odontoceridae > Odontocerum > Odontocerum albicorne. Next base: position 23,259,799 of record OX463853.1, read on the forward strand.
AAGAAAGGTGGCGGAATTCGAGCGATTCGCTGAAGATCAACATAACGCTCTTTTTTTTATCTAGTGACGAATATTTACATAATCCTGGCATTCGTTTTTATTATTTATTTTATTGTTCTTGCAAATCTTCCATTTTAATGTGAGTGGTTATGTCTGTCTGGATCTATCTGATTTGATAACTTGCAAATCTTCCATTTTAATGTGAGTGGTTATGTCTGTCTGGATCTATCTGATTTGATAACTTGCTTTTTGTTTAATTTTCGACCCTCGCTTCTCCCTCACAACTTCTATAAAAAATAATTGTTTGTATTTTTATTTCTTAAACATGTTAAGCTTTAATAAAAATTTATAAAAAAATGTGAACGTATACAAATAGTTTACAATTGACGAACTCAGCAAATTATGTAATTGGCTTAAATTATTATGAAATTAATTTACTTAAATGCATTGTCAACATGTATTATGCAAACTGATTTCATTAGGTATATCGATCGTTTCTTAAATAAATAATAAAAGAATCCGTTGTCAAACTTCTGTAGCGGGCGGGACATTAAAATTAATTAATTATTTAAATGGAGCTGAAAATTTCAAACATATGTTAACTCTATCACACCTGCGAAAAATTACATAAATTAATTGTGATTGAAAACCTGTTTCAGTATACGTGACCTAACAATAGTGCAAAGGATAAAAAAGAAACGTTATTATGAAACTCAAATTATAAAAACAAGTATAATAAATATATTTCAAACACAGTATTCTCTAATTTTCTAGGATCGCATTAACCGAAAAAAAGAGGATTTTTTTACTGCCCTCGTTGAACTACAACGTTAATACGAACCCTGATAATTGAGAATCTACTGTAGTCGGAAAACAAAAAAAATGTACCCAAATTAAATGAGCACAATTTGAAAATAATAAATCGTCAAAAATAAATTAAAGTATTGGGATAAAGTGACACAAAAACTTAAAATTAGCCTTTAAATAAATAGGCCAAAAAACTTAAAAATAAATATGATGAAGATTGATACAGTACTAAAATATCAGTGCTAGATATGGTATACTCGTAATACTCATGGGAACATAAAACTTATATGAAAGATAAACCATATAAATTACTACAACTAAAATTTTCTTAGAATATGGAAAAAAAATTAAGTCGTAAAAATTGTGATTGAGTCGTATCAAATGATATAATGTTTTTAGTGTGGTTCATGAAAGTGTTCATAAAAATGATATTTCATTACATTTCGTTCGGGAAAAATTGATGCTAAGGTTGCGACTTTATAGTTTTATGTTTATAAGTTACTTTCAATTAACTTACCATTATCGTCATTATTTTCTTAGATGCTATAATTAAGCGCTATTTAAGTTTTGTTATAAAATATACTTTAATGGTTTTAATAAGTGTTTAAATAATACACAGCTGTAAGCAAAGCCTCGAAATTGAACGGAGTTGATAAGAACAAGTTGCTGCAGGTAGCAAGATCAATCCAGCCCTTAGTACTGTATTTGCCAATAAATCAATCTCACATTCTTCAAAAATTATTGTTCAAAGTGGTTGGTATGGTAGTGCCAGCTATGATGTACTCGTATGAAAGCCTTTCCTGGGTATTAAGAAGTGATAAGAGGAAAATAAATGCAGATGATAGCTTATCTTGCGTAAAACATCTGGTATTATAGTGTTCGATAAAGACGGATGTTATAAGTAGAATTAAGTAAGACTTTTTTAAATGGTTTGAAAATACTGGGAGAAAGACTTACGAAACAAATATACACGTCAAACATTAAAATATAACAGGGAAGCGGTAGATCCCCGGAAAGAGTGGAAGTAGATAGTTTTATGTTTAGGGAAAGGTAGGAAATATGAGTAACAGAAGAGCATGTACGACGAAACGTATCAAAAACTGCGAGCATGGATAGAAATACTCGGAGGTCCGTCCTGTCTGCCTATACCAAGAGGGGCATGAGATGAGGGTATGTAAGATTATTGTTCGATTTTGTAATTCCTTGTAGTTCTCAAAGATTCCTAAACATATGTATGGTATATTTTCAGTAAAAATGCATGCCTAACATGGAAAAACACATAAAGCTATTTATTAATAAAAGTTAAAATAAAAGATCTTTACACATTATTTTGCACTAGCTGACTGTTCCTTCATTATCATTTTATTTTGCACTAGCTGACTGTTCCTTCATTATCATTTTATTTTGCACTAGCTGACTGTTCCTTCATTATCATTTTATTTTGCACTAGCTGACTGTTCCTTCATTATCATTTTATTTTTTTATCATTTAGATCAAGAATTCGGCTGCTTAAGTTTTTTTTTGCGACAGTGGAAGAACAACAGTACAAAAAATGTTAAACGATGTATTTCGATGGGAAACATTCACCAAACCAAATATGCTCGACCTGAATGTCACAGTATGCTAATTTCGATGGTTCAGCACAATGTATCACTGAGAACTTTGATGTATGGAAGTGAAATAAATACAGTAGATACGCGTGCACTTGCCAGAATAAATGGCATGATGATAGAAGAAAATACGGTAGAAAATTATTAAGGAAGAATGTGTAATAAGCAGAGGAACTCTGAAATTGTAAGGGTGTGTTAAACACAAGCGTAATGAGAGATTGACGAACCAAATAAAGATATTCTGTGAATGTCAGACAAATATATAATAACAAAAGACTTAGAAAAGTATGGTTAAAAAATCTGGATGGGATTTCGTAAAAGGAAAATATAAAAGTCAAAAATTGAAGGAGCTGTATAAATGTAGAAAAAACAAAATAAATTTGGCGATTTGATCTGCCGACCCCGACAGGAAAACGGATAGAAGTATGTTTCTAACAATTCATTCATCCGGAAAAATATGTTTTGTAACCCATTATTTTCTTTCTAATCTCTCAAGTAAAATCAATCACGAATTTTAGAAAATATCCAGGAAACCAGTGAAACATTATTATTAAAAGGTATAAAAATGTAATTGAAATAATTTATTTAAAGGTATTCCAAAATAGACCTGAAATTTCGATGATGTTTTGTCCAGATTTTAATTAAAACAAAAAGCGAAACTTCGGTATTTTGTTAAATTCAAAATTAATTATTATTGAATGAAGGATAAAGGGAACTTGTCAAATTTTAATTTGCTGCCGACCCAACGCACGTTGTCTTAATCAAATTATCTCATTTAATTAAAATATCAGCAAAATTTATTACCCCTTTTCAAATATGTTAAAACACAATTAATGAAAAGGTGTAGGTAAAACTAAATTTTCAAGTATTCAAGGTCCGTCGATGCTAAAAGGGGTTTCTAGGTGGAAATAATTCAAATATAAATTGATCATAAAAAATATTTACGAGTAAAATAGTTGTACATAAAACTTTCACAACGAAAGTAAAAATCATCAATTGATATTTAGCGGGTTGTATAAAGACTACAAGTACGTCATTATCATCACCGTCATGCCATGTTCCTATTGGGGTAAGCCGAGAGAACCTATCTCCACTTCATGCTATCCTGACGAATATTCTTGACTGTCTTAGAATCCTCCGGGGGTTGCAGGAAAATATTTCAATTGGTACCCAGATTTAAAAAATGGTTATATTCTGTTTTTAATTTAACACTTGTTTTCATTTAACACGTTCGTAGTTAGTTAGAAGAGATTGCCACATGAAAATAAATTCACAAGATTACCTTCCATACAATGAAAGTGTAAAATACAATTGTACAAATTTCAAGCCTTTTAGACGAACTTAAGATCTCAAAGAAGAAAAATACGAGAAATATGATTCTTCAAACAATATTTTGACAACTCATGTTGTACATACGAGTATATACCATCACGTCGTCTACCTGTTGGGTAAGCAGAGAAGATAGTGCACTACACTTTCCGATGTCGACACACATATTTCGCTTCCTCAACATCTATAAACCTTATCGTACAACTCCAACTATTTCTCTTAGTCCTTACATGTTCTTCTTTCAAATAAAACTTACTTTATTCAATCACACTTTTCTCGATCTTCCTGTACCCCGTCTACCACTACTCACATTTGCACTTTATATTTGTTTTGTTAGTATTTATTTATTCATTCGTTCCACTTGCCCAAACCCTTTCAGCCTGCTATTTTTTATCTTACCCAACACATTAGTCATGAGTTCTTATGCATGACTAAGCACTTAATTCCGTATTATAGCAAACATTGTCACCCCATGTATTCTTCTAATTGCTCGGATTTCAACAGGATCATTCGACTTTTTTTCAATATTTTTGCATGTCCACGTTTCATTCCCAAATACTAAAATACCAGATTTTGATACAGTTCAATTCAAGTATATGTTTTAAAACCCCGTTTACTTTGTTTCCTATCGCTACACAAAATTCCTTGTATCGCTGCTGTGATTAAATAACCTTTTCAAGAAAGCAAAAAGTTACTCAGTGGAATTCTAGTTATTCATCCGCCCTTCAGTATAAAAGCGCCAATTGTATTAGGAAACGTCTTTAAAAACCGGCAAGTGGGCATATTTATATTCCAATACAATATTTTTGACATGTCACGTTTTCTATGAATGCAAACCAATTTCCTGCAGGTTTAAAATTCCACCATAATTTGGACATTCACTCCCTCTTCACGAATCCCATCAACTAACAACGGGTTTGTCCGATGCTGGTGAAACTCGGTAGATTACAGCCGACTCACAAATCGATATCGTTTGTGTCATCAGGTATTCCCTTGAATTTGAGGCGATTTCTCATTTCGACGTCGTCAGCATCTTTCCGAGATGAAAGAGTATTTCATCTACTTTAGCAAATATCAACGATAAAATTTTTTTTGTGCACAAAAATCGTGAAGCTATAGCTTGTATGTTTACAACAATGATATTTCAAGAAAATTACAATCATTGTATTTTGTTTATTAAAAAACTGAAATCTAAAATAATACAAATATTGTTTGATTGAATTTTCTTTTGTTTATACTTTTTTATATACACCATAAAGAATCGAAACCAAAACCTCCGAGTGGAAGTCAAGCGTCTAACAGTGTCGAAACGAATTCACGTTATTCACGTCAACCCTATATATGTAATATAAAAAGTCAGCTCAATTGAAGGAGTTGTATGAAGTGTACGAATATAGAAGAGTCGAAAAATGTGGGTCGCGATAAGAAATTCTAGCGCTCTATCCTCTCTGCTTACCCCGACAAGGAAACAGCGTGATGGTATGTATGTAATATATAAGCACAATCAAGTTTGTTCACTTTGATGTTCCTAAAAATAATGTGAAATATCTTTAGATATTTCATACTTCCTTTAAGTAGATAAAAATCGAATCACACGTCAAATTGCACAATGCCAACACCGTAACTTATTAAACCGTAAAGTCGACAGCGTCATCTCAAAATCGTGGATAAGGTATTGATTGAGAAATGCCAAAGGTAATATGCACAGTGTCGTAACATTTTACCGTCGGTGGAAAAAGTAAATTTTTTGAGTTTTTTTAAATAAAAATTTAATGACCAATTATTGATAACTAACTGCCTCGTTACATAGAACCTATTTCGGTAAATTACTCAAGGGTATTTGAACTTATTAGTAAGTAACGAGAAATATAAAATTTTATTTCTCACTACAAAGTTCTAAGAAATTATAAACACCCAAAAAATCTACACGGAAAACATTTTTTTAAGCATCAATATTTTGAAAAAAAAAATTTTTTGTTACCTACTTCAAATAATTTAGTCAAAAAAAATTAAAGTGAAATAACAATATTTATAAATCATGGTGCAGTAATTAAGTGGTCCGCTTTCCTTATTTCCTAACAATTAGTGGTCCATTTACCTTGTTTCCTGTTGCTACCTTTCTGTCAATGCCTCTTTCAACTCGCCCATCACACAACATACTACCCAGAGAACAGAACACAGCAAACAGCTCCAGTTTTCAGAGTTAACCCAAATACTGTATTAAAAGCAAAAATGACCATACATAATAGTGTATTAGTGCCCACCTTCAAGTAAGGGATGAAGCTTGGACCTGGCAGAAAAAAAATATAAGTAAAATGAATGGAGATGCACGCACTAAAAAAATGTGGAGTGTCGGTGTATGAAAGAAGGGTGAATGAATTCCTCAGAAATGAATGCATGGTGTTTCAAAATGAATGTTTTAAATAAGAAGAATAAAGGAGCTTTATAATAGTTTGGACATGTGAAGAAAAGTACACCAAGTAAAACGTGGCTGAATTAAATGGACCAGATTTTGAAAGAAGGTAAAGTGAGAAGTATGAATAATAAAGGATTGTATATGAGATGTATAAATGCGGAGAAGGCGAAAGTTGTTTTCGGATAGAAAAGTTTGGAGATCTGATCTCTCTGCTTTCCCGCAAGGAACACGTCGTGATTATATTATTGAATGTAGGGTGTAGTAAGTAAACAAAAATCCGTCCTGTGATTTAGATTGATATTTTGGGAAACTAGATTTTTCTATATCGCGTGTTTTAGTGCCCCTTTATAGTTTTGGGCATATTTTTCAGTTAATCCTACCCTGCCTAGAAAATACTACAAATAAACGCAAAAAAAATTGAAAGTAAGTATTAAAGGAAAGAATGTTATATAAAAGAGCGCAGAATATTCCAAAATAGTGTAAGAAACATTGTTACAACCTTGAAATCGTTTTCGTTCCTTGTGAAATCGTTTCGGTTTATTTTTTAAAAGAATTACTTATTTATGAATATTTGAAAAACAAACATCAAGGAAAAAAATAAATAGAGAATTTACAGTAAAAATGTTCAAAGTAAACCACGTTGGTTGTTTGTGTAGTTAATATTTAAAAAAAAAACTCATTTTTCCGTGACCTTGATCCGTCAGAAAACATCTAATATTGAATTGACAATATTCGTTCTCGTTTATATACTCGTAATATAATATTCCAGTAACAGCACAGAATACAAGATATATGATAACTTTACTATATAACGTGATTTTTTTTCTGATAAAACAACCTTAATCGTCAATAACGAATATGAAGTGGCATACTAAGGAATCAAGTAGGGATAAAAAGGCTGCAATTAGGTCATGAAATAAACAAAAGCAAGACCAAAATAATAATTGTTAGTAGCTAAACAAAGGACGACAAAATATAATCAGCTGACGGGAAGCACTTTACTTAAAAATTATGAAAAGATCAACATATTTAACTACATATGAGCATTAATATCGAAAAATGAGTTTGGCAGAATCTGCAGAAAAATGTGAGAAATAATGAAATAAAAATTAACGTTCATGCAGGAAATTCAGTCATCTGAGCAAATGCTATAGTTACTTTCGATTTCATTTAACCTAGTCTAATGGCCGCAGACACTACCTTCCTATATTTATACTTGATTAATATTTATTTTGCAATGTTTTTTATCTAAAAAATTTTGTGAGTTTGAATTCGGAGCCGGAATTCTCTTGAGGAGAGTTTGCTATCTAAAATGCGAAATATAAACAGTTATTTTTACTATTATTTTAAGGATTTACTTATTTTATACAATATTTACAAATTCGTAAAGTGAAAAATCCAACAATTATTTGCGAAATTTGATGATAGTCAATTTATTAAATAATAAACAATCATCAAAAATTCACCAAACTTATGAATATATGGAAAACAATCTGTCTACTTCTCAACACCAAAAGTCGTGTGGTGATAACTCCATTTTTTTCATAGAACTCTATAGATTGGAAACATGGACGTTGAGAAAAAAGGAAACAGATATGCAGGATGTTTTCGAAATGTGGTGTTAGCGTCCAATGCTTCGCTTTCATGGACGACAAGACGCACAATGTGGCCATCCTCCAGGATCTACAGGATAAAGAAAGGCTGTCAACAAAACGCAGGAAGAGAATACTGTTATACTTCGGACATGACACTAGAAGACATACAGACACATTGGAGATGCTGGTAGTAACTGGAGGTGTTGAAAGGCGGCGAGCAAGAGGACGGTCTCACTCGCGATAGCGCATGGTCGTTTTTTCGCGAATAGGTATTCACTACGTCAAAAAAATTAACTGTATTCATAAATCGTTAAATTATTACCGCTTTGTGTGCTACGTATATATAATTTATAAATATCGGTGCACTTGTTGATATGCAACGGACTAGCCATTCTGAATTACTATGGTTACCTACTACTTCAATCAGAGGTCCTTAATCGTAAATGCTACAGTACACGAAGTCGAAGATACTGAGCGAGTATACTGGTATATTACTCGCAGGTGTAATTACTACAGATTAACTTAGAAGGTATTTCCTGAACAAAAAGATATTACCTGTCAAAACTGGCAATGGACAAAAATATCAACATCATCCTTGTTCAGGAAACCCCATCACTAAAACACCGATCAACCAGATATACTAGGTTTCATGTTGATTACTGTAAAAGAACAAGCCAAACTTGGCACAGTGTCGAATGTTTCGTAAAATATCAGCTTATTTTTCTTATGCCATTGAAACTACTGCATGTACCAAATAAAAAAAGTTATACTGTATAATTAAAACGAAATGTTAAAAAAAAACATAGTCGAAAATTCAATAAAGGAAAAAAATGACTTGTTTCAGAAGAGTGAGAAAAAAATTAATAAATATTAACAGTCATGCAGAAAATTCGGTAGTTATTTTACCAAATATCAAAGTTACTTTTGATTTAATTTAGCCGCAGTCCAATCCTTACACTCACCTTACATAAATAATGTAATATTTTAGTTTGACAGTGGTAGTGCGTTCAAGTCCCGAGTTTGAACATCCCTGAGAAGAGTTTGCTCTCTAAAAGGCGCTATATAAATAGTCCTTAAGTTTTATTAATTTTATACATTATTTACCAAATTTAATTAAAGTGAAAAAAACTAACAATTGTTTATAGTGAAATTTGTTGATTATCATTTTATTGCATAATATTAAAACATCAAAAATTCATTATTCAATTGCGTAAAAATGTGACTACCGGATTGAGGTATATAAATATGAGATGTTGTAATAAAATAACTGGTTAAAACATTAAAAAAAGTTCGTTGCCTGGTAGTGTGGAAATTTCAATGTCATAAGTTACTTACCTGGTCGTTATAAAAACGAATATTAGATAATGTTTGCAGACTTCACGTAAAGATTCGTCATCGCAACATATGCCAAGTGGTCACGTCTGCTGGACCAGAAACAGGATTTCCTTACCTGTAATGAAACAATGCCTTGCATGAGTAATACGCAATAGTTGTGGTTATTAAGGAGGAACGCGATTCATAGCTTGATGAGTGTCTATAATAATAGATATTATAATTAAATACATTCAAACCGTTTCGTTAGTACATAAATAACATATAAAAAAAGGAAATCAATTTGTGCAATTACTACACTAGCATTGAATGTGATTGTGATTCTATATCTGAATATCGGGACAACATGAACTAGACAAGATCTGATTGATGCGAATGATAAGGTAATCTCTACTGCTTCTGACTGGAAACAGAAGAAAGAATTCATTAGTGATGGTCCGCACACGAAAATGAATGAATGACTTAAGTTTGGCAGTGTTAATGTATAATCATAAATTTTGATAAGACTTCCTAAAAAAAGAGATGTCTTCAAGTTGCACACTCGACCCATATCTCTAACAACGGTGGTCAAAGAGTGATCCAAAAAAATAAATCTCGGAAAAATTAGCGTTAACCAAAAATAAATAACTTCATTTAATTACATAGTACAAAATAAAAACGATTATTGCAATAGCAAAATATACACGACAAAAACAAATTAAGAAATAGATTATAAATATAATGGAATAATGTGAACAGATTAAGGAATACCCAAAAAAGTTTAAAATCTAATAAATTACAATTTACTCGAAAAATTCAACAATTCAACATCACGTCTAGCAGCTACAGTAGCGCCTGAGCATGTTGATACGTATTCATTTTAGGGAACGAATCAAGGTGTAAAAGTTAGCTAATCTAAACTTCCTTTTGAAATATTCTAATTTCAAATATAAACAATGGTTTTAAACCAGGAGCTGCCACTATCAAAACCTATCCTGGGATTTCCTAAACAAATCTAATTGAATTTATAATAAAGAGTTATTATTAAGTAGAATAATCAAGATACCTATCTGGCCAACATCAGATACCCACTGCCAATGACAATAGTCTGACGGATAAAATACTTGTTTCCATGACTGACAATTTGTTAAATAGTGATTATAAGATGCCTTTTATGAATTTATGGCGAAAAGTTTCCTTCTTATCTAATGCCAACCGCCGCCAAAACTATTTTTTCAATAAACAAAAATGTTGTTTTTATTAATTTACTTACTATTCAAATTACGGCTACTTAAATTGGAATAGTTTTGGTGAAACGAATTTAAATATTCACGTAATCTTCATATTCAAAAGATTTAAACTATTAACATCATATTTATCTTGAAAAGGTTAAAAACATGAATATCTCCAACATCTTTTAAAGGTTTAAAATATTAATATCATTATCATCTTAAATATATTTAATTATTAATATTTCGATAATTTATAAATGTTTCAAAATATCGATATAACCTTCACATTCGATAGGTATAAAATAATAATACAAATGTATTCAAAAGGTTAAATTAAATTAAGCCTAAATATTATAAATAACCAAATTAATTTCAATAATAGCTTCCCGTTCAAAAACCATCCTTTTGACGCCTACCTACTCCCCCGCCCTTATTAGCCAATACTACTCTCCCCCTCTCCTGTACCTACACATACCGCAATAAGAAAAAAAAATTTAGACATAATTTAGTTATTTTCACCTGTCGAGGAAGACGGGCTCTTTGAAACCGGTAGTGAACTCTAATAAAGTAGTTGTGAGTACAAAATAAAAAATAAGTATTTTAAGGTTTCAAATATTAGGTCCTTACATATGAAATTGGCGTTTTGTTTGGGAGGAACATAAAGTTGATTTTTTTTAATATAATATATTTATTTAATCAAAGTATGTACCATTGCTATCTATGCACTTTTGCCATCTCATAGGTAGTTCATCGATCCCTTTACTAAAAAACCATTCGGACGGGAATCAATAAAATCTTTGAAGTCGGTTTGGACTGCCCCATCGGAGTTGAATTTTTCCCTTGCAAGAAGTTATCCAAATTTCGAAAAAAATAGTAATCTGTTGGGGCAAGGTCCGGAGAGTACGGTGGATGTCTTAGACATTCCAATTGAAGCTCTTCTAATTTGGTAGCCGTCTGTTGTGCAGTGTGTGGTCTAGCGTTATCATGAAGCAGCAGTGGCCTAGAGCGATTAACCAGCCTCGGTTGTTTAGCAGCTAGCTTTTCCATCATGGTTTGCAATTGCTGACAATAGACATCTGCCGTAATCGTCTGGCCAGATTTAAGAAAGCTGTAGTGAACGACACCAGCACTAGTCCACCAAACGCTCACAAGTAACTTTTTTGGAGTCAATTTTCGCTTGGGGCATGGTTTGGCTGGTTCGGCAGGGTTCAGCCATTGCGATGAGCGCTTCCGATTATCATACAGGATCCACTTTTCATCACAGGTAATGATTCGATTCAAAATCCCTTCATTATTGTGCCGTTTGAGTAATGCAACGCAGCAGTCAACGCGCGTTTGTTGATTTGCTTCACTCAATTCGTGAGGTACCCACCTTTCAAGCTTTTTCACCTTCCCAATTTGCTTCAAGTGGATTAAAACAGTTTTATCACTAACACCGCAGCCTGCAGCTAACTCGGACGTGGTTTGCGATGGATCCGCTTCCACAATAGCCTTCAATTCTTCATTATCAACTTTCTCCACGGGGCTTGTTCTGCAGGTCGAAATTTCCAGAACGAAAACGTTGGAACCAAAAACGCACTGTTTTCTTTTGCGGCACCGTCGCCATACACATCATTAATCCTTCGAGCCGTTTCTGCAGCACTGATGCCACGGTGGAACTCGTACTCGTAAATAACGCGATATTTCAAGTTTTCCATTTTGTAAACTGAGTGACGCAAAGAAAAAAAACAATTGAGGAAAAAACAAATGAATTATTGTTATAATTTTCGAAACACAAATACTTGAGTAAATAGCTGTATAAATTTTAATTTGGAATTCCTAACCAAAGAGAAGATATTTGAGATCAAAGTTGCCAGTACGGCAAAACGCCAATTTCATATGTAAGGACCTAATATTAATACTTAAAATAATAAACTCAATAAAAATGCCATGATGGAAAAAAATAACACAAAAGCAATCATTGAGTAATAAAATATTCTCTCGGAATGAAGGTTTAAAAGTCAATCTGTCTTACAATATAAGAAAGCGAGTAAAATAGTAAAATGAAATTTCTTCAGCTTTATTTTAAAAAACATAATACAAAAAGAAAAGTGAAAAATAAAACCGATGGAATGAAATAATGAGAAAGAAATACGTAAGATGAGAAGAAAAAAAGAACAATAAAAACAGAAAGAAGAACGATAATATCTCGCAAAGAGGTGTCGAGTGACTAAACTTATTGCGCGCACAATGCGAAGCCTGTGCTTTGAAATACGTTTTTCAGGAATACAATTGGGTACAAAAGTCCCCGCCAGAGAGATGGAAAGGCAAGAGGATAGAGCCGAAATAATTTCGCGGGCTTCCTTTGAGAGCAAATTAAATTTAAATAAAAAGATTGTACGTACGAGAGGCGTCAATGTAATGGTCTCCCTTAATTCCCGGTAGCGGTTTCAACGTCGCAAATTAAATTACAGAATTGAAATCCACTGACAACTTTGAGAGCCTTCCGAGGCTGATTATACCCTTTGATAAATCTTGACGGTGTACGTTATTTCCCGGCGTTGATTATCATTAAACCCGGGCATATTCCAAGTTAACAGGACTTGGACGTTATAATAATAATAAAAGGACAATTTATATAGCGCCGTTTATAGAGCATGCTCTTCACAAGAGGCTGAAACGTAAATTAATAACGCAAAGAGATAAAAATATTCTTATATGATATACTATACATATACCAGCAAGCCGTTTCACATTCAGAGTTTGCAAAAAGGACAGATCGCCAGATTCTTCAATTTAAACACATCTTTCGAGTATTATGAATGGGCTTTTGCTGTTGCTGGTCGTGTGGCGTGAAATTGTCTGCGATTAAATGTAAGATATATGGGTGGCATTTGCAGCTTTCGGAAGCACTTGAAGACAACCCTTTTTGAGAAATCTTATCAAAATGTATGATTATATATGAACACGACGGCACACGTACACTACACTACACGACGCATGGATTTACATAGAAAAAAAATTATTCGGTAAGACGCCTGTCTTCGAACACGGGTGTTACGGATTCGATTCCCGTTTGAACCCAATTTATTTAAAAAAAAGAATTCCTTTAACATTTTTTTGGTTGGTTGAAATAGATTGCTTCTTGGCAATAAACCTGCCAGGTTGTACTTTGTACAACGACAATGTAACATAGTACAAACAACCTCTTCCGTCTGATATATTACATTCAACAATGAAATGGAATACGACAATGTTACCATGCATATAAAATATTTGAACAGCATGCAAGTTTATGAGCACGGAAATTGGCAAATTGCACGCTTTAAAATATAGCTCATTGTAGGGATGGAAAATTATATGTTGACTTGTATGAATAAGTAACACGATATTTTGGTATCTGTTTAAAATATTCATGCTGAACACTTATAAAGGAAATAATTGAAAGATTTCAAGATTAAATTTAAAAAAAATCTATTGAGATTAAGTTGAGAATACAATGATAAAATAAATTAAATTACCTCGACTTCAAAAAAATTTAGACAAAAGATAGTCAAGCATAATAAATTGTTTGTCATACGTCACAACGCATTTCAGAACTTATTTAAAACGTTAACGGTCAATTGTCAGTTAAAAACTTTTTATTTGTTAAGAGGTAATGTACTCGTAATTATTTGTTAAGAGGTAATGTACTCGTATTTTTCGAAACAATAACTTCAAGAAATAGTCATACTTTTTTGTAATTCTATGTTTTTTTCTTTATTCAAATGATTTTGTAATTTTAACCTCAAAAATACTAAAAGACCATCAATTACAATAAAATTAAAATAAACACTTAAGATTAGAAAAACCAGTTTTATGTTCCGAAGTGGAATAAAATAAGGAAAAGTTTAGGCGATGATATTTTAAAGACGTATTCAAGCTTTTAAAAGCTTATAAGTAGAGTTTTAATTAAACTAATATTATTGAATTTTTGTAAATAACTAAGTTTAAATAAGGTTTAATAGATACAATTCTAATTTGACTCATTTTATTTGTTATTTGTTGTAGCATTTTAAAATGTTTTTTAGTGTACAATTGTATGCTAGTGCCAAACTCAATTTATGAAAGCGAAGCCTGGGCATTGAAAGTGAGTAATAACAGCAGAATAAATGCAGTAGAAATTACCTTGCGTATAATATGTAACATTACAATATTTGATAGAGAAAGGAATGATCGGATATAGGATAACTGTTTGTTAAAGAAGAAAGTTGCAAGTAGAATTAATAAAGGAATCTTGGTTTGGCCACATTAAAATAAGAAGTTGCGAAAGACTATGGAACAAATGTATATGTTTGAAATTAATGAGAAAGCTAGGAACAAGTGCATTGAGGAAAGAGATATTTTAACTCAGAGAAAGGTAAGAAGTTCAATATGAGAAGAGCATACATGATGAGATGAATGGATGTGGACGATGCGAGAGCTGTGCGCACGGATAGAAAAATATGGAAATGTATCTTCTCTGACTACACCAAACGGGACATGGCATAATATTATAGTATATATATACATATATAATCTTCTCTGACTACACCAAACGGAACATGGCATAACATAGTATAATCTTTGTAGGATCGCCCTTGAGAACAATCCGTTTTGTAAACGGCACTTAATAAATTGTCTTTTTTCTATACTAATTTCAATAACTGTTCTCCCCTTCACCCTATTGACAAAAAAGACAAATATACAAAACATCACGCCGTTCCCCTCTCGGAGTAATAGAGGACAGAGCGCCAGACTTTTCTATCGGAACACACATACGAGTATATCGCTTACCATACATTCATATACATCACCTTCTTAAAGTATGGGTCGCGACCCAAAATGGGGTCGCGTAGCAAAATTCTGGGGTCGCGAGAGATTTTAATGTCAAATATTTAAATAGGATTTTAGGATCAAAATAATTTTTGGCCATGGATAAATGGCTGAACTTAAATAAGAATGGTAATGACGCAGATGATAATGCTACAAACTCTCCTCAGGCAGGACAAAGTATTTAAAAACAGGCATCTGATGTGCGAAAAAGAAAATATGATGAGTCTTTTCTTCAATTTGGCTTTACATTGCAAAATTGTAAGGGTTATGAACAACTTCTTTGTTTTTTTATGGGGTCGCTTTATATTTATATGGGGTCGCCAGGAAACTCGCAATCATAAATGGGGTCGTGAATGAAAAAAGTTTAAGAAGCCCTGATATACATATATACTTATACCACTCCAACAATTTCTCCGGGATTATAACATTTACTTCTTTCAAAAACTTACTCACTTGATCCAACCTTACTTTCCTTGGTTTTCCTATACCACACCTTCCTATGTATTTTGTTAGTTTTTTTTAATTCATTCATTCTACGTGTTGAAACATCTCAGAGTGCTCTTCTTCATCTTACTTAATTCATCAGTCTTAAGTTATTTTACCACCATAAACTTATTATATATCCTATAATACGTTTCTAACTCACAACAGGAATACCACAACGACGATCTCCGTGGCCTTAATGGTACCAAGTTTTCTATTTGTCCGAATAAACGATTTGGATACATTGTAAGTTATACGAAAAAACTAATAAAGAGTATTGTCAAAAGTATTAAACGTAAAATCTAAACAAATGTACCCTTTGTTTATGTCTGGAATATGTTTAAAGAGTTGAAATGAAAAATAGTTATTTACGAGTATGAGAGACAATTTTACGAATCAAATGACAAAACAATAAATTTAACGAAAAAATCAGACATAACCTTATTTAAACAATAAACTTGCATTCGATTCGTATATGGAAAATGTGTTTACCTAGGAATACAGTTCTGGGATTTGTAATAAGAGTCTCTATGGAATTTATTGGTGAAGTTGTTATGAAATCTCTTTATAATTCACTAGTTCGCAGTAAATGGGGTGCGCGGCTTAATCATATGGAACCCGAGAGGAATCCAGAACTCCCTGATAGTTGAGCGAGACCAAAAGAAATTTCGGCGAAACCTTTATTGGAGGCAATTTAGATTTTACCCATGGCGCTACCCCACATTTTTGTGAGAAGGAAAAAGTCAATACTTGGCTTTTTCCTCGTTACGCGATACAAAAGATCTACGTTATCTGTTTGTTCATATTTAAATTACTAATAGCGAACCACTTTGATTTAGCGAATATGTCGAAAAACAAAAAGCAATATAAGACAAATTAGGATATAATAAATCTCAATCACATTAAAATAGTTTTATTCAATATTATAAGAACAAAAAAGCAATCGTTTAGAAAAAAAGGACGTTTGAAAATATGGGTTCCGACCAAACGATCTCTCGCACATGGGTTATGAATGGATTGAAAATGGTGCAAAAATGTGCTGAATAATTTAAATCCATATGTTATGTAAGGGTCGCACCTCGCATTGCCACCCCTTCTCACACCCATCCCTTGAAACCGGAAGACAACCCTTGGTTAGTACCTACTTACCTGAATGAATTTAGTTCCACGAGTGCCCTATTCACTGATATTTTACACTTTTCATCTTTTGTATCTTTCTTTTACATTCCTCGACACGGGCTTTAATTTATGTTGAATATAATTAAACATTCAAGAGTTAAACTGAGCTTTAAAAGCTTTCAAATGAGCAATGAAAGGAACTTATTTCAACGTTGGTTTAAGCAATATTATATTTGATTCTTGCTTTTTAGATATTACGGGAAATATTTTACCATCAAGAAACTGTATCATTTTCCTTGAAACAATGTAATAATTAATTTTGTCATTACAAGAATATGCCGGACAAAGGTAAATGTGGAATCATCTAAAATAAATCGTCGGGTCTCTCTCTCTGTGGTTGCAGTCCTAAGACTGGTTTGCAGCAATTTCAACTCTTCTCCTCCATTCCTCCCTGTCCTGTGCGGCTCTTTTTAAATCTGTATATGTTGAGCAGCGCACGTCCACCAACAGGTCCTCCAGGTACTCTCGGCGTGGGCATCCCCTAGAGTTTGTCCCCTCGGTCATACCCTCCATTATGGCATGCAAAAGGCCCTCTTGTCGTATTATATGACCGATCCATCTTGCACGCCTTTCGGACAAGATCCTGAGCAGGTGCCTTCCTCCTTCGATTCGTTGGAGAACCTCTTCATTCGTGATGTGGTCTCTCCAGGAAATTCCTAATAGTCTTCTATAGGACCACATCTCAAAAGCCTCTAGTCTCCGTCTATCTCTTTCGGATAGGCACCATGTCTCGCAGCCGTACATCAAGATACTCCATACATAGGTCTTGATGAGGAGTATTCTCAGTTTTAGGTCTATATTATTTGATTCTATTATTTTCGACCTTTTATTAAATGCAAGTCTGGCCTGATGTATACGGCTGTCGACCTCGTCGGGTATTTGGCACAAATTGATAACTGCAATATTTTTAGAAATTTTCATCAAACGGCCCATGCCTGGTAAAATGCTGAAATTGATATTTTAACTGGAAATATATTTTAACACAATACATGTGTATGTGCCCAAATACGCATTGGAGGGAGTCGCAACTTTTGACTTAAAATATCTTAGAAATAATACGTTAAATACTACAGTGGAACCTCTCATAACGAGTAATTCGCATAACGAGCTAAACAGATTGTGAAAAAAATGCTCCCTTAACGAGCGACATTTCGCATAACGAGTGACGCAGAAAGGGGAAGTCTCATTTTCACGTCACTCACTTGTGGGCCGGGACTTCCACGCCAGTGCGTCAGTCTCTGGTTAGCACTCGTTCCGCTAGCACGTTAGTGTCACATGTGATCACACATTTTTCCAAACTTGTGTTCAGACATTATTTGTAATTTTTTTGTGCAAAGTTTAATAACCCTTGCAAAAATGTTCCTGAAGAAAAAGCCACAAGAAGACAGCCATAAGAGAATAAAAGTAACTGTAGAAATGAAACGTAAAATCATTGAAAAGCGAGAACGAGATGCGAGCGTGGCTGATCTAGCACGCACATACAATCGGTCTACATCAACGATTTGCTCTATCCTCAAGAACAAGGACAAAATTAAGAACACAAATGCTTCAAAGGGAGTGTCAAGAATGTCTACGAAACGGTTACCTATTCTTGATGATGTTGAAAGGTTGCTTCTCATATGGATAAACAAAAAGTAATTGCAAGGCGATACTATTAACGAAAACATCATTTGTGAGAAGGCGAAAGTTATTTTCGCCGACCTCGTTAAGAAGACGCCAGGATCATCAACTGCCGAAAAAGAAGTACAATTTAAGGGAAGTCATGGATAGTTCGAGAAATTTAAGAGAAGAACCGGGATCCACAGCGTTGTAAGGAACGGTGAAGCAGCAAGCTCTGACACAAAGGCAGCAGAGAACTTCATCAGCGACTATAAGAAGCTCGTAGATTCTGAGGGTTACCGGATTTTACTTTTAGTAAAAAAAAAAATATTATTGGTCATAAATTCATAAATAAAAAACTAGTTATTTCGATTTTTTTTTTTGTTTTTTGCAAATCGAAATCGCATTCCAGGTTGTTAGGCTCCTTAACAATTTATAAGTATGTAATTTTATTTAAATAAACGTTAAAAATAAAAATAAAATGTATTTTTTTCGACATGGAACGCATTATCGTATTTTACATTGATTTATATGGGAAAAATGGTTTCGCTTAACGAGTGTTTCACATAACGAGTAAGATTCTGGAACGAATTAGTCTCGTTATGAGAGGTTCCACTGTATTTGTGCCAGAAACCTAAGGATATGAGATGAGATCTTAGAAATAATTAACACCTACATACTAATTATAACTAGATAACAATTCTTACACTAATTATTCAGCAAAAACAAGTCCACTCGTTCAGGCTACTTGTATTCCATCACATTCACTCAGACCTTGGTCGTCCCAGCTAATACTGTAGGTGGACTAGTCAGGCAACAGATAATGCTTCGGGAGCTTGTGCTTATAACGGAAGGGTAGGTCGGATTTACTCTCGTAAGCCCCCAGGGCAGCGACTAAGGGATTTCTGTGATTTTGTTGGCTTTTATAGAACTTCACGGTCCAAGCGAGGATGTGGTGTTGTAGGGTTTCTTCTCGCTGTTCAGCGTGAAGTCGGGTAAGATTTGTTCTGGGATGGGTGTTAAAAGATATCTTGAATGCCTTGTTCTGCACTCTCTGGAGTTTCAGGTGATCCGTATTGCTCACACTACCCCAAACGGGTGCAGCATAGGTCAAGATAGGACGAATAAGGGTTTTATAGAGGAGGAGCTTATTTTTGGGTGAAAGGAAGCTGTGTCGATGAAATATCGAACTGATAGCCCCTATGCCCTTGTGACCCTTCTGTCTGATGGTATTCAAATAGGTTTTCCACGTCAGTCGCCGGTCAAGGTGCAGGCCGAGGTATTTAACCACGTCCTGCCACTCAACCAGGCAACCACCGATGAATAAGGGCATCGACGGCACTCTTTCCGTTTTAAAAGTAATATCGATAAAATATTAATAATTGTAAAAATTTAAATAAACAATCCTTAAAAACTTTATGCTTAAATCAGTCAAACCTTGACGCCCTCCGTGGTCTTCTGACCCGACGGTTTCGCGTTTGATTCTCGATGACACCTATACATTTAAAAAAACGTTTTATACCAGGACTTAGGCCCTATCAAAAATCGCTACGGTCGATGAGTAGAGATTGCCAATTAAATTGCCGTGGTAATAAACTCGCCAGGTTGTACTGTATATAAATAAATTGTAACATATTAGATAATATAATCAAATATATTGTATTTACCGTCGATATTTAATTATATTCAAGATCAATATAATATTATATACCTTCAACTAAGTTCTTAGTAAAATATGGACGTTATTATGCAGAGAGAACCCCACACACCGAGTTGATTGGGGAAAACCCCAGCGGCTTTCTATGGCCTTGGATGGTTATCTATTGTTTTAAAAACGGATGTTCAATTTATATGACTTGATTGAGTGGTGTGCGGTTGAAACCAGGGCTGTGGAGTCGGAGTCGGAACATTTTAGGCGGAGTCGGAGTCGGAATCGGAGTCGGAAAAAATCGACCGACTCCGACTCCGTTTAATTATTTTAACATTCTCTTTAACTCATCCAATGTTGAGAACACGCCTGGCGTGTCCATGTGAACATCTGCTTCATGCTCAAAACACGCGCGGCGTGTCCATGCCTAAATATTGTTAGTGTATTATATCAGCATACGATATTCGTTCATTACTTCGGAAAATCTACAAAATTAGATATAAAAACAGCAATACTGCGATATCCTGAAATCATTCAAGATTCAGCGCTAACCCTCACAGCCTTACCACCTACACAAGTTTCGGTAGAGCGGTTATTTTCCGCGCTAAAAATTATTAAATCAGATTTAAGAGCTTCCATAAAACCTGACTTAAATAGAAGCAATTCTTTTTTTGAGATCTAATTCCATTTAGACCACGAATAGGAAATAAGATTTATATAAAGTATATTAACTTTCAAAAATCTTATCTTGTGTTCTATTCAATATTGAATAAAAATAATAATAAACAATATAAATAAGATTTAGTTAACGTATGAAAACAAATGAAGCAACCTTTTTATTTTAAAGTGTTTTCTTATTTTTTTTAATACCTACCGTTGTTTTACTAATTATTTTAAAAGTTTTATTTAATTATATTTTTAAATATTAATATATATTTTTAATATTATTTTTGTGTGAATATATTGCTTAATTCGTATTGTTTATATATTTTTTTATCAAATTGTTTCATTTGTGTACGAATATAATTAATTTTTTATTTATATCTGTATCCATTATTAATAAGTCAATATAAATACATTAGGTAGACGCAGTAAATTATAAAATAAAATAAAAATTGAAGGCAGAGTCAAGAGTTGGAGTCGGAGTCGGAGTATAAAATAAAGCCGGAGTCGGAGTCGGTAAATTTTCATCCGACTCCACAGCCCTGGTTGAAACACATGGCAGATTTATGTTTTTTATTTACTAAATATTAAAAAGATTGTGGGATGTCATTTTTGCAAATACACGTCCAAATATTACACTTCAAAGAAAAAAATTAAACATTGTCTTAAATGACTAGTTGTCGTATTGCTATTACAGTTTGTAAGATTGTTAAATATTTTATGTATTGTATATGACCATGCTTTTATTGTTGAACATTTTTAGTGCTTAAGAGAAACAATTATGCCATAAAATAAAAATTAAACAAATAATTTGTATCATATTATAATAAATAATTTATATATTATTTATAGTATAGGCATTAACATTCTGGAGGTTTAAAGACATTGCAATTTGTTTTATCAAACACGGTTTATTCCACTATTTTAACGGTATAACTACCGGTTTCAAGGTTTTCCCCTCATCATATCAGTAGTAACGGAAATAAATTGCACAGATTAGTGGCCCTACAAATTTCAAAGTCAGTGCATCGCGGTGAACATCTGGAAAACACATATATTCCCAGATTCAAGCCGCAGCTCGCTGAGGTTGTCTCGTCCCTCCCTCCACCCACAGTCCGAACCCGAATGTTTACCGTTAGAAGTGTATATGTCGTTACCAGTGTCGTTGTCGTTATGTTTGTGCTCCCCTGATGATGAGGTGAAAGCCTTGAAACCTGTAGCGATATACCGTTACAAAATTGGAATATATAATGTTTGATAAAACAAATTACAATAACTGATTTAGATAAACTGTGACAACATTTCGATATATCAACATTTTTTTAAATTTTAACGCCTATGAACATATTTTATTTCGATATTTTTTGTTAATATCTAATACATAACATGTTAACAAAATAAATATCTTTATAGGAAGTCAGATGTTATTTCAAGTTCACATTTTCAATTTATTTTTTAATGTAGAATGCGTTTATTCGACAAATTTTTATTTGAATACTTCCGGCGCGCAAGAAAGTACTTTAAATTTCACTATTTAAATACTGCCTTTCGTATTCTTGTAAATCCTCACAGACTTCCAAGCAGTGTGCCCAGACTGCACTGCGAAGGCAGGTTTAATCAAGGCGAACAAAAGCCTGTGAATGGAGACGTCTGGTTGACTACACCTGGGGGCCATTCCCAGCGAGACGAGGCTGAGTTCACAATCCAGAGATCGCAAAAATGGGTGCCAATGAAGGCATTCTATTTCCTTTTATATTTTTCAAATAAATTTTCAACTTGAAGTACGAGTAACTATGAGCTAACTAAAATTAAATACTTCACGAAATGTTTTTCACTCTAGTTATTGCGTGAAATAAAATCGTCATGTTATATATTACTTTTAGGTCTATATATTTAGAAACAGTTGGCAAAGACATATGGTTTCTTGAAGGATGGCGCACAAAAATAAGATCAATTAAAGAATATCATAGGACTCTAGTGTACTTAACCATGATCTCTCAGATGTGGAGATGGATGGAAAAGAATTGTCAAGGGCTTTTAAAGATTCACGATACCCTTGGAAGCCCTTACAATCACAAGAAGAAATTCCAATGTTTATATTTATTATAAGTGACCAGCGTAAGGGACAAGGAAAATATTATTCATGCTATCGTTGTGACGAGTTATAGTAATAACATGTATCTGTTGAATCATGTAATAACGATAAGAATAAGAAAACTAACCAGTGAAAAAATGTATTTTGTTATTTTTACCCGATACAACGTATTATATTAAAACACGTTATCATCATCAACATTACATCATGCCCCTATTAAGGTTGGCTGAAAGATCTCCACTTCATACTATTCTGGCATATATCTTTCACTTCTGCCACGTTCTTACACCTCGTCATATATACTTTTCTATCAAAAGACTTTTCATTCTTCCTTCTTTCAGAGTGTATCCATGTAATCGTGCCACGTTTATTTTACTCTTTCTAAAATTGTTACACATTCTTTACTTCTTTTGTAGATTATTTTTTGTAAATATTTCATCACTCATTCTTTCTACTATACGTACCCGAACTACCTCAAAACTCTTTTCTTCATTTAAAACACTGCACCTTCTTTCAATTCCCATTATTTTCTAATGTCCTTATTCTATATTGTTTTGTGATACATTCCACGCAACGGTTTTATTTCTACATCACTTATCTTTAAAACAGTTAATAAAGACAAGAAAAGCATCGACATATCGAAAGAAAAACTTCTCAAAAGGACTGATATTGTTTTGGCGACTAAATATAAAATGAGCGTTTATTTCTATTATTTATCAATACGACAGATATTTTGAAAGTAAATACACAAATAGTGAAAAAGAGGACAGACAAAAATGGGATAAAAAATTAAAAAACAAACCAAATTGTAAGTCAATAGACATATGAAACAAATACGATAAAATACATCAAAGGTACACAAAATATCCAAAAAAACAATTCTCAAAGGATTGAAATAAAAAAAAATGATTCAATAAACACAAAACAGAGATTACAAACAACAAAGTTTTTTTAACAAAAAGGAAGAATATACAATATATGCCCATGAAATAAATAGAAAATCAAAATTAATTCAGCATTGTTTGGCTCAAGTTTGGATTTGAAAACATGGTATCATATTTTTTTCGAGGAACAAATAATGAACATTGTGATTTACAGAGATTACAACGGCTTTGATATTTTTATAATTTTCGTGTCATGAAAATGTATTTTTATTATTTCAATAAACAAAATAAAAGAAATTATAAGATAAAAATATGGCAAGCCAGAATAAAAATGTTTGAAAATAACAGAATAGTAAATTACGTCGGCGTCGCGGAAGACCATTGAACGTCGCGACGCTCCTTGAAAATAAGCGACACGTGGTAATTATGGGCCTATTCAAGGGAAAATATCGTAAGGTACTCTGTTATACTCTTTCGAAAATCGAAAGAAATTATAAAAAAAGAAAAGTATTTATGCAAACTTTTCATTTTTTTTTATTAAAATTGAGAATGTGTGTTTTCCGATTCCTAAAATAAATTAAATATTCAGATGGAAAAAGCACTCGGAGCTAGTTTGGGTATATCGAACGAATGAATGAAGATAGACTAACAAAGCACAGTGCAAATGCGACTGGAAGCCGTATCAGGTGAGATACAAGGAAAGTATGATTGGATCGAGTGAATATTTTGAAAAAAAAATTAAAGTCAAAGAAATCGTGCGAGTTATATGAGAAGGTGTACGGATATAGAAGAGGCGATATATTTGTGTCACGATAAGTGAAGCGCTCTGTTCTCGTTGCTTACCCTAACAAGGCAACGGATATAAGATAAATGATTAGTTCTAACATTTTCACACTAGTCAAAATATAGTCTAAATTTATAAAATACAAGTTGATCCGAACGTAATCATCTGATTTGTTGTGCCTAAAAAGCAAGGTTTTTTTAGTTCATTTGCTCGTTATAATCTTTTCCTGTTTATATCGGCCAATTGGGCGTATCTAGCTGCTATTGAAGGGTGGATTGTTTTCATGGAATTTATCTAACATTTCTTGAATTTTCCGGATTCTGTAACTTTCAGGTACAATACACTTTGCTCTTCAAATAACTGCACGTGAAGTCTGGATCTTAAAAATAGGATGACAAAACACGAGATTAAATTATTTGACTTAAAATAGTCAACGTTTCGGCATGTCCTAGTAGTAAGTGCTTCTTCAGAATTATTTTAGCAGTACTCTGCAACACATTTGTCAAGAACATAATGACAGATGACGTTTAAAAAATAGCGTTTCTTACAAAAGCGTCTTGACGTTAGTGCAACATTTCATATATGTACGAGTAAACGCTCCTAAGAAAAAAAGGCGTAAAATAGAAAAAAATAATTATCTTGGAATCCATTTCAGATATTAATAATAAAAAAACAAAGGGTGATTACCTAAAATATAGGCACCTCGTCTAGAATTATAGCAGTTTACAATTATAGAAGCCTCGAAACAAGAAGGCAATAATCCGTCGCAATATTCCCTACCAAATGTCCTTTAAGGTAGTTTTAATTGTCCTGCGTTACTAGAAGCACTAACTGTTTATGTCCCCGATAAATACAGCTGTGCAAGAAATCATAATATGTTCTATATACCAATATACAGAACTAATATTAACACTCAATTTCGCTAGCTGAGTGACACTGTGCATATATTCCCGGTCTCGACTAGCACGACAGTATGAGAAAACAAGGTTAAAGATTTTTATAACGAATTGAGTTAGAAATAAACAATATTACACTCTTGAATTTTCGAAAAGACCATGGTTTCACTTTGTGGTGCCATGTTTTATGTAAAAGGAAAAATAAGTAAATAAACAACTTATTTTATATAATTGTGTTCACCACATGTTAGGTTAGGTTAGGTAACATGTGGTGAACACAATAATATAAAATAATTTTTTTATTTACTTATTTTTCCTTTTACATAATATTAGACTCATTTGTTATACCATAATAAATCCAAGCAGTCAATAAAAAGAACGACCTAATTAAAATTAGCATTTATTAATAATTTAATAACATATTGATGTCGTCGGACCCAATAGATAAAAGCCGGACCCAAATAGATAAAATATCAATTAAAAAAATATTCATCCTTATTTTCTTATGTGACTTTATTTCTGAAGTATATGTATCATATTTACGATTCAAGATACATACATTTATACAATCACGCCATTTCCCTGTCGGGGTAGGCAGAGAGCCTGAGTTTCATATCCTGCGATACATCCTTAGCCTCATCCACATCCATACGACTTCTCATAGAACCTCTACAATTTCTCTGACTTTCGAAGTTTCAATATTTAAAATATAATTCACTTAATCCAACCATACTTATCTTGGTCTTCTTTTTACACGCTTTCCACTCACACTTGCACTATATATTTGTTTTGTCAGTATTTCGTCTTTCATTCGTTCCACATACCCAAACCATATGATTCGAAATACAGCCCATAAATTACAAAAAAGAACAGGTCAACGGTGCTCGTTCTTAAATCGATCACGATAAATGTGCCAAAAGGTCCGACATCTCTGTCCGTGTTCATACTTGTTCAAAAATTCTTACATAAGAATCAAAATGTTCACATCTGGTTCACAGACGATAGTTGCAACATTCGTCCATCGAGATGCTCACTAAAGTGTAAAAATCCGATTTCAGCAGAGAGTTTCCAAACTGCCGTGTAAACTGATGCTGAACTACAAACCTGTACGAGGAAATAAGGCAAACTTGGATTGTGTATCCAACCGTGGTTGGAGGGATTCCGGTATTTCTCAAAATCATCCCAAGTCCGTGTGAAGTCACACGATACACTGAGATAACGTAGGAAAGTTTCGAAATATGTGTATGGTATATTCTGCGTTTAATAGTCAAGACTTTATCAAAGGGACGTTTTTAGTGGGTGCTTTGTCATGTTTATCATTTGAAATTCAAGTACATTTTTGGTCTGATGAAAAGTTCTTCACATATTATCATTTAAAAAAAATACTTAAACGACTTACATTAAACCATACATTGATTTACACAGTTTATAATCAATGTTTTTTGTAAAAATATAAATTAATGATAAAAATGAAAATTTCCACCGAAATTTGAGTTTTTTTATTTATTTTCTTGGTTCCTAATTCTGAAAGCTAAGCAATCAACAATTTTACAATACCTTAAATGACTTAAATCATTGTAATTTGTTTTATCAAACACTGTTTATTCCACTTTGTGTAACGATATAACCCTACCGGTTTCAAGGATTTCACCTCATTATCAGAGGAGCCCAAACAAGTCTTGCGTGTGCTCCCCTGGTGATGATATGAAAGCCTTGAAACTGGTAGGGTTATACCGTTACATAAAGTGGAATAAACAGTGTTTGATAAAAACAAATTACAATGTCTTTCAACCTCCACAATGTTAACGCCTTAACTATAAATAATATATGACTTAAATCATATTTACATAATGAGATTAAATGCAATTTTAAAATTATTTAAAATACAGAGATATCTTGTGTTTTTTCCACTCAATCCTATATCAGACTATAAAAAATATATATCAGAAAAAATGTATAGAATTAATTATCGTCTCAAGAGAAAGATGGAATGACATTGAATAAATCAAAACCATCAAAATTTCTACAAACGAATTACAAAAAAGAAATTATATGAACGTTGTCTACTGAAATATACAATTTCTGAAGTGTATGTATATAAGGCATGTTGCAACTATGAATTATCATACAAGGAACCATGTTAGTTCAGACTGGACTAATACAATTTTATCTCTTGCCCTTTATTGAAAAGCAGAAATCTGTTCAAGTTTAATATTCAGTTCACACGCTTGAGTTGAGTTAAATCATGTATGTATAGAGAATGTCCCGTTTTTACGGGGTTAAACTGATTAAAGCGCGACTACAGAAATTTAGAATTCACCTCAATAACCTAGCAAAAGAGCTTATGTTTCATATTCATGAGATTTAAGGTTAGTTCCATAAATTACCATCATTATGAACATATCAAGGTAGGCAGAGAGCATACAAGAATAGACAAACAGAGAGTTTCAGTTTTAATTAATGCCTTGAATTAACTCTTAATCCATCAAGTGTATGATATTTTGAAAGAAGGAAATCTTAAAAATAAATAAAAAAATAATTCATAGAAATCGTAGGACTTGTATGCATGTATAAAATGAGAAATATGTGTGACACCTCAAACAATTCACACGATTTCTCTGAATTCGTAAATTTTCTTATTTCAAAATATCTTTCACTTGAATCATACTTTCCATGGTAATTCCTCTTTTACGCCTTGCACCCATATTTGCACTGTACATTTATTTTGTTATTATTTCTTCATTCATTCGTTCAACGTGCCCAAACCACCTGAAAGTGGTATTACAATATATTTTTCTAAGTATTTTAATGTACAAAAAAAACTTTCAATTTAATCAAATAAAGAACAATTGAAGTCGACGAGTTTGAAAGTACGATTAAGGCATTATTGAGACATGATAAATAGTTTATAAAATCCGTGGCGTTTTATCATTTAAAATTAATACAACTCCCTTGAAACTTCGTTGATTCGAATGAATTTGTCAGTTTCTAGTCTTTTAAACAGACTTGGACGTTTGTGTCAATATAATAAAATTTAGAAACTACCAGATATTACGCAGGGCTGGCACAAGATATAAACACTTTCCCAGAAACATTGAAGAATTTCATACGGTTTATCTTAGATTAAACCTGCATTAATAGAACACTTATCAGAAAAAATGTATGACACATATTGTAAGATTGAGCATGCAAAGAAGCTCCTACTGCCACAACAAAGTCAAAAGAAATAATTAAACCGATATCTACCGTATTGTGTTTGAGACAATTCCGTTGGCAACGGACCAAAGCAAAGGTTTAATCATATCCTTAATCTTAAACTAGTACAAGATAAAGAACGCTTTATTTCTTATCATCTTCGTTAATCAGCGATCATCCTTAGTTTTGTTTCATTTTGAATCACCAGATTTAAAAAATATATATTATATAATAGTGCAATGGAATCGGAATTTCTTCAATATTTTCCTTTTTTCACGAACCCCGTATTTTTACCTGAAATGTTTTAAAGATCTTGTATATATTTTTCTCCTCACATTTTTCTTCTTGGACATTCCATTAGGGTCGTCCTTACAATAACTAACCATACTATTCTTGACTTCTTACAAAAATTGTCCGTCCTCAAAAAAACACTCCGCTACCTTTTAACTTAGTCACCTTGGAAAGTTTCTCGACCTCTGATATTTTTGCCATAACACTTTCATCACAGAATCGACCACCCATTATTGTGCCCTTAGTTATCACTGTGCCCAAGTAACGCAAGATTCTTGTTGCACACTGCACCGAGACAGGTGTCTTAAAAACTATGAGCGCTTCAATTATCAATCCATTTCGTTGATTTATATTTCTAAGAAACGCCTCCAACACTACATTTTAAAGGGATCAATGAATAGTACAATATATAATTCGCTTTGACTGCCTATGTCTCCGTATCATATAAGAAAATCAGAATTTGAACTAATCGAGTCTTGTGACCGAATTATTTGTTTGCTTTCGCATATATGTATCCAAAATAATCTCCATCCCAAAAGTAGAAAACAATACATGATTCTCTATCGATACTCAACCTTTTCAATATATCATTGTTACGGACTATGTTGATTCTTCACACACTAAAACATTTTAGCTTATACTAACCACGCGGCCATAATGTTTATTTCCAACAAAAAAAATCATTCTAAATGTTATTTGCACCTGCGTTCTAAATCAAAAATGTGAAAGTTACATTGTAATCCTTGTACAATTTAACTTCTCGACAATTTGTGAGATAATCAGGATGGCATTGTGCCTTGCTGTTGAAGACAATAGCGCCAAAGCACGCTCCCATTAGCCGTTGGGAAAACAAAAACAATTTCTTTGGCTATTTACGCGGCCAAAAGCAAATTAGAGGGCCATTATTCCAGTCGAGAGGGCCGTCCATGGAGTGAATTCGCCAGAAGAATTATTAACAGTAAGCTTTCGCTGTGGTTGATATTTGACACGCCAAATTCCGCCAGTCACGTTATTCGTAAAATGTATGTTTGCAAGTATTTTATTGAATCAATTAACCGATTAATTTCACTTTTGTTTTTAAATTTTTTAAACCTCTTAAAATATTTTTTTTAAATATTAAATTTATCCTCTTCTTATTTCTATCTTAAGTTAGATCTGAAGTGTGTTATCATCAGGTTCTCTCTGAGATGTTGACTACCAACTATCCTTCCATCTTTTTCAAGGTCTTCCTGGGGGATGACTGCTTATAAATATTTTCAATACTTTGTCACATAAGGACCTGTTTGACTATCCACCTTTCTCACATGGCCTCACCAGTGTTTTCTGCGGTTTATGCCCCATCTCACAATATCTTCAACCTAACATATTTCTTGGAAACCTGCAGTATGGACATTGTATGAACTTTCCTATGATTTTGACTTCTTACAAAAATAAAGTGAAGTTGTTCTTATAGGATATATTGAGTAAATCATATGGATTTGCCATTGTGTAAGGATCGTTTTATACTAACACTGTTTATATGTCAATGTTGAATTTAGAATGTTGTTTTATTTTTGTGATATTTTGTATCAAAAAAGTCATTTAACCGTTAAAATTAAATTAAAAAATAAGTTATGATTGGCATCAGACATGCTTCTGTAAATTAAACCGTTTTTGTTATTTTCCGAACGCATCTTAAAGGCATCCGGAGAAAGCAGCGATTTTACTTACTTTTTCTCTTATTCCTGTCCTATATAATAATAGTTCCAGTTGAACAGATTGACTGATTTATTTTAATTTCATCACTTGTTAAAAGAATTTGCTATCTATCATAAGGCTATATTTTATGACAATATTGTTTTATCAGTAATAAAAAAATGCATCAATATATATGTCGAGGTTTATGAGTATAATTCAAGTATCATAAAACTACTAAACATATTATTCATAAAGGTTATTTTTGTACGAGGATATAAGTATCCTTCCGAAAAGAAGTATAAGAAATAAAATATAAAAGCTGAGTGCATTAGAGAAGAAAATATGGTAATTTGCATGAAATGACCGCAGTGAGAAAAAGTAACTGCTGTTTGAAATGAGTTTTGGAACGAAAACTGGGCAAAAACCAAGCATCAGTTGTCACACGGTTTTATTGACTATACAATATTTTATATTTGTTCAAATAAAATTTTTGGAAATTCGGACCAATATGGCTTTCTCTCGGTTTTCCAAGGTGTCATCATTTTTGTTGAAAAATCATTAATCCCGAGATGGATAGTCAATTTTTTTAAGATAAAAGTTATCTACAAAACCTATATTAAAAAAATCACTCTTCACTGAGTAGCAGTCTGAATATTTAATTTAATATTGTAGTTTTACATTTAAACTCAATTCAGTGCATTTGAACAAGTTCATAAATGAAATTCGAAAACTTTCTTTTGAATTTAAAACTTTACACTAAGTGAAAACAAATCACATAACAAAAAGACACAAAATTAATAATGAAAATACTTTCGACTTTGTATTTCTCATTAACTAATAAACATTCCCTTACACTCGGTGGATTTGAATGCCGCTTTAACGGTGAATGTAATCAATTTGCAAGAAAAGCCTTTTTAATGGACGCTTTTTGCTTTTTCTCTTTGAAAAGATTTTTAATAAGCCAGCACTCAAAGGATTGATAATTACTGGTAACGCTCGAGTGTTACTCGTTAGGAGCTGAAAATTGAAGTTAAAAATAAACCAATGAATGTAATTTATTCAAGGACCAACGTTAGAAGTCATCATAATCATAACTGATTTTAAAAAATGCAATGAGAAATAAAAATTAAGACTGGGTCAAATAGGACACATTATTATACAGAGTGACAGAAGTGTTATTTTTATTGTCTATCTGATATATAAAGGGCTATATATGTACATCATAAATATTTTATTGTTCGCGAGTCGTGAGGCAGAAAAAATAATTTTAAACTACAATATATTCTACACAAACACCAAATATGGGCGTCGAGGACTGTAATAAAAGTTGCTTGGACCAACAGCAATAACAAAGATCCTTTCGAATAAAGGTAAAGCCCCCTATAGACTATGAACATAACTAGTGCATAGTTATTTACACACACTGGTCCAAAATCATTCGCATGTTAAGAGTGCAAATATAACGAAAATATAGATTTTATAAACATGCATACCAACACGACATTACTCTGTCGAGGTAGGCAAAGAAAACAGAGAATCAGACTTTCCTACCTCGATACGCATACATACACTTTCTCATACAACCATACACTTTCTCGAACAACTCCTACGATTTCTCTGCCTGTCATTCTTTCAAAATACCATTACCTTGATCCAACGATGCTCTTCTTGGTATTATTCTGCCATGCCTTCTACTGACATTTGTTTTGTTAAGTATTACTTCATTCATTCGTTTTGCATGCCCAAACCATTTCAAAGTGATATTCTTCATCTTACATAACGCATTAACTTTAAGTCCACATTCATCCCTGATCACTCCATTCCATATTCTATCATACATTGATTTTACTTGATATAGTAAAAAGGTAGAAAAATAGTTCACATGTTTAGAGAGGAATTATTGTATATACATAATATTAAGAGTGCAATAATTATATTTGTAGCATAGTTTGCTTTTTAGTGCCAACCATTTTCAAACCGTTATTAGCTCGAAGGCCGAATAGAAACTGACGGCTGGCCGGTTTAATCCGCGAGCTGTAGTTTGCAGGGTTTTGTAATATTATTGGTGTAAAAAATAATTCTCAATGAGGACAAACTTTGTGATACATGTACGTATGTATGAGAGGTTGATTCTTCTTGAACGTCATGTGCCGTATCCGGTCCCCCTAACGTTGTTATAAAAGTAAGATATATTAACTCTTGAGATAATATATCTTACTTTTGGCGGTACAGAACAGTTCCTCAACTGGCTGAACACCTGTACATTCGCGAATATTGTGTAACCAATACAGACGCCTTCTACCGATTCCGCGTCGACTCCCAATTTTTCCATTCAATATTATTTTAAGTAGAGGCATTTTACTCTTCTCAACATATGATTCAGATATTTCGTAATTTTATGGTATTTAAGAGCTCTCGTTCGAACAGGTGTAGCATCTCGGTGTAAGATACGATGAAACCAAGAAATTCTGAGTGATTAATTAATATATTTAAATCGTCAAATGATTTTATCTTTTTTTAACTTCCAATTCTGTCTTTTATAATCGTATCTTCAGTGTATAAAAATATACTGTAAATCCATCCCAAATCGAAAGAAAGTTGTTAAGCAATATACTGGTTTGTTGATTGCCATTTAACAATTAACTCGCTAAAGTCTACATTGTAAAAGTTCTCGATTTACTTTTCTTTACTCTAAGAATCTTCAAAAACGTTTTTCATTAAAAAAAACTTAGCGAATATCTTTTAAAAACTCATCGATGTTGAATATCCATGAGTCGGGAAAAATATGGATTCAACAAGATTTACTACAATCTAATAAATCAGTTTTTATATGAAATTTTTGATTTCCCAAACTGACGGTTTAAGTACTCGAGGGTATACTTGAATATTCACAAAAAACCAAAGAAATTGAATAATGGGAGTTAAAGGAAACATTGGATAAAAACTTCCAATTTTTTTTTTAAATAAAAACAGATAAAAATCATATTCTCTTTAGCAAATCTATGGAGTTTGGTATATCTATGATTGATTATTTTTTTTAAACGTGAATAAAATATTTTTTAAGTTGTTTGTTCAACTAATTGCGACATAACTTATTAAAAATATTTTTTACAAACTATATTATATAATTGGTGACTTATTTTGAAAATTATAACGTTAAAAAATACTACATACTCGTATGTACATAGCAATAAAACAGGATGAAAGTCGTTCTTATTTTTCATATTTAAAAATGTAATACAGAATTCACAAATTATATTGTTTTTTATTTATTTATATTTTACTATATTTCAACGATCTAATGGCCTTTTCATACAAAAAAATAAATGAAAAAACAACAATAAGGAAATGCGAATCATCGAGTACAATTATATTATATTATAACGATGCAAAAAATACATGTATTTATCTTACATAAAATTTACCATACTTAAAATGTATACTTTACATTTTATACTTAAATATATGCATTATTAAAACAAAAAATATTTTAAAAGGTTTAGTAACAATCTTTAAATCTCAATTCTTAATTTTCTGAACATAAAAAACGAAAAGTTAACTAGATTAATTCGATCGTGTAAAAACTATGGAAGTTTTATTCGACTGATTTAAAATTTAATTACATTTCCAACCGGTTTATCAAATTCAACTGAAATTAAGAGGACTGAAAATGTTGGCGAAGAATGTTTTTGTTGGTTCGAGAGATAAGGCGAGAATTCGTTAGACAAGGTAACATCTATTATCCTCATTTGAAATTCAGTCGATTAATTATTTCTTAACTAACAAAAATAACATATGTTCACGATCAAACTCTTTAGGAAATAACCGTAACAGGAAGTAATGTTCATGATCCAACTCACTAGGAAATAACCGTAACAGGAAGTAATGTTCATGATCCAACTCACTAGGAAATAACCGTAACCGGAAATAATGTTTATGATCCAACTCACTAGGAAATAACCATAACAGGAAATAATGTTCACGATCAAACTCCCTAGGAAATAAATTAAAGATATAGCTGTCAGTACAAATGACGTTTAAACGTACTATATTTTAAGGAATCAAAAGGACAATTACACACGCTCCTAGTCATGTAAGATGATAAAATTCGTCAAAAGAAACCATACAATAAAACAAATACAAATATATGAAAAAATAAAAACAAACATCAGAGAACAATTCACAAAATTATTATATGAGAATTACAAATTAACAAAGGAATTAATGAATTTCAATTACCCGTGATCAGTATTATAGAAGGCGCCACACAAAGTGGGAGATTAGGGCAATTATCGTTGGTGCTATCGAAGATGACTAAGAAAGCTAATTTGTGAAAGCCATATCCTGTTGCATATGAGGCAAAGGGATTCAGTATTTGCAGCTTGTCTGTGTATCAAAGTCCACTGGATCCCTGATAACTAACAACAATTCAACGCCATGTGGATAATTCGTCAAGTTGTGCTGAGCACTTATGTTTTTGAACGTCCGTACATAAATCGACTACAAACCGTGGATTACAAAGAACATTCAGCATCGAACGTTTAATTTATTTTTCTGACCATAATTTGCTTATTAATGTTTTAGTTAATATGCCTTTTGAAAAACGTCAAGAGTTGAAGATAAAAACTTACCTTATTTTATTATGCCAGGGTCAAATGTTAGTTTTTTTTTCGGCAAAGAACGCGCGAGAATATTAACGATAAAATGGACCTGAGAAGGACAAAAACGTAATCGAAAACTCATAAAGAAAAATGGTGCTCAATAGTCGAACAAGATTCTCGGCTTTAATTCTTTTCGTTTGCGCTTGAATCAACATCAGGATTGGTGAAAAGCTTCAACCGATGCGCAATATGATAAAAAAGGGGAAAATAAATTGACCCCGGTATAAATTGACCTCGAGTTTTAATGAAGGCTCCTTTCCATCCACGATTGACATAATATCGAAAAATTATACTTCTCAACTCAAAATCAAGCCTTTGAAGAAAATCAAAGGAATTAACTAAAAGGCAAAAGGTCTAAAGTAATGTGAAAAAAATGTTAAGAACGCGTTTCAGATGGGTAAAGAAATAGGAGATTTTTAAGAATTTGGCCCAATAAGCGATTACTGTTCAGGTAGCATAACATGAAAGACTTCTAATATTGAAAATATAAAAAAATTAACTTTTAACGACGTCAATTTTATACAAAAACACATTTAGATATATCCTTAAGACGTTGTTTATAGTTAAGGCATTAACGTTGTGGAGGTTTAAAGACATTGTAATTTATTTTTAACAAACACTGTTTATTCCACTTTTTTGTGACGGTATAACCCTACCGGTTTCAAGGCTTTCACCTCATCTTCAGGGGAGCGCAAACAAGACTAAATGCTGTTCGAACTGGTACCGATATAGACACTTCAACGGTTGGAGGCTGGGGGGTGAGGAAGGCTAGGGATAATTTCGGCCAAGAGCGGGAAGATTTTGGGGAAATAACTGTTCAACAGATGCTCCGATCGGTATACTGACTTAGAAATTTCTAGGGCCTCTAATCTGTCCAATTTATTTCCGTTGCCGCTAATATGTAAGAATTTGGCATCATCGATAGAAAAAGTATGATTCTCACGGTGACAATGATTAGCCATTTCAGAATAAATTAGAGGATTTGTTAAGGCAGATTGGTGTTCACGAAATCTCTTTTCAAAAGATCTTCCTGTCTTTCCTATATAGAAATTATCACAGTCAGCACATAAAAGTTTATACACACCACTGTTGCTAAGTATTCCATTTTTGCCTTTCCCATTAAATAAGAGTTTCCGGAGATTAAAGTGGGGCTCAAAGTTTGGTAGGGTCGCGGTGGTGCATGTTTTGCCGGAAAATGTGTGCCTATAAAATACCGCGTAACGCCATAGTTGCATTCCATCAGCAACACTACCAATAGTCCTACTCCTAGCGTCCACGAGTGGCCTCTTAAGCCCCGCGAGCCCTGGGCAATGTGGTCACTGGCATATTACCATCAGTGCCATAGCAGATAGGAGAGGATGAATGTGCGAGTGTCCGGCGCCATAAAACCGGACCCCCCCGGCTAAGGGAGGGTGACCCCTACAGAAACACCTATCAGGGAAGGCAACGGGAAACCACCCTGATTATCATTCCCAGGATATCACTATGGAGAGAAGCCTTCGCCAGAGTGATTGCCAACGTCGGGGGGACCTGACAGGGCACATCAAGAAGAAGAAGGAGATTAAAGTTAGTGTAAAAAGCTGGCTTTATGTGCCTTGGAATATTTTTGGTTATTTCATTTGATATATTTTGATACATAGATACGAAATAAAAAAATTTCGAAAAAAATACAAATATATAAAATATTTTTTTTATCTTCCTATTGTGATGCCTCCTTAATGTCTAAAGCAGTAGTTTTTATGCTTATATCCAAAAATTTGCGACGAGACCCAGTTAATTATCATTTTAATAATAACATTCTCGGATTCAGTTATACCAAATCCAAATCCTGTGATGTGATATCGCATCAAGGCTTCAAATTAATGTGATGTTTGTTTAACAAACATTTCGCTTGTACAAAATAAAGGGTGTAGGAGGTATGTTATACAAAAATGTGGAAATTTGTCTTCTCTTCTTAGCCCTAAAATATACGTCAATATGAAAACATATTTTGTATTAGTTTTATCTTACAATCAATAAATACAAATGTTATATAGAGTTATATGAATAAGTAAAAATAAATCACCAAAATATACAAGCATTTACTTTAAAAGGGAAAACCGAGAATGAAATAACATCACAAAATACCCCAATAACGATCAATTTATTATTCTTGTACTTTGATTAACCTATATTTGTGAGATTTTTCTTCATGCCATTTCGCTGTCATTTTTACCCGGATAAATCTCCAAACCCTTTTCAAAAACTACCCTTATAAATGGTCTAGATGAGCTTACGAGAATCGGAAGGGAAAGAGACGAGGAAACAAAAATGTACTCAAAGATATAAAAGGCAAAGATGGACCGTGATATATTCCTGATATTCATGAATGTTTTTCTAACGAATTTGTAGAAATATTCTATAATATATTTAAGTTTTACTTTTGTATATATCATAATTACATACATTCACAAGATAGCGCCATTCCAAAGCAGGTATAGTAAGAGGACACAGCGCTAAACCTTTTTGTTTTATTTATTTATATTTCGCATGATACCCTTCAATTTATCCGAATTGGTAATTTAGACATATTGAAGAGTGTGGTCAGGAATCATCATTGGTATAATCAAGCCATCGGTTTTAGAACCACTAAAGAGCCCTTTTTTCATTTTGTTTGCGAATGACATACACTAACAGACTATCGAAAATGACTACTTGAAATGGATAAAAGTCGTATTCTCCTTACCCTGTGATCACACAATGTTCCTATTCCTTGTAGCACCGTCTCTTAAACTGTATGGTGTAATAAGAAATACCGTCGTATAGAAAAGGAAAATAACACATTTTCTGAGAAAAATGAACACATTTATTTAAAAAAAATAGAGTCCAAGTCATTGTTATACAATTTATAAGCTTCTGAAGGGGGGTCGTGAAGTCTTAATTTTTTTTTATCTTTTGGGGGTCGCAAGGCTAAAAATGTTGAGAAAGGACGCCTTGAAGCAAACATTTCCAATAACTTATAAAATGTTTCGCCAGTGTTTCGACTTGAATAGGCGATAAAAGAAACAAATATTTCTGCAAGCAGGATTCGAGTCCACGACCTTGAGGGCTTTGAAAGACCAGTTTCCCGGCAAAACGAAGGTCGTGGGTTAGAATTCCACTCGTTGGAATATTGTTTTCCTTTCATTTTATTCTTAAGGTAAGATATTTGGCGTTAAGCATTCTCGGTTTTTTAATATAAGAAATTATTTCAAAGTACGAGTACATAAAAATATACAAATTCACAAGAGAAAGGTATAAATAAGACTTTGTAGGTCTTATACGCCCACATTTCACGTGGAGTTTATATTTTTATCATTTAAAATATTCACATAGCCCATAATAATAATATTTTTTCATTAAAAAATAAACATTAGACATAAAAGTTAAATATAATAGATTGCGTTTTGAAAATGTTTGCCTTCATAACGAATGATAAATATTTAAGAACATATTAATATCATTCATTTCTTATAATTTTGTAACATTTTCTGTAACTTAAAGGCCCAGGATCAGAAGATGACAATCACATAATATAGATTTTACAAGATTTTGATGTTATTTTATTTGACTATCTAGCATGCAAAATTCAAACCTAAATCAAATTTATATGGGAATACTAAATATAAAGTACATAATTCATTCATATAGTTTGCATCGAATTATCCGAATTGAAGATGGTGGAATCGATAGATCGATGAAAATACATAATTCATTCATATAGTTTGCATCGAAATATGCGAATTGAAGAATATGCTACCTGATAAACTCTTTAACCAGCTGGAACTATTTTTACTTTTTTTAACCTTCGGAAATTCATCCCAAAACTCCTGAGTGCAATACCAACGTCTCACCAAAAGATCTGGAGGCGTCAAGTTGATTATAAATGCAAAAACTCACTAATGTTGTAGATACAATGAATTACTTCACTAGTTGAAGCATGTTATGAAGAGGTATAATTCCTTCATAATAAATTGCATATCTTTCCTAAATAATACATTTCAATGTACAGCACCGGTACAAATGTAAAATAGGTGGATTGCTACCGCTCAATACTCGGAGATTTCGGTTTACTTCTTGCTTTGCCGGTGAAAAGTAGCAGGGTGAAGAGATTCCTCTTTAGCAGGTAGAAGTTGGTCGTAAATAAAACACAGTAGACGTTCCAGAAACTGAGAATATATTTTTGACATTTTTCGTTCCGTATGTGCAGCCCATCGCTCATCGTAAGCCCCTTTATTCGCCCGTCTATGCCGTCATGGCTTACTAGATACTTTGTATACCGCGCGCTCCTCGCTTGCATGGGCCGTCCGACTTTTTATAGTGAATATCGCTAAGGCCACGCATAAGAAACATTTAATTACAATAGGTAAACAGCAATTACAAATAAATCATAAATTTTAGGTGACGCTGACATCCGATACACTTTAAATAGAAACATTCATACACTGCATTCGCATCACTACAGATACTAACGAACCCCGCGTTACCTATCACACACACACATCTGACCGAATTTTAATGTCAAAAACCACAACAATATCAATTCCAACAATTGCTCATCACATGTTCAACATCCGCATCTGATATTTACTCAACATGACACGTGGTCTTCTGGCTCTCTTCCTGTCGAAGAACCAACGTGCTACATATTTTTTTACTCTAAAGGGTGCAATATCGCAATCTCAGTCTTTCCTCAATCAACACACTGAGCTGTCGTTCCCAGGTGTCCCGCCTTAGAGATTTGAAAAAACTCTTGGTTTTTACAGTTTTTTTCTCTGTAAGTGTGTAATTCCAAACACTAAATAGCACATATTTTATTTAGTTGGTTGAAATAATAAACTAGTACATTTACAATGAATTGGCAAAAAAAAATAGTATATACATTCATATCACTTAGTCATGTTATTAGTGGGATTTTTTATTGTTATACGAAGACGGTAAATTAAATAAATGGTGTAAACGTATGAGACAGTAAGTAACACAAGTGATCTAGGTCCTAGGATACATACGTGATATAAATCAAAGTATATTTATTAACTTATTGACAAAACTAAAGATACTGATGTATTCTTGACATATCACAGTAACAATTAAAAAAACAAAAGATAACGTGTCAACATCTTTCAAAAATAGTAAATAATTCAGTGTACATATTTAAAAACATGACGAATGAAAATGCCAATGTATAGTACAACACGGAAAGTAAAAAATAATGAAACTCAATCAACAAATCAAGACCTTTGTTAAGTAGGAAAGAATAAAAATTCTCTTAAACGCAACGAGAATACGAAATTATAGGACAACTTGAAAAAGTATTTAAGATAAAATGGAACATCCCCCAGTCAAGAGGTAAGATTGAGAAGATACCAGAGGACACTCCTGAACTCAACAACATATATTATACATTATAAAATGGAACATCCCCCAGTCAAGAGGTAAGATTGAGAAGATACCAGAGGACACTCCTGAACTCGACAACACATATTATATGTTACATTATAAAATGGAATATCCCCCAGTCAAGAGGTAAGATTGAGAAGATATCAGAGGGTATTCCTGAACTCAACAACATATATTATACATTAAAAAATATCC
This sequence comes from Odontocerum albicorne, assembly GCA_949825065.1. NCBI lineage: Eukaryota > Metazoa > Arthropoda > Insecta > Trichoptera > Odontoceridae > Odontocerum > Odontocerum albicorne. The sequence continues at coordinate 23,300,600 of OX463853.1, forward strand.
ACAGACGTGGGAGACATACGCAATACAAAATTATTTTTACATGTTTACAATAACTTATTAAACAATAGAATATTATTACATACAATTAGAAGACTACCTTACGTCATATACGAGTATGATAAACAAAAATACTGAAATTTCGAGAAAAATGGAAATTAAAGCCTGATCTATTTATGATCAAACAAAACAAGTTAAAACAAAATTTTAGTTATCAAAAGGTCTAATCGCGCAAAAGTGTCCTTCCTTACCAAGATATGGTCTTAATAAGAGAACGACATACGCCGGAACGTTCCGGACTTTTTTCAGCCAGTCGATCGATACACGACTTCTAACAATCTTCTAAAGGACCTCGAAGGTCCATAATAATAATTGGAAATAAAATCTATCGTGGTAGGTAAAGGGTTGATTCGATCACAAACATTCACATCATGTCGTTTCTTTGAAGCCTCATTAGTATACCCTTGCCAAAACACTAGGGGGCATAGCAAAGGGTTAAGAAATGTTATATTGTGAGACGAAAATAAATAGAGGGAAAGACTTTGCGTTATTTTTTTATTAAGGATTCATACGAAAAATAAGAGGAAACATACTCAAAGGTGACTTTAGTTGGTAATACGCCAGTTTTACAGCCCGGGGGTTGCGGGCTCGATTCCAATTGAAGTTATCTTTTAATATGATTCAAGTCTGATTTTCAGTTCAAGTCCCTTAATAAATCTTTCTGGTTGACAAGAATAGTTGTGTACAACAAGTGTAATACAATACAAAGGGGAAAAATATAATTGTTTAATACTTAATTAGTCAATCTTTTTCAAGCCAAATTTTATACTTAATTAGTCAATTGTTTCCAACATATTACACATTGTCAAATTAATGTGAAGACTAAATTTGACGGCTCTCGTGAACTTCAGGATCGAGCTCAAAAAAACCTATACCTTAGCGATAAATAGGGTAATTGAGACAAATAGGGCAAACACGTCAAAGCCTACTGATTAGGTCATCTGTGTTCTTGGGCTTGTTTAGTAGAATAGTTTGCCTATGGATATACGCATTCAGGATGATATGGAAAATTTCATAGGAAAGTTGAGAGCGTTCCATTATATGAGAAGTCATAAAGGCGCCCTTACAATAGCTATCACTAATCAGTAACAAAAATTAATCATCATCATCATACGATTTATAATCACGCACCATAACTACAGCTAATTTCTTTGATAATAGTCCGAAAATCTACACATTGACAGCGTCAATGTTTTGTTCGAAAACGGAGATGTAATAGTTTACAAAGCGTTTTGCGTTTGTTAATTAATAACGAATTTGAGCTTCACGAGTAATTTGCATAAGTTAATAATTAACGTTTTAATATTTTTATTTTGACACATAAAAGTTGCGGGTTTATAACCATATAACAATCTCTGCTATCCAACAAGTTAAGAGATATAAAAATTGAAAGAAGAGGATGGGACAAAGAAGAATGTTAGGTCATAGAAGAGAGATATTACATTGAGAATATATTTGTTGAAATGAACAAATAATTTAACTTCTCACATTAAATGGATTGGCAGTAAATACATATTTAAAATAAGTAAACAAACACTGAATTAAAATCGAAGTTTTGATTTATATTACTGTAAAGAAGTTTTTATTAATCTTAAAACCATTCTTATCTGTAAAGAATATATTCAAATATCATTGGAATGTGTTAATATCCATACATATATACCATCATGATGTTTACCTGCGAGGGTCCGCGGAGAGGACGGATCAGCAGACTTTCCTATCTCGACACACATATTCCACCAAATCCACATCCATACCCCCTCTCACACAGCTCCTACGATGTCTATTAATTCTCACTTTTCTTTTTTCCTTGCATGAATCCCTTGATCCAACCATATTTTCCTTGGTCATCCTCTCACACGCCTTCCACTTACATTTGCATTTAATATTTATTTTGCAATATACACACGTAACATCACGCTGTTTCACTGTCGGTGTAGGCAAAGAGGACAGACCGCTAGAGTTTCCTATACCGACACACATCCTTCGCCTCTTACACTTTCCTACACCTCCTTATCATTCGCTTGATCCAACCATATTTTCCTTGGTCTTCTTCTACCAAGCTTTCCACTCATATTTGTATAATATATGACTCATCATTCATTCGTTCCACGTGCCCAAATAATCTCAGAATACACTTCTTCGTCTTACTCAACACATCAGCATTAAGACTACATCCTTCCCTAATCACTTTTCAGCTATACATTGTTACCCTATGTATTCTTCTAAGTGCACGAATTTCTACAGCATTTATTCGGCTCTTTTCCTTCTAACATTTCATATTTACGTATTTACGTGCACCCTGAATTTTTCTTATTTAAATTCTTACTCTAGAAATCAGCTGTAAAAAAATAAATAAAATATTTCGAGCACAAGCACAAAAGACAAGTAAAACTTAAAGGGTTAAGGCTATCAAAAACATACATATCGCTTAACTTTATTTGTAATGTAGTAATTAAACCCTTTACAAAAGCAAGAGAAGAAATAACCGAAGGCTCAGAAATGTTATTTTAAGGAGGAAGAATGAAGAATAAGCGACCGAATACCCTAAAGAGAGAATAATTACACGGTTGTATAACGGACCAGAGCAATATTAATGCTGTGATCAAAGCTCAAAAACAAACGATACATATTTATTCTTAAGCAGTTCAAGTCCCTAAGGACTTAATTCTAAATTATGTTACGAAATTTGATATGTTTCTTAACTTTGTAAAGAACTGGAATATGTTTGATAATGAATATTTTAACTTCAATCTTTGTATATTCTAAACGTCCGATATCCAGATATCCTACATCTAGGCTAGATGTAGAAGTAGACCTAATTTTATATAAATAACTACATAATAAGCTGGTGTACTGTTTCTAAGCTATCAGCTTTAAGTTGCATTACTTACTTACTAGCTCACTAATCATCAACGCTGAGTATTCTACTGCAACTTTTAAAGCTTATAAACAAAGTCACGTGACACCACTTTTACACGTACTTTCCTTGTTTTGAACGTGAATGGCAATGCATCCATTCTCGAAGAACTGAGAGTCATCCGCAAATCGTTGACAGTGCGCCTACGACCTAAGTCTTTGAAAACATTGATCATGACCAAGGAGATAGTTTGGAGAACTTATGTTATGATCACTAGAAGCGTGGAAGGACGAAGTACAACAGGGAGAACCCCAATGCGTTAGACTGACTAAATGAAAGTCGCAACAGGACTACTCTTAACAACTGCTTTTCAAACTACGGAATGCAGGAATGAATCGAGAGGCATCATTATGGGAATCACGATGCCCAGTCATGAGCTACACGACAGAGTGGATGAAATATTTTTGGTGCGAAGAGAGAATCATTTACGAATTGTGTCATATTGTCTTCAAGAGTTCAAGGAAAATAGTACCTGATCTCTAAGGTATACAGTTAACACTTTTCTAAAATTTTGAAGTTGAGATCTGAGATTTGTCACCTCAGCGTGATCCAGGTCAACGAGCCAAACAGGGCTAAGTCAATTTTCGATAGGGCCTTCAGTGGAATAGTCTGCTTATGGATAGATCATCGCGCTGTGGATACCCTGGAAGCTTTCAAAAGATAATTAAAAGGGTTTATTTCAAGAGAAGTCATTAAGGCGTTATTGTGTCACTAAACGGCGTCAAAGAATAAATCATCATCATCACCATAAAATATATTGTCCTCTAGCCGCTGTCATGGTCTCCTTAATGGCTTTCCTATATTGTTTTGTCTCAAACATCACATAATTTTGTTTGAACTACCATCAAGAGCCTGGACAGATTTTAACAATGTGTTATAGTATATGGTTTGAATTTCCCCGCACTCACAGAAAGGTGACTCTGCCAGGCCCCATTTGAGCATATCGTATACAGTGCGGCTCACTCCGCATGTAATCCTCTTCAAAGTACATAACTCCTTCTGAGATAGAAAACCAGCCTACTCCACCGTCGCCCACAAGATGTCTGTCTGCTTTTAACGTCGCATTCTGTTTAATAGGGTCGTTATTTATCGGCGATCGGCTGTTGTCGACTTGCTTCGGTCTTTCAGATTGATCGACGAGGGATGAGACGGAGTGGTGATGGTTCGGTCATTTCCGTTATTGGAGTTGGATGATTTGCGACACCCTTTCTCACTCTTTAATGAGAGTTTATTCACGACTGAAATCAGGAAGTGGAATTGATAGCACTAGAAATCTAAATGTGAGCATAAACTTTAATATCCGTAACAATAAACATCGTTTCACGTACTTACAATTGTCAAGGACGTAAAAAGAAACATTGTCGAAGTTGTAGTAAAAATTAAACACCATTTGAAAAAAACTTTTGATTTCAATAGTCATTTGAATGAAAATTTTCTTAGCATTCTGATTCCTCTTAACTACGACTGCTTGTTTTGTTCAAATGAAAGTCATACATAAGTTTGTTTTTATTTCTTCCTCAAGTTATCTGGTTGTCTATAGCAAGTTGTCTGGTTATCTATATATTTTTTTCATCCTTTATTAAGTTATCCTTTTTGAACATTAAAACATTTAACATCTTCATTTATATTCATCGTACTTCTTAATAATTCAATGGAAGAGAGTCATTAACGTCGAACTCCGTGACCTAGTTGGTAAAACGTTGGTCTTCCAGCCCAAGAGTTGCGGGTTCGATTTCCGTTGGAGCCTAGATTTTTTATGAAGGATTCCAGTATGGTTTTTATTTAAGGCCTCTCAGTTTAACTTGGTCCGGTAATATTACGGATCAGTTTCATGAATTTAAAAAAAATACGAAATGGTTACATTTTTATACTTTTGCTTTATTTGTTAAAACTTTAATATCGAGTCTTATTTTACTTTTGCTTTACTTTGTATATCGAGTCTTATTTTACTTTTGCTGTATTTGGTAATTTTTTTATATCGAGCATTATATTACTTTTGTTTTACTTGGTAAAAAAAATATATTGAGCCTTATTTTACTTTATTTGGTTTAATTTCTACATCAAATCTTATTTACTTTTGCTTTATTAAGTTTTTTTTATATCGAGTCTTATCTTACTTTTTGTTCATGTCATCCAATTTTGCATCGAGTCTTATTTTAGTTTTTTCTTTATATGACCACGCCAAAAAATCGTTTAATTTCAAATTCCCGTTTAATCCAAAACAGTACGTTTTAAAAATGAATTACCATGGCCCGACTCACTTGAAAACAACTCGAGCATAGAACATCTGTCAAACAAGTTATTATTCAGAAAAAATCAACATTAGACAGTTAACAGACACAAGACTCCCATCACACAAGACGCGATACGTGTACATAATATAGAACTATATTCTAAGTTTATTGAAAATTTACATTTTAGTTTTCAAATTAATAAGTTAATTTTAAATACTACTTTAAAACGCGTTTTAAGGTGTTGTCGTGCTGAGTTGGCTTCAATCGTGACATTTTGAACGCGTAGCAGCCTTCATCGTCAGGACAATGTTAAAAAACAGCAACGTTCAACAAGCAGAAAACTTCGAAACTGGTTAAAAACAGCCACGGAAATCTACGAACATATCTAGTTTTAAAAAAGGTTTATTTTTTCATTCTTTATTATATTTTCGTCGTATAAGTATAAATTACTATGCGGCAATTTCTTCTCGTCAACCAGAAAGATGTTAAAAATGCCTTAAGTGAAAACCAGGCTGGAACCCTTTATTTTTATAAAATATTGGTTTCCATCTGGAATTGAACCCGCATCGTCGGCGTTGGAATATAGGCAGCTTACCAACTAGGTCACGGATATTGTCTTTATTCTGTCTTAGAAAGTTAAATAGGAAATATAATACCAACAAGCCATTAATAAATACGTACCGCGAATGGTTGTAACTATCTGGTATATCATCTGAATTTGTACATAAAAAGGAAGTTCAGTTCATTTCTATATTTACCACCACAGTGTCTCATTAAACTGAACGTTCTAAGCTTTGCTATTATAAATCTCATATACGAGTATACTAACAAACAAAAGTGATATTATAACCACTTAATAAACGAATGAAACTTCAACTTGTTTTTGAAATTAGTTCAAGCTTTATTGTTGTTATTTCAAGATTGAAAATTCACATCTCATCAAATATTTAGAGGAAACATACACAAAGTTACCAAACTAACATTTGTTACTACTTTACCCAAATGTGTCATGGGTTTCTGTTACCTGTTACCTGTGTGGTAAATGCCTTCTCAGAAGTTTAATTCGACCCTTCAAAAGGTTAAATATTTCATCGAGAACTGATTGAACTTGATCAACAATAGTTTACATTGTTGTATTGTATTTGAATCCCTTCAGTTGTTTCTCTAAGTGATTTTATTTCTACATTTATGTGATGCATGTTTTTTTTTTAATAAATGGAAAGCATTGACAGAAAAATAACATTTCAGATTTATGAGGTAAATATTGTTTTTATCAAAAAAAAACATTTTAGTACAAGAAAAATTAATTAATAAATAAAACGTGTTACACACTGAAAGTTTTAGGCAATGAAAGCATATTTGAGGGATAATTAAACGAGATTTCAAAAAACTTTTGAAGTTAAAAAGATGAACTTTGGATAATCTAAAATTACATAATATAAAAATGACGACTTTGAAGACTAGAATGACTAGTCTGAAAGCAATTGAAAATCGGTACTTCAATTATAGATTAAAAAATTACCAAATACGCCATGAGTTTTGCCAAAATCTTAAAAGAAAATGTACTAGCTTAATTTACCATAAGCCAAATTTGACGACTAGGTAGCTTAGTGTCTTCGTTCAGAGGGTTTGAAAAAGTAGTAAGATGGTCATGAAAAAAAACGTAGTCCGGATCTGTCCTACGAAAAGGCTGCTTAGGCTGCATAATAAATTATTTGTTAAAATAGCAGCTCGTAAGTAATGCATTTAATTCTGCATGGTGATATTTTATCAATTTTTATGCAAGGGAATTTTCCCGAGTGAGTTTTATGGGTACAAATTGAATCATTGTTAATAAATAATGTATCGTTAACATGCACGTGAATAAGAAAATCAAACATAAAAAATATCAACACGATTCAAAGCAAATATAACAAATGGCAGAATGCACTACAGATATCAATAAAAAATAATTGATTTAAATAAATGTGAAGTGCAGCATGGAAATAAACTGACGATATTATTATGCATCGTACGTGGAGAAGAATCAATCGTTAAATTTATGCGCACTTTAATCAAGTTCTTGGAAAACAGTTGAATAAGGTAATAACAATAAAAAACTTGTTGACCTAATTGATTTGCACTCACTCCCATTGTTTAAACATCAGCACTAACTATTAAGGTATTTGACATAATCAACATGCAATAAAAATGATATACTCAATTTTGTATCTATGTACATAAAATTATTACTCTAAAACCACCATATTTTTATGACAAATTGCGTTAGTCTCCAAATACTTACTTAAGTAAGAAAAGTATAAAAATTCTGGTGCTACTTTCAAGCTTTGATCGGTATATTTATTTACAGAGGAACCTTCGATACGTAACCAGGAGATACTGGAATAAATAAATATAGGTTTATTGATAGCAACATAGTATGTATATTTTGAAATTACACATATATTTAAAAGCAAAGGAAAATAAAATACATTTAAGAGATAAGCTATCAAAAGATCTGAGCTCATCTCTTAACATTCCTCCAGTGGAGATACATTCCCACCAATAGATAGTTATCTTCCCCATTGAAGGAACAGGAGAATGCATAAAAATACACCTTTAGAATGATACAAAATTTGAAAATTGCTTGTCGATCCTCTTCTCATTTGCTGTGCCTTTTATTACACTGTGTTCAAGTTGTATTACATTGTGTTCAAGTTTTATTACACTGTGTTCAAGTTGTATTACATTGTGTTCAAGTTTTATTACACTGTGTTCAAGTTGTATTACATTGTGTTCAAGTTTTATTACACTGTGTTCAAGTTGTATAACATTGTGTTCAAGTTTTATTACACTGTGTTCAAGTTTTAGTGTCGTCAATATTTGGACCTTTATTTTATATTCTATTCTCTCTTGACTCTAACAATGAAATTAGGCTTGTATAGTATGTGTAAGAATGGTTTTGGAATTTGATAATTGTTAAAAATCATGTCATCTGTTTTTTTTTCATTCTTTTTTTTATATTATGATGGCCATATACTATATATGATATATTAGACATTTATTAACTTAAAATAAATCCATTTATTTTCACCCACAAATTTTATGTGATTATTATTTAACACACTACAACCTGGAGAGTTTATTGCAATGTCACAACCTACAATATTTCAATCAAACACAAAACTATCCAAAAGCCTTTAAATAAAAACAAGACTGAAAAACTGTTTAGAAATGGTCGTTAACGGGAATCGATACCACAAACCCTGGTTTGGAAGATATGCCTTTTAACTAGATGACGGAGGTCATCATAAAATCGAATTATTACAAAGGTAAAAATCGCAACGAATAAGACAATGCCAACATCTTACGAGTACTCGTATTTCAACAGAATGACTAACAACACAACATAACGTTTAAGTCTCAATTGATACGAGTAATTGTAATTGTCGGATACAATTCATCTGACGTTCGCGACTATTATGTAATTGCTACGCATGCATATGAACCATGAATACTGTGATCTGACTTAATACAGATTATTCCATTGAGCAGTTAATTACACGTGCAGTCGGTCTTCTAATTCCTTAGTATTAATTGACACCGAGAAAGGATTACTTTATTTTTATAGGTTTAATTTTAACGTAGTTATCTGAAATATCAAAATTATCATCACCATGCCATGTCCCTATTGGGGTAGGTGAAGAGAGAAGATCTCCAGTTCATTATCTGATATCAACATCTGATATCTGATGAAAACATCTGATATCCTCACTTCACTTCAAAATATCATTCACTTGATCCAACCACACTCTCCTTGGCCTTCCTCTACATCATCTACTACTCCAATTCGCACTATACATTTATTTGGTAAGTCTTTCTTCAGTCATTCACTCTGCTTGCCCATACCATATTTTCTTAATCTTATTCAACACATCAGCCTTTAATTCACCCTTATCACTTAGTTCCGTATTCTGACATATTTATTTCCGTGACATAGTTGGTAAGACGCTTGTCTCTCAGCCCGGAGGTTGCGAGTTCGATTCCCGTTGGAATTCAGATTTTTTTTTAAAAGATTCTAGTCTGGTTTTCACTTAAGGCCTCTTTAACATATTTCTGGTTAGTTGGAGGATACTGCCACATGGCAATAAGCCCGCCAAGTTGTATTGTATACAACGAAAGTGTTATACAATACAATGTATTTTCACTCCATGTTTTCTTCTCAATGCACGGTCAAACCAGTCCGGAAGTGTAACCGCCAAGAATCCAACCTGGGCGCCCGCTTGCTTCAGCGTGAACGCTAACCGTTAGACCACGGCCGCCGATCTAGCATTGGTGAAGGAGTTCAGAGTTTAATTAAAGTGTTGCCAAGCATATTGATCAGAATCGCAACTGCATTCTGCAACTACTTAATTAACTTTTATTAGATGTTCAGTAAAAGACGTCATAAAAACACAATTCAGAAAAATCACGTGTAAATTGACACAATTATCAAGTATTTATGAGACAGTTCAAAATGTTATCAAACTGTTGTTTTAACAGATCTAACACTTAAACTGCATCGATTCCACAATTAGATTTAACCGAATATTCTAGATTTAATTGATAATTGACATCAATACAATCGGAATTACCAAGGCGTTCTGGGAGTATTGACAGGCCCAACGCGTTTCCATCATAAAACATAGCTACGTGATTCAGGATAATAGGGTAGAAATTATGTCCTTGCCGCATATCGCAATAAAAGATAAACATAAAAAAATCCGTTTTATAAAGTAAAAGTATGGCAAAAGATTATGTGATGTTAAATTGTTGAATAATGTACTGGCACATACAATATACAATGTCAATTATTAAGCATTGTTTATCCTTCTCACTTTACTTTTTACTTATGCCAAATCCATGTCAATAGTGCTTTTGTATTTTATTTATTTATTCAACACTTCATTTTAAAACCATATAGCTAGCTTATTGTCGGGTGTCTATCTCTTCCAACCTACCAGACAACAGTCAATCAAGGAAGTTATATGGCCGCAAAATAATATTTAAATGATTCAATGCGATTCAATGAACAAGCTTAAACAGCGCCATGAAGAGAGCAAACTCTTCCCTACGACGCTCGAATCCACTAATACTAAACAAATCAAGTCGAGCAACACCCAAAAGAGTCATGCATAACACTTTTTTTTTAACACTACAACCTTATAGGATTATTGTCATGTGGCAATTTCCTCCAACCAAGCAGAAATATGTTTATGAAGCCTTAAATGAGAAACAGACCGAACACCTTTTTTTAAACTATTCACCTTTACAAAATTAATAAACAAGATACATAGTAAAAATAAAACTCAGATATCAATCAAAGAAAAAGGAAGTGATGTTGGAAAATAATGATAAAATTTCATCCTTAAAACATCACATTTAAAATAATATTTGAATATAAAATATTACCATTTTGTTTTTTGACATTACGTATTTTTGACATGCCTGCGCCAAAACACGTTTTGTGGCATTCCTCTGTTCATGACTGAACTAAGAGCGATTTGGATTCAAATAGTTTATATAACATGACTTCTTATTTATTTACTTATTAATACTTTTGGGTACACGGTTTTTCTAGCGAGTTTTTTATTGTAAACATTGTTCCAAGACACAAGATAATCTTATGAGTACGTAAATTGAATTATTTACAGATTTAACAAAAAAAATTCAAATGTCAACAAATCAAAAAACAAACCTAAACAAAAGGAAACCATCAAGGAATAAGGGAGGGAAAGGCAGGATAATTAGAATGAAAAAATATACTGAGAAATATAAATTAACTTTCATTCTCTCTTAAACGTTTTTAAGGGTGGTAAACATTTTATAAAAGTTATTGCACACTTGCATCGAGGAAGACCAACATTTTAATAATTAGATCGAGACGAAAGATATGTCGCGATAGGAAATTACCACCGGAATCCCATAGGTCACGAACCTCAGTAATGAGGAACGGCAGACATGATGATGATACTTATGTTATATTATATATACTCGTAGTTAAAACATTAACATTGTGGAGGTTTAAAGGCATTGTAATTTGTTTTATCAAACACTGTTTATTCCACTTTGTGGAATAAATAGTATTTGATAAAACAAATTACAAATACTTATGTTATATTCTTGATGATTTCAAGTTTTCAAGATAAAATGAAGATATGACAAGAAAATGGAGTTACGTGGTTTATTCTTGAAGCGAGAGATTTGAAGACCACATGTTTCTCTGGCCGGGATACTTAACGACATTTACATTGGTTAACTTGTAGAAATATGACGGTACTTAACGTCAGAAAAGAATTTTACTTACAAAAGCGCGGGACGTGCTTGGACTTTAACTGTCTCGTTTTTTTTATCGACTTCAGAAACTGTTTTAGTATGAAAAGTTATATCCCCTAAAATAACGTTAAGACCAGAAACAGAGAAATAATGAAATACAACGGTATGAATTTAACATAATAAGGTTGTAATGATTCATATCACCTTTTCGTTTTAAACAATCTTTAAAATGCATACTTAAATTCAGGCCTGGCCAACCCAAATTGCCCCACGGGCCGCATTGAAGACCTAATTTTTTTCAAGGGCCACGAATAAAAATTTGAATAATTGCAAATTGTATTCCAAATTTTTATTCCATTTCTGGCTTAACAACGAAATTCATACTTATTTTTTTGTGTGATTGATTTGGATGCAGAAGTACGCAGAAAATGTTCAATCAGTGTAAATCTGAAAAAAAAAAAAAAAAAAAACGATACCACAACTAGATATGAAGAGAAAACATGCAGTGAACAACGACAAAATGTATTTGTATGATAAAATAATGACTTAAAATTCTAAGTTATTAATTCGTTAATATATTTGTATGGTAATAAAAATAAACGAATTCGTCATACATGACCGCGGGCCGCACGTAAGGGCGGCCAGTTCTGATTTAATTAATGAATCCTTATGGAGTCATTTTACTATTTATATTTTCCAAATTTAATAAAACATATTTTAGGTAGATTTTGCTTGTGAGATAGAACCACTTGGCTTTGAACTGCCCTGGAGAACTTGGAAATCTCAAGCTTTGAACAAGAATTTTGTGAACCAAGTATATGCAAAATGAGGAATACTCGTAATACATGACGGATCGTCTCTGTGTATCTGTGGTAAGAAACAGTTCATGTTACCCTCGTTGCATTACTCGAGGAACCCGATGTCTTGCACCGAGGAGACCTTGATTCGTGCAAGTTCCAGTGCTGTACAGATAACAGAATTCTATGCGAAAATAATTAAGTGCATTAAACGCGGTATGAAGATATATTGTAATTATTTTTGAAAAACTTTGTAGATGAATCGTCAAGCAAAATATTTTTTTTTATTTTTCATCAACGTTACAATGTAACTTAAAAAATAATTAAAGAAAAAAGTAGTTCGTACTTTATTTAAAAATAATATTAAAATAAGAAGATTTTTTTTAATTCATCAAAACCTAATAAAAATACACAGCAAAACATTTAAAATAATACAAAAATAAATATACTTCAAGTGAATCTAATAGAGCAGGGTATTAGGATGCGAGTTTTTGCCGTTGCTGATCGTGTGATGTGGAATGGTCTGCCTCTTAGTGTCAGAGACATGGGTGGCATGTGTAGCTTTGAGAAGCGTTGAAAGAAAATATTTTTGGGAGGTCTTATCTAAATTAATGAGTGAGTTCGAATCCTGAGTTAGAGCGCCCTTGAAGAGAGTTTGCTCTCCAAACGGCACTATATAAATTTTCCTTTATTATTATTATCACACGAGTCAAAATTATTACAAAAATTTAATATTATAAACAGTTTATCGATCACACGATACGGGACCGTCTCGAATCAGCTGCCCGCACCACAGTTTACGAATTTGACATTAATGCGAAAGTAATAGTAAATAGTACAGTATAAATTCAATACTTCATCAACTGCAGTCGTCCCACTTTTACGAGTATAGCTCGACAGACTATGGAAAATATTTGAAAATCTCAGCAATAAAATAGCATGGTGCATGGCAGCGCAGTTAGCGCGCCAAACGCATAATCACAATTCAAATATCACAGATATTTTTCCGCCTAGTTTTTGGAGGCCTAGTTGTTCAGATAGTTGTCTTCTAGCTTGGGGTGGCAGATATAATTCCCGTTGTTTAAAAAAAAGAAAGATTCCAATATGATCATTACTTAAGGCTCTCTGATAGGTAGGAAAACATTGTCATAAGGCAATAAACCCGCAAGGTTGCTATTTACAACGAAAGTCTAATACCATTTTGATTTTGGTCGTATATATCATATATATTTCAATACTAAAATATAAAGATTATGAATAAATAAGTAGTTAAAATGACATAAAAATTGTTTATTGGCTTTATCTGCAGAAAAAAACTACATGTTTAATGTATACAAAAAATACAGTGAGATGCCAAATTATGACACATAATAAACCTTGAACAAGTGATGGAATTCAAATACCTTGTTGGCCATTTGCTCAGATACAATGAACTTCTGACATTTGCTCAGATACAATGAACTTCTGACATTTGCTCAGCTACAATGAACTTCTGACAGAAACAGAAAACCAAATTTTGTTAGTGAACGCATCTTTAGTCTCTGCTGTCTCCGGATAATAATAAATCCATGAGAATAAAGAGGAAAAATAAAATTTACAAAGCATGAACGATGCCCATCACGATTTATGCAATAAAGTCTAAAGCACATACTCGTACAACAAAACAAAAAGTGAAGAAAATGTTTGCAAACAAAACACTTAGGCCTCAGCCACACAGGTAGGAGCCTCGCTTGATGCTTAGAGCTACGCTGCGAGTTAGGCGACATATCCTAGCAAACCAACGCACCGCATACTATCGCAATGGCCACATTGCAAGCTTCGCGCCACACTACATGACGATTAGTCACCGAGTGAATCTCCTAGCGAACAGACGTGTTGGTTAATTTTATTGTGTCACCGTGATTTTACAAGATGGCGGAAGTTTTAATAACAGCTGTGTACAAAAGGGAGCCTTTGTGGAACCCATCAAGCAAATTATACAAAAATGTACCTGTAATAAAATCACTTTGGAATGAAGTTGCACAGGAAGTAAATAAAGATGGTAAGTTGTAATGAACTTGGTTCGTTTTGAGAGTGGCATCGTTTGTTGACTCAACCGCTCCCAAATGTCAAATGAATATGTACGAAGCACTTTGGTGTGACCAAGCACGAAGTCACCTAGTACATGAGTCACGTAAAACCTAGCTTAGCACCTAAATAAGCAATTTGGTGTGGCCTCGGCCTTAGAGATAGATTTAAAAACTCCCGTATCCGAGAAATATGTGAAGTAGAATATATGAGACGGGGTCAAATCGCAGAAGAAATTGGTGAGGTCATATGGAAAGGATGGATATATAAGATACCCTATATGGCAAGGCATGTATTACCCGCTGGCAATTATCCCCCAGAAAAGTTTAAAAAAGAAAGGATATATAAGTCCCCCATAAGAGAAAGAATGGGAAAAAATAAGAGTTAAAGAAAACATCGCTGGTTGATGGTGAATAAATATAATGATTTCCTTGTAGATTTTTTTTATTTCATCAATTTGACAACTGAATTCTGTATTCACATTGAGTAGATATGGAATTGTCAAATTGACAGAATAGAAATATCCAAATTGAATTCCGTATCCAGAAGGGTCTAAGACCTGTAGACTCCAATAAAGAAACTTCTAAAATACAATCTCCAGTAAAACATTTTATTTTACGATAAAATACAAAATTTGTATGGTTTCAACATAAGATAAAAGAGTAAGTCTATCAAAAAAAATTTGATCAACTTAATTCGAAACAATAAAAACATTTCCAGGAAAACCCGAATCAATCAATCATCGGTCTGCTAATATCGAAAGTGGTACAAGAAACACAAACAATATCGAGATTGAACACAAAGCGCTAAAACCTAAAACATAATATTAAATTGAGTTTATTAGTATAGGATCAACAAACTAAATATATTGTTGATTTACGTGAATTCACCTCCAAGTACGAATACGAGTATAAAATTTCCATGAAATGGAGAAAACATTCCGATTTTTTTGCTACAAAACAAGTTTGACTAGCTGTGTGGGCTAATTGATAAGACGAGTTCACCTACAGGGTATCATAAAACAGGAAAATCCTTTCATTTCACACATAGACGAAATCTACCTGATTCTTGCTGCCAGTGCCGGAAGCGTTCTTCGTGCACGCATCTCCACAGCATTAATCTTAATGTTATCCTGCTTCCGCTAAGTCCAAGTTTACCATATTTACGTCAAGTGGGTCCAACACACTGTTTGTCGTATGTATTGTCATTTTTGCTACTTAAAATATAACGCAGTTGTTGTATATTACATTAATTCCTCCGTTTCCTTCGCTACCCTTATTTCCATGCCCCCTTTTCATCCATTGCACATCACACGTTAACAAACTGTTTGGATAACAGAATATATCAAACTGCTCCATTTTCTCCGAACTAACCCATATATCGCACACACTTTTCACCAGCGGCGGCTGGCTCCGAGGTGCGCTGGTGCGCTGAGCACCAACGCACCTCGAGACGCTGAGCGAATATGAAATAGCGCTGTCTCACGGTTTACTCTATGTCTCTGTCTGCCCTACATGAATTTCCGTTTCCATCCGGTGCGTATTGGAGATCGCTCCGGTAGTATTGATAAACTTGGCCGGTCAATTTGAAAGGAATATTTTTTTAAACTTTACTTTAAAATGTTTTCAATTTTCACTTCAATAAAAATACTCGTAATATTTATCAATATTCTTATACATATTTAATCTATACAAATATTTAACATTTTTGGAAGTCATGTTTGCGAATATATAATTTAATTATTGCGAATTATTTCTCCGGTTCAGCGCACCAACGTACCTCCAGACCAGCCGCCGCTGTTTTTCACAACACTTATTTGTATAACCATAACCTTTAATTTCGGTATGGTCATTTTCAAATATTTAACTAGGCATCTCTCACACAGCTCACTTGTCATATCTCTTAAGTCGCCTTAATTTTCAGTAAGCATCAACGATCAACATTCAGAAGTCTAATTACACATATTGAACTTATTTTTACAACTATAGCAATGTAAATATCACAACGTACACACGAAAGAAAGCATAATACAATAATTCAATAACAAATCGTCTGAACATTATAGAAAATAATACCCTAAAATTTCTTGGCCCTTAATAGGGGCACTTTCGTCGAAATAAAAGTAAACTCTTGTTAATGAAAGGAAAACAGAATTTCCCTCTGTAAAGGATGTTTTTTTTCCTAGACCAAAGGGTTTGCTTTTCATAATTGGACAGTTGAGAGGCTCTCTGTAAAAAGTGGATAGTTCGATTAAACGTCGAGTCAAAGTGAGTTGGGGGACTCGTCAAAACGATGAAAGGGAAGAAGACGATAACAAAAAAAATATTTCATCACGGACAACATTGATTTAATATTGTTGTAACTTACGAAAACAACTTCCTATTATGTGGGTTGTTAAAACAATATATCGCAGAATTAGGAATGAAGACATTAGGGCAGAATACGAATTGAGATGATGTAGCAATTAAGATGAAGAACAGAGCATTAAGATCCTTCGGCTACGTAGAAAGGTTGATGAAAGTTTTACAAAAACAACCTACATAAGAAGTATAGAAGGTATGACAAGTGTAGGAAAGCAGAAACAAACAGCACGACCAAAATAAATCAAATGCTGAAAAAGAGGAAAGAGTGAAAAGTCTTTACAATAAGAGAGTATGTATGACGAGTTGTGTGGACGTGTTCTGTTCCCTCTGCACACTAGAATAAGGAAATTATATGATGGTGTCGATAATAGTAATAAAACTTAAGACAGTTAACCATTGAGCACTGGCGCACTGATGAAAATTAATAGGGTTACAATTTGTTTTTTTTTTCATTTCAATACGTAATGGTGTGTCAAGTGTTCACCTTGATGTGTGCAAGTAAACCTTAGACTTGGCAGACGAGACAGAAATAAGATTAATGCTACGGATATGGAAGCAAAAAAATTGTGTAGTGTCAATGTACGTTTGGGTGACAAGACGTAAGAAATTAAATACACGGCTTAAATCGATGTCAGATGAGATAGAACTTATACGAGTAGATAATTTGAACATGTCGAGTGTGGATCACAAGCCGGGAGTGCATGGAATACGTCGAACGGATCTGGATCAAGTGGAGCAGGTTTTGGAAGAAAGTAAACTAAGTGAGTAAAAAAATAGGAAATAGTGTTTACCAAGATGTATGAAAGTTAAGGAAGCAAAAGTTGTATATCTGGTTAGAAAATTCTGTTCTGTATGTCTGTTTACCTTGCAAGAGAAACAGTATGATGATATTGTGTTATTAAATTTCATGTTTTGAAATAAATTAGTCAAAAAAATTAATTTGATCAAATATCTTTGTGGCTATATTTAATTCAAAATAACCTTTCTACAGTCTCACAAAGCTTTCCCAGGACTCAAAAACAGGCACAATCTCTATTCAATACTTTAAGGTGTGTTTAACCCTCTCAAAGAACAACAATAGATATGAGAGCGCAAAGGCTTTAAGGTTATGATATAAAATGACAAAAAGCTAATCAGGAAAGCTACACGACATGGAAAGGATTTCACTTTCAATGGTTCCTTGTCATAAATACACACGTATGTCCCTCACAGTGGTGGAACTTGAGGGTTAAGAGCTCCCAATCTTGGGAAAGAGGGTGATTTCAAGGATCCACTTAACACTGGCAAAATTGCAGACGTATTCAATAGACCTTTGGTAAAAAATATAATGAAATTTTTATTCCATTTTCGTTTTGGAAAAGTTAATATTTTTCAAAATGTATCCAACATTTCGAATAGGATAACATAGTATATTTTAAATTTAATAATTAAAACATGAATGTTACAATATATTACATTTCGTTTTCTGGCGCCATTTAAAATTGCATTATTCTTTCGATGAATACAATAAGACTTAATGGAATTTTCTAACCAACCAGAAAAAGTTAAAGATGCATTCAGTGAAAATCTGACTGGAACCTTATGTGAAAAAACTTAAGACCGATGGGAATCGAACACGCAACCCTAGAGTTGGAAGAGACGCATCTTATCAACTAAGCTATAGGTGAATAGTGTTCGGAGGTCGACAACCTTCGTGACTTTAGAGACCAAGAGTGCATAGGTTTCACTGTAATAACGTATGCATTTAAGAAGCCTTTTCTACTATCTTTTATACTAACTATCGAAATAACCCGGTTTGTTCAACCTATCCACAAAAAGAGACCCAGACGACCTCAGTGTAGCACGTCTTAAGATTTGCACATTTCTAACGCATTGTTTCGCAATGTACTAGCGTCAGGCCATTCTCTGTTTTTAACAGAAGAATCCATAATTTAAACTCCACCGTTTTAGAGCACATCAAACAGCGAACTTCCTTCAGCAGGAGAGTTATTCGGTCGAATTAAAATTTTTATTTTTTCTGCAAACCATCCTGTATTTCAGGTAGCTTTATTTACGAATATCAAAAATGCTAATATATTTTAATAATATTTTTACTAACTAAATCTTACTGACTTAATCTAAAATATAATAAGGAAAAATATGTTTATCGATAATACTAAGTAGATAACTCAAAAAATACTATAAAAAAATAATTCAGGACGCATATTCATACCACAAGGCTAAGTGACAAATAACATTAAGAAAATATTCGACGCAGGTAACATGCTGAATGGTGGATGATACTGTGTCTTTACACACCAAAGCATTGATAAAAAACTAAAGCTGGGACTTAAGGATATACAAGCAAAGATTTAACGTGGAAAAAATCGAGGAAAGCACGATAAATACGGTTGAAATGCGAGCGTTGTGTGGAAAAATATTGCATGCCTAAATATAGAATAAGGACATTGGGAAATAATGTGAATTGAAATACGACGAAATATTTTATATGAAAAAAGAACATTTAGATGGAAGTCAAGGATATAGAATTAATGAAAAAAGATTTGTCAAGATAAGCTATTCAAGTATTAAAAAGGATACCAGAAGTTTGAGATGACCTACTAAAACGAAACATCGTGAGATCAATAAATCAAAGATAAAAAAGTAGATATATTAGTAAAATCGTATGAAAGTGTGAGAGAAGGGAAATATTTGAAATATAAATTTACATTTATTTATTAATCTGGCGCCATCTGATGACCAAAGATATATAACGCAATAACAAAATGAATGTCGATGCTGTTGAAAATAGTAGGATCAAAAAATATTGAAAAAAATCTCTTAAATGTTCCATCACTGTTTCCATGTTTAATTTAAAAGCTCGTCTCGGTGTTAGGTATGCTGAGAGTAACTTACAGGGGCACTAAGTTGAAAGCTTCGCTCGAAGCTTATGGGAAGCTCTGTTATAAAGCAGCACATATGGGGTCAAAAATAGGGCGTGGAATAATTCACCGCGATTTGTTATTTATTCTCACGTAATTTAACACAATAAGAGAATCTATTAAAGTTTAAAATAAAGCTCCGCACTTTAATCAAAAAGATCATCTTTGAAATGTGTAACGTTTACTAAATTACGCAGGATCAAGGAAAACAGCTATATCTCTTTATGAATTAAATGAACAATTTATCAAATCTTTTGAGTGTCTGCGAAAATATTTCTTCATTTAATTTATTATATTTAATTCATTAAGTTCTACAACTGGTGATACAATAGTCAGAACAAATTCGGAATGAACTTTATGTTGAATATAGGAGAAAGTCAGCATTATTCGTTCATAGATAATTCTTTATTTAAAAGACTTTCTCGATAATAATAATAAAAAGACAATTCAAATAGCACTGTTTAGAGAGCAAACTCTCCTCAAGGCAATACAGCCTCATATAAACAGGCACGTAAATATACTTTTCATAGTACATTTAACATTTGACCAGAAATATACCTTTTTTGTTACTTAATACATGAAAATTCAAACATACAACAAAGATAAAAATATTGAATAACAAATAAATCAAACAACTATCAAAACATTGTATCAAATATACGAACAACGAATTAACAATTGCAATGAAATGAACTATAATATACCCTTAGTAGTATGACAATGAGTAATTCATGACTACCGTGGCCTAGTTGGTAACACGCCTGTCTTCCATTCCAAAAGGTGTGGGTTCCATTCCTGTTTTTCACTTAAGATCTCTTTAAAATCGTTCTGGCAGGTTGAAAGAGATTGTCACATGGCATATTTATATAAAACACAAAACAATCTTGCTAGCTATTATCGATTAATGTTTAATGGGCCATTATAAAAAAAACTTGTACTTAATGTGTATCTATTTGATGTAACTAACATATTAAGGGAAATATAACATCGAGTTTAATACAAAAAATATAATATAATTTGACAGTACATATTGTTTGAACTATCAAAAACTGTCATATATTTATTACAAAGAACCAAATAATGATAAAACAAACGCAAGAATAAAATATTTTGTGACGGACAAAAAAATCTAATCAGAGGATTGTATTCAAATTTCTATAGAGCAATGCCAAAAATCCTTCGAAAACGTGTCGGGGTAAGCTAGCGTAATTTCCCTAACGAATAGAATTTCTTCTTTTTCGTTATGTTTCTTAAAGCGTAACTATTATTCGGACAGATAAATAATAATATTTTTTTTTTTTCAAAAGTTCATGTTCAAGGTCCGACTTGGAGTTGAATGTTCTTTGACGTTTTCCGAAATGCGTAATGTTGATTAAAAAGTTTGCTTAGAAAGTGGGCTTCGGCGTTAAGATAAACTGACTCTGCGAAGATTATTTGTCCGTAGCTATATTTTTCTTTCCCCTTTCTTTTTATTTATCTTTTCGCCACCATGGAACGTGTTAACACAAACAAACCCGGTTAAAATTTACCAAAATATTGTTTGAGTTGGTTATTACAAGTTAAATTTTACCAGTGTTATGATAGAGTTCAGATTCACAAAGATAATAATGGAAAGGACTAATTTAAAACGTTTTTATTACAATTGTTTGGTGAATAACAATAAATTCTTGTGAATATATAATTTGTGATAAAAAAATTAAATCGCGTAATGCCGATATGATAAATACATATACACTATCGCGCCGTTTCCCTTCTGAATTGTATTGTACATATATACAATACAACCATATATATTTATTTCCATATGGCTATATCTTTAACCAAAAAGAAATATGTAAAAGAATCCTTAAGTGGAAACCAGACTGGAGTCCTTACTAAAAGAAATCTGTGTTCCGACAGGAATTGAATCCGCGACCCTCGAGTTGGAAGACAGGCGTCTTACCTACTAGATCAGGTTTTAGGGTAGGTGGAGAGAATAGAGCGCCAGAATGTTCGTTTGCAACGCACATAATCCTACAACTCCTTCAATTTCTCTAACTCGTTATATTTTCTCCTTTGAAACATTAATTTACTCGGTCCAACCAAAGTCTTCTTTTAACACACCTTTCACTCTAATTTGTACATTAAACTTGTTTTGGCATTCATTATTTCTTTGTTCATTTAACCTCATGCCCAAACCACCAAATTGAGCTCTTCTTCATAATTTTAAGGTCATCACTCATTTATTCACACTCATCCAAGATTACCTATTCTGTATTTTATCACACATCGTTATCCCACGGATTCTTTTGAGTCAGGTCAGTAATTGTTATCAAATAAGAGGTGCATGGCCGACCGGTAATGCACTGGACTTCCGTGCGGAAGGTAGTCGGTTCGAACCCCGCGCTGTGCTAATCACCTCGAACGACACAGGCACTTTTTCCGCCAAGTGTTCGAGAGTATAAGGTACCTATGCCTTCGATGATATCTATTCTTAAAAAAAAAAGAAATAGAAAGAAAAGTTAATGTAGCTTTGATCCTGTAGTTAACAGCCTTTATAAGTAATATGATTTTCTAGGTTTAAATATCAACATAGTTAGTTTCAGGGTTTTGAAAAATTCCCTGCAATATGTGCTTTATTCTAATGTAATTTAAAAAAAATAGAATATCAGTAAAAGTTTAAAATAAATCTCTGTACTTCATTAAAAAAATCATTGTTGAAATGTGAAACAATTACTTAATGACGCATAATAAGGGGAAACAGTTATATATATTTGTAAAAGTTAAAAGAGTCATATGTCATTTTTTTTAATATCTGAGAGAATATTTCATAATATCATTTATCATGTTTAATTCACTTACTGTTTTTCAAGAGGGGGTGTCAATAGAATAAATTCAGAACGGATTTTATCTCGAGTATAGGGAAGAGTAATTCATGGAAAATTCTTTGAAAGAATTAGGCATTACACAAAACGATAAAACAAATACAGAATATAGAAAATATACAGGCATGTGCAGCATTAAAATATACAGGCATGTGCAGCATTAAAAAGCAATTGAAGACAAACCTTTGTGGGAGTTCTTATCAAAATGTATGATTCTATGTGAACACTACACAAATACAATACACTAAACGTAAAGCAGAATATATTACTATCACATACCGGTCGATCTTTTAAGGTTTTTATGTAGTTCGTCTTAAGTTTTCTGCGGTTTTCTTGTGAAATATGTTGTTTTGGGCATATGCAGATGAGAGAAATTAACTAATCTAATGGCCACAGCTACCATCTTTTTATCCTTACACTCAGCTTGTATGTATTTATTTTGTAATATTATTAATATGTCAATAATAGTGGGTTCGAGTCCCGAGGAAAGTCTTTGAAGAGAGTTTTCCCTCTAAACGGCGCTATATAAATTTTCCTTTAATTATTATTACTTTTACAGAGAAGAATGACATTCCATCACATCATAACTGAAAATAAATACACATTGTGAATAACACAGTAAGAAGGCAAGGAATTACACAAATATCAAATATTTACCGAATACATAGAAATACTATAGAAGCTTTAAACATTAAAATCACTGCCCCTCCAGAATATGTGAACTATTTTATTTTTCCTGTAATAAAAGTGTTGAAACAAGTAATTGTATACAGAGGGCTAAGGCTATTTCGAGTAGTTTCCACTGAACAAGAGAGTTTCTTCCCTGACCATGAATATACGGAATACAAATTGAAATTAAGCAATGCTGTCCAGGGACTTTCTGACTACCTCCTTCCATCAAACGGACAAAAATGTAATTTTGTGTCTGGGTAGTCGAAATAGTGGATTCCGGCATGCGACAAAGTTTGACCTTTTTAATGCTAATGATATTTTAAATAATAAAAGAGTCTTCTGAACAAGTTTTTCATTTATTTTCCTGACGAGCTGAATATATGTATTCAAATCGGGAATTGTTGTCACAAAAGGTTTGAATCAAACATACAATAGAATGTCAACAAACACTCATAAATAGTAAATATTTTTAGAAAATTTCTGGAGTATTAAAAAAGTAAAGAATACAACGACTATTTGTATTATAACATATGTGTTTGTTTTGTAGGAAGAAAAAATCATGATTTAAGAACCATTTTATTAAACTATAATAAAGAGCATTGTTACGCGATAACACGCTAAAACAATCCCTTAATTTAGAGGATTGTATAGTAACATGTAATTACAGTTTATGTATTAAAGTTCCCCAGGTGAACTAAGATAGTGCGACTTTGGGAAACTGGGGGACAGGACAAAATGGAAGCAAAAATATGTTTAAGAGGCCTAAGTGAAAATTAAAAACAATCTGGGATACAACGGGAATAAAACCTACAACATCCGAGCTAGAAGACAGGTCTTACCAACAAGTCCACCGAGATTTTATATGATAATACCCTTCGTGGCCTAGTAGCCAAGATACCAGTTTCCCGATCGGAGTTGCGGGTTCGGTTCCCGTTAAAACCAAGATTTATTTAAAAAAGGATTCCTATCTGGTTGTCACTTTCAATATCTTTCTGGTAGGTTGAAAGTGGTTTAAATAAGGTTATATCGCTAGGTTGTAGTATATTCAACGAAAGCGCAATATAGTAGAATACAATAATATTTATTAATAAATTAAAATACCAATTTACTATAACCGTGTAGAATATGTACAGAGAAAAAATAAAACGTTATTCACGTAATTAGCAAAATTGTTTATTAAACATAACATATAAGAAACACAAGGATTTTTTTTCGGTAATACACAAATTGCTTGGTAGTGTTTTGTTTTCATTTCATTCTTCGAATAATTCGATTTTTTAGAAAGAACGTTATAAATAAGGCTAGTATCAATAATGATATATAATAATTTTCGAAATATAAAAACACTCTAATTAAGACTATCTAGTTTCGTTTCATCCTGATTTTTTTATGTAACATTCATTCGAAATTTCGAAGGATGGAAAACACAGGCAATATTTATAGTGAAAAATGCTGAGCATAAATTTATTACAAATATTATTTTTATTTTATTTCAACGGCCAAGTGGCCTTTTTTAAATAAAACAAAACATGAAATTCAATTCAACATTGCCATATTAGCAGTATTGAACAATAGAAAAAAATAGTATAAGACGAACCCTGCACAATAACAAAGTAAACAAATATAATGCATTCAATTCATCGTGTCAAGAACAAATTCTACACTTCAATATTGTAAGTAGTCAAAGTCATAATTATC
The DNA here is from genome assembly GCA_949825065.1 of Odontocerum albicorne. Classification (NCBI taxonomy): domain Eukaryota; kingdom Metazoa; phylum Arthropoda; class Insecta; order Trichoptera; family Odontoceridae; genus Odontocerum; species Odontocerum albicorne. The sequence continues at coordinate 23,325,487 of OX463853.1, forward strand.
CATACAATTCCCATACTGAATGTTCAACCTATGACAATTATGTCAAATTAAATAAAAACCATTGGATATACAGTAAAGAAACAAAGTGTACGTAAATTTTAAAATGAAAAAAATTGAGACGATACTTGACAAATTAAGAACCTTGATAAGTTTTCTGCGACTTTTCTCGAATCAAAATTAATATTAAAAATGAATCCAGAAAAACTACTCCGTTATCTCCGAGAACATTTTTTTTTTCAAGACTACGATATTCAAATACAAAAACTTAAGAAAAACAACTTGACTTTCCCTTGACAAATGTAAAAGTCAAATAAAAAATCCGGCGATTTATTTTCTCAACAATATACAATTCTTTAAAGATCTGCATCAATTAGTCAACGAATTATCTCGGATTTCTTTAGTAAGCTTTGTTAATTGACCCAAATAAAAAATATAAAAGACTTAATGGTTAATCTAGTACCATTAATTCAATGTTTATTTTTAAAAAAATGTTGAAACATTTATTTCACAGTGAGCAATGACAGCATTTTCAACCATGAGCAATAATCATGTATCGATTCGAAGGATTCTTTTCAACCCCATTGATTATTTTTAAACACACACATAGATATAATAGTATCAGTTTGTTAGATCCAAGATGAAAACTTAGTAGATTTTTTTCCATATAGCAATAATATGACCAAAAGCAGTAAATGCATATTTCCATCGTGCAGGATTTATTGGTAGCTTCATAAAAAAACAATTTACTGTCTCGCTAGATATATGGTATAAACTCGAATCTACAAAATACTTTGTTAATATTTTAAGATCTATTTTAATTTAATTATTAACTATTTATTGAGATAAATGTTATATTGAATTTATTTTCTAACTATTTGTAATGATTTAATTGTTGCAGTTTAAATTGAACACTTTGATTCAGAATATACTTTGATAATGAATTTTGTAGAATTATGGCATGTATTGCATTGCATCATTTGGTTGACGTAAAATTAGTATCATTATTATGTAAAAATTATAAAATATAAATTTTTTACCATAGTCATTTTCGCGATGCAGGAAGATAAGGAAGACGTTAGTTTGTTGAACATACCTGAAAAAAAATAAAGAAATATATTAAAATAGTGAAGCATACATTTATTTAGAAAAAAAAATAGACTAAACCCTATATCAAGTGATACATTGAAGTTATATAAGGAAATCAACATTGATAAAGGAAGGAAGTTAATATTTTTAGTACGCTCACCACGAATATTAATGTGTTTGTAGACTTATACAGCGAGAATCTAATAATACTGTAAAAACATAACATTGTCAAAAATAAGTACACAAAAATATACACACATTTTTTTTCTTTCCGCGCCGAATAAACGTGTTATTAAATTGACATAAATAAGCCTGTTTTCTGTTTATAAATTATAAATGTTTTACCCTTACATCAAGGGGGTATTATATTACAGGTCTCGAAAATTGGGTGTGGCTGGCAACAGCCTCTCTCAATAGATATTTTATATTGCAGGCCGATGTTTGTAAACGGCCTAAATGTGAAAGTTTATGAATCCATTTTTTATGTTCAATCTCTTTTGAGAATCAAAACTTAATCAGTAACTTTTCTGATTTATTGGAACAATTCTTTTCTATTTAGAATTTGTCTCTTAATGTTAAAGAAATAAGACTATAAACCTTGTTAACATCTTTATTATTTTAACAAATTATGCGTATTTGTCTAGCTTCGAATATACGAGTATTAAAATATCGTATTCATCTTGATTCGATATGTCATTTAAATAAATAAGATTTCTCCTCAAGTCAGAATTTCGTGTCTAAATGTTAAAGAAACAAGCGCATCAACGTATTAAATCTTTATTATTTTGATATTCTATGTGCATCATATATATCTCGATTCAAACATATATTTATTTCGAATCGAAATATTTAAAGAAAGAAAATTAAGAAATCGCGATTAAAATATCAAACAAATCTACAATGAGCCAACCTTAAATGACAACGGAGAAAAGTTAATAGACTTTTGTGCCAGAAACGAAATGAGGATTAATAACACCTTCTTCCCTTATAAAAAACAACACAAATATACGTTTGTCAACTCACGAGGCGAGAAGTCCATTGTCGACTATATCATAACTAATAGATCTATCAAACCATCCCAGATCATCGACGTGAGAGCACGACATCTGCCAATGTTGGAACTGACCATCACCTTGTTCTCTGTAAGCTGAGTATTGAAAGACCAAAAAGAATTCGCAAACCTCCGAAGATAATCAGCAAACTCAATATAGAATCCATTGGCGATAACAGCACTCAAAATAGATTGTCATTATATCAAACTATTATATCAAAATAGATTGTCCCAAAATCTCATTGACAATCCAATACTAGATTCCGATGATGTTAATCAAGCATGGATAAAGATAAAATCAGAAATTGACAAGCTGCCACGGAGGCTCTAGGAAAAAGAAACATAAATGTCAATGCGAAGAAAAACACCAAACCATGGTTTAATGACGATGGACGACAGCTCGCAGAGGATAAAAAGAAAAGTTACTTGACATATAGAAGCAACCCATCTAGAGAAGAACACGCCAAATATGTAATTGTTCGAAACAGGGTAAACTCCGAAATCAGAAAGATAAAATAAGAATATTGGAGAAAGTTCACCAAAGATATGGAGCGTGATCTCTATGGCGCCCAAAAGAAAGTATGGAAGATGCTAAGAGATAAAAAAAAACAATTAATGAATACGCTCAAACTAACAAGATTTCTATAGCGGAATGGGAAAAATATTTTAGAGACCTGTTTAACAACACATCTCCACCAGCAACTCCAGATATAATAATTAACGAACCCACGACATTGGAGGAGAGTGAAATTAGACAAGGAATGAAAACTCAAAAATAGAAAAGCTCCTGGAAGTGATAATATACCAAACGAACTCATAAAATATGGCGGCGAAAAACAAGCGAAAAGTCTCCATAAACTTTACAACTTGATCCTTGAAACTACAACAATACCAGATGAATGGAGGGCCAATATAACGATTCCCATTTTCAAAAAAGGACAAAAATCTGATCCTGGTAACTACAGAGAAATATCTCTTTTAAGCGCATTTCTCAAGCTCTTCACCAACATCCTAAGAGTAAAATTAGAACAACAAATTGAAAATAGCGATGAACAACAAGGATTCCGAAGAAACAGATCTACTACAGATGCTATATTCATACTGCGGCAAATTAAAGAAAAGTCTTTGGAATACAACAAGACTACTTACCTTGCTTTTATCGATCTGACCAAAGCCTTTGATAGAATCCAACTAGAAGATGTAATAAGCATTTTGCTCGAAAAAAACGTGTCACCCTCCATCGCCAAAACCATTAGAGACATAAACCTAAATAGCTCCACAATAATTCGCGTAGACGGAAAACTCTCTAATGACGTTCCAACACCAACCGGAGTAAGACAAGGAGATAGTTTAAGCCCATTTCTATTTATCTTGGTTATGGATAAAATTATAGAAGAAGTTGCCGACCTTAACCTGGGATACAAGATGGGCGACAATATGCTAAACATCATATGCTATGCTGACGATACCACCATCATAGCCGAATCAGAGGAAGACCTGCAACAAATGCTACATCGATTCCACACTGCTTCCAAAAAATACAACATGTCTATCTCCATCAGCAAGACTAAATGCATGACTCTAGCCAGAGAGCAAGTTGGATGCAGTGTGGTGATCGACGATACACCGATTGAACAAGTAACAAAATTTAAATACTTGGGTGCAAGCATAATGTGCAATAATGACCTTTATGGCGAAGTGCTTGAACAATCACAAAAGGCCGCAGCTATTTCCGGATGTTTAAAGAACACTATCTGGAAAAACAAGCATATGAACATCCAAAGCAAGGTGAGGATATACAAGACCTGTGTCCGCCCCATAATGACATACAGCATAGAGTCCAGACCCGACACTGTCAGAACCTAAAATCTTCTTCGAACCAGCGAAATGAAGGTACTCAGGAGTATCGCTGGCAAACCCCTTCGTGATAGAGTACGAAACACAGAAATCCGAAGAACGTGCGAATTTGAAGATATTGTCAGATGGGGACGACAGAGAAGAAGGTTCTGGAACGAACACGTATCCAGAATGGCGGTACCAAGAGCCGTAAGAATGGCCAGGGACAGTATCCCCCAAGCAAGCAGACCTCCAGGACGACCTCCCAAAAGATGGAAAGACAGCTGGCAATCGACGTCGCAAGAGGCAAACAATGATGCAGGACCATAACAGGCCAACAGGCCTAAAATAAGATGAAGAAGAAGATTAAAATATATTTTTTCAGTGGGAACTAGGATTCGTTTGTTTAGTAGTGTATTAATATTGAGTGTTTATTTCGTCAGTACATTTTAAAATTCAATAGAATATTTTATGTGAGAATTCCGATTCACTTGTTTAACAATAAATATGTTCTTGAAATTCACTTTTGTTAATTTATTCGGTATACTCGTATTTTCAATGAATAATATAATGCAATATCTCTTAATTGTGTCAATGAAAAATAGAACTTTTTATTTTATTTTTAATGAGCACTCCGTTGCATTTATTTTATAATTCGATTGTTTTTCATGTTTTCAATTATCGCCTCGATGTTAGTGGTAAGCATACTTGCTTACCACCCAGAAAATCTGGGTTCGAATACTAGCAGGTTCGCGACTATTATTACTTTGACGTTTATTTTAATGTATTTTTTTTGCTGGACTGGTACTTAGTAGAGCACTCGAGAGAGTGCTTAGTATAGCACAATAGTGATGTGTCTGTCAAAAAAATAACACATAAAAGCGTTCAGTATAATGGTAAACGAATACAAAATAGACACTGAACTTTACTTCGCATATTTTGTAACACATATAGCCCTTTCAGCACTCTTTTAAGCGACAGTATAACTATACAACATATGTTGAAAATACTTACAAAGACCTTGAACAACCAGTATTCGAGTCCAAAATCTCTAAATGGTAAGTAAGTATAGTGACCACTTATACCACGGTGATAGATGGAAATGAAAAACGAAAACCAATCAGTGTTCACTAAATGAAAAGAAAACTTTTCAGTTTTCACTGACATAAAGAGAAATATTACATATTATATTATTAAATTAATATCAAAAACACAGTATTAAATAACCAAATCGGAATTCTCACTGAAAATACTTTTCATTGAAAATGAAAATGTACTGACTTAATAAAACGACACTAAATATCAACACACTACTAAACAAACGAATCGGAGTTCTCACTTAAAATATATATTTTATCTTCTCGTAATCACGATTCCTCTCCTATTACCGTACATTCGAGGAGCGAAAAGCGACCGTATTTTGGGATGGTAATAAACTGTTGGGATAATACGGGAATGTCAACATTTTTTGCCGAAAGCAGACAAAACAGTAAAAAAATGCCTGCCTTTCTGAATACTTAAAGTTGTTTTCGCGGATATAACGGATAAGGCATTTATGCCAGATTAGGGTTGGCAGTGTAACGTATTTATAACTACGTGATTACGAATAAAACAGGTACCATTTTTTTCTCTCCCGTGTTTCCGGGTCATTATTTCATTACAGGAGTTAAGAACGTTGATTAACGTTGGCACGTAGGACATAATGTTACGCAGAAACGAATTAATACGAAGTTAATTAATTGTATTTTCAAGATAATAAAGTAAATCAAAAAAAATATAAAAAATATCTAAAAGGATTCATCTTGAATAAATATTATGATTTTTCATAGTTTTCCCAAATATGTTTTTCTAAACATATATAGTACAGATGCTGGAAAGTGTCATATCTATTGGTCGCAACCACCACCCTTCTAAACTTACACTCAACTTATTAAAATTATACATTTGTTATAGAAATATTAATGTTGTTAAAAAAGTGAAATTCTGAAGAAGATGGTTATCACGGGAACACTTGAAGAAATAGTCGCAGCAGAAAACTACGACACTCAGCATTGAGGACGCGATAAAGAAGAATAGTGGATTAGAATTCCTAGTTAGAAAAGAGTTTGTTCTCTAAACGGCACTTTATAAATTGTCATTTATTATATTATCATTACTATTCTAGGTATAATTTCATAATAATGAATCGAAATTTTTGTAACATTTCATTCCACAAACTTCTGACCTACTACGAGTATTTTGGGGGAAAGACAACGAGCGATTTTAGCGTGGTTTGGAATATTTTTAGTATTTTTGTAATGACAATAATCAGTATGCAGTAAAAAAAAAGCTTCTGGGCGACATCCTCGTTCACTTGAATTCATCGCCATCCTTTGCAAGAAAGCTACTAGAAAAATCCGATTCTCGTCTAGCTAACAAACTAAATATGTCTTCTTGGTGTCTGGTGTTAAGAGAATTGCATTAAATAATATTCTTCGGTTTTCTATTATTGTGTGATTGGCCCTTTGCCGCCTCAACCCCTTTATTGACCTTTAGCCCACATCATGAAGTAAGCCAAAGTACACATTATTTTGTCTCTTCTATAGGAAAGGAAAGATGTGTGACTTAAAACACAGATAATTTTCAGTAGATGTTTTAGAACGAACATTAACCATGATCCACTGAAATATAAGTAAAAGTAAAAACGAAAATAATCCGTTTTTTTTTCATTTGTGATTACGATCATTAGATTAAAACGCTGTTAAGTGGCGTTAAATGAAAATAAGAGGAAAATTCAAAATCATTGTGCTCAAATATACATTACAGAATACCTGAGGTCTAGAAGCTAAAACGCCTGTCTTCCAGTCCGAAGGTTGCGGGATCTATTCCCGTTGAAACCCATATTAAAAAAAGGGTTTACGCAAAAAAATTCTTAAGGCATCGTTATTATAAGAGGACGGTTGGAAGAGATTGCCGCTTGGCAATAAACCCGGCAAGGTGTTATTTATACAGTGAAAGTACAATATATTGCAATACATTAAATGTACTATAATAATGAAACGACATCTCATCAAGGGCTCTATCAATCAGGGTTTGAACCCACTATGATTGAAATATTTGATGGGGACAAAAAAAACTTATGAGTTGTTAGGATAGGAAGGTAGTGGCTGCAACCCTTTAGTTGGGTACTTCCCCGCATCTGTACATCTTTAGAAAAACATATTTATTGTTAACAGTATGCTGTTGACACCCCTATTCTGTGTACTCTCAGAAATGCGAAATGTGTGTTTTTTGAAATATTACAAAAACAAATTTGGCGTAATGCGTTCATCATTATTATCGCGATATTGTTATCCCTTTATTTAAGGGCGGAAGGATCAACCACGCACACATTTTTCGTCAGATTTAAGACGTTTATCAAATATCTATAATCTTAAAGTAAAAATAATGTCAAGAACATTATTTTTTCTTTAAGATATCCCTTTTCGCTCATCTTATAATAGGGAAACTATCTACAGGGTGGGTATAGAGTTGAAAATTTTCCAAATTATAGACACTTTCAGAAGAGGGACGAAATAACAAGTAATATAATATTTTAATTACACAAAAAAAAATTATTATGTTCAATTTATGTCATTTTTACGTTAAGAATACGAGTATGTGCGACATTTTGTTTCCATTTTCCTAATATATAAATTGAATCACAACTAGGAGCAGACATCAGCAGATCGAGTCAAATGGAATCAGGGGTCCGATAGACAAAGACATCCTGCCTGCAAGTTCTGAAGAATCTTGCCTTATATGCAACAGGATATGCCCATGTTTGTCTAAAATGTATTTTTAACCTGAGAAAGTACGATCATATCAATTCATATCAGAAGACACTGATCTGGTTGAAAGTGAGAAATATACGCCTAATTCACATACTATATCTAGGGCAAGGGTCGGCAAACTTTTTTGGCTGCGGGTCAAAATCAACCACAATGTGAATATTAAAGGGACGTTTGGGTCAGTGATATTTTAATTTTAAAACAGTATTTTAGTGAATAATAAGATACATTTTATTAAGAAAATAATTACAATACGCTTTTAAAGTTTAATTATTATTATAAAAACTAATAAAATTCTAATTATTATAAAAACAAACATAGTTGAATGAACTTTATTTATAAACGTTCTCTTCGATATTAATGGCTCCCCTGATGTTGAACTTGTGACGTCAATTTAGTCAAGTCTGATGTGGTGTATAGTCAGTCGTTTTAAGACGAATACAAGCATCTGAATTTTCGGTAGTTAACCTGCTCCTGTTCTTGCTTAAAATAAATTTCATTTGTGAAAATATTTGCTCACATTTATAAGTTGAACCGAATGTGGACAAATAGGCAAAGCCTATTTTTTTCAAAGATGAAAACTTCGTAGGAAGTGATGCCCAACACGTTGATATCATGAGGAAATGATTATCTTCTGTTTTTTCCAAATCTTTCCGCAATTCCTTGAATTTATCCGTCCATAACGTTGAAGCCAATTTTGTCCCTTACGTCTCCGCCATTACTCTGCAGCGCGCGGCGCATGTTGTTAGGGCGGAGACGTAAGGTACGAAATGGACTTGCGCGCAAAAAAAAGTACCTATTTTCAATTTTTTTTTTTATTCGTAAAATATTCGTTTCATGTTTATGTTTTATAATTTATTTTTATATACTTTTTTTCGGAACTAAAGTGGGTCACTTGAAATTAGTAAATGGGTCACTCGGTAGCCCGCGGGTCATAGGTTGCCGACCCCTGATCTAGGGTATTATATCCATAACTGTCCCGCCACCCCCTCTTATCTCGCCGAAAATGTTCAGCGACTTTCCGATAATGGACTTGCGCTACGCTTAAGCAAAGATTGTTTATTGGCCTGTCCAGTTCACCGCTCTTCTTTTTTTACGCCGTCATTTACTGTCCATGCAGTTAGACTCTGGAACCAGTTACAAACCAATGTTAGACTCGCTCCGTTCTTGGCATGCTTTAAGAAACGACTGAACAAAACTTAATTTCTAGTCAGTAGTATAACATGTTTCATTCATTGTTTTTCTTTTTTCTCCCCCTCCCTTCCTTTTCCTTTGATTGATGATATATAATTCTTACTTTTTCTACAAGTATGTACGAGTACATTGTTCATAAATTTCAAAAAGATGAATAACCATTTGAATATTTTTTTGCAACCATGTAACTTACTTTTGTTTGGTTGGTTAGAAGATACTCGTATTATCGCCTGGCAATAAAACCGCCATATTGTTTGGTTGGTTAGAAGATATTATCGCCTGGCAATAAAACCGCCATATTGTTTGGTTGGTTAGAAGATATTATCACCTGGCAATAAAACCGCCATATTGTTTGGTTGGTTAGAAGATATTATCACCTGGCAATAAAACCGCCATATTGTTTATGCAATGAACTGTTAATAAATATCACAAATTAGCTTACATAGTCATCTCCGATGGCACTAACGTCAGTGGTGTCACCGTAACGCAAAGAAAAGTGGGGGATAAAGGTACTTATCCCCATTTTTCATCGTGTTTTCTATTATACTCGTCACGGGTGATAAGCTTTTATTAAAAAAAAACAATTATTAAACAAGCGCTCAAATAATGATTTTTGAAACTGTCACTTCTAACCTCTCTGACCTCTTTTACATAAATAAACATCCCTCTATGACATTAATGTGCAGTGGTGGCAAGCATAGACACAAATTTGGAATTCTTGGAGTGAACTAATTGACTGCTATCGATTAGGACTGCTATTTGGGAAGTACGTTCTAAAACAAAGTCAACGGGGCACTAAAACACCTGTATTAAAATAAAGCAATATCATTATTCAACGTCTTTCAGATGCAGATTTTGGAATCTTCATCAGGCACAATCAATATTTGTTATTTATTTTTATTTAACTTTTATATCTGGCGGATTTCAAATTCGGGGCTCAAATTTTGGTAGGGTCACGGAGATACATATTTTGCTGGCAAATATGTGTCACCTAAATACCGTGTAACGCCACAGTTGCATACCATCAGCAACACTACCAATAGTCCTACTCCTAGCGTCCACGAGTGGTCTCATAGGCCCCGCGAGCCCTGGGCAATGTGGCCACTGGCAATACCATCAGCCATAGCAGATAGGAGAGGATGAATGGCGAGTCTCCAGCGCCATAAAACTGGAACCCCCCAGCTAAGGGAAGGAAAACCCCTACAGAAAAAACCCTGGTCCTCCTGGTAGGGGGTTTGGCGTAAGGCTAACAACCTTATCCTAGAAAAACAAACTTGTTACGAAAAATCCAAGGAGCCTCGGACATGTCGGCACTACCCCTGGACGACCCGGCAACCGAAATAAGGACTATGATTTGCGTATTGGTACCTGGAATGTACTTACTTTGTACAGACCAGGTCGACTGAAACTACTGACGGATACTCTAACAAAATATAGCATAGACATCGCTGCCCTACAAGAGATTAGATGGACTGGCAATGGAATTATGGACAAAAGAGATTGCACATTGTACTATAGCTGTCATAAAAAAGACCACATGTTTGGTACAGGATTTATTGTTGCAAAAAACAGAAAACATCTTGTAATAGACTTCCAACCTATAAACAAAAGAATATGCACTATGAGAATCAGAGGAAGGTTCTTCAACTACAGTATTATTAATGTGCATGCACCAACGGAAGACAAGAGTGAGGATGAAAAGGATGAATTTTATGAGTGCCTCGACAGAACATGGAACAAATGCCCAAAACATGACATTAAATTAGTAATAGGAGACCTTAATGCAAAAGCCGGGTCCGAGACAGCATACCGCCCTACAATCGGTATACACAGCCTACACAAGGATAGCAACGAAAATGGCTCTCGACTCATATCATTTGCGGCTGCCAAAGGAATGGTCATAGGTGGAACACTGTTCGATCATAAGGACATACACAAAGCTACATGGAAATCCCCTGATGGCCGCACCCGTAACCAAATTGATCATGTTTTGATTGACTCTAGGCACTGCTCAGACCTCATAGACACGCGTAGCTTTAGAGGTGCAAACATAGACTCTGACCACTGTCTGGTGATAGCAAAACTCAGAGCTCGCATTTCAAATGCAAAGAAAGGAAAGCCAACTAGGATTAGGAAATTGAACATAGGCAGACTGAAAGATAAGGAGGATTCTGAAGCTTTTTGCCAACAGATAACGGAAAGAATGCAAAATGATACACAACAGGGTTCAGCATTGAATGAGAGATGGACACGGTGCAAGGAACTCATCATGAAAACAGCTGAGGACACACTGGGATACCATAATAATAGTAAAAGAAATTAATGGTTTGACGACGAATGCCGTACAGTCACCAACAATAAAAACACAGCATATCTAAACATGATTAGTAAACATTCCACCAGAGCGGCAAAGGAAACCTACCAAAATCTCAGACGAGAGGAAAAACGGATACACAAAAGAAAGAAACGTGAGCACGAAAAAGGAGAAATAAAGAAAATAGAAGATTTACACCAACAGCATAACACCCGAGAACTTTACCGCCAAACCAATTCGCTTAGAAAGGTCTTCAAACCCAAAACTACCGCATGCAGAAACAAGCAAGGCCTTATTGTTAGTGATAACAATGCGGTACTGGAGAGGTGGGTGGAGCATTTCGATGAATTACTTAATGGAAGCAGCCAACCAACAATTGACGAATCCCTAACTAGAGAATCACCTGATGAAACTAACATAAATGAACCAACACTGACGGAGGTCCAACTGGCTCTTAAGAAATTAAAAAATAACAGAGCCCCTGGCGAAGACAACATCCCCAGTGAACTGTACAAACATGCGCCAGAACCTCTTATCAGGATAATACATCAAATAATAACTGAAATCTGGAATGCAGAGACGCTACCAGATGACTGGTCCCAGGGCGTTCTGTGCCCATTACACAAAAAAGGAGACCAGTTGGACTGCAAAAATTACAGAGGCATAACATTACTGAATACTGCTTATAAAATACTCTCTAATGTCCTCTTTTCAAGGCTCTCGACATACACTGAGAAAATCATTGGTACCTACCAATGTGGTTTCACAGCAGGCAAAGGCACAACTGACCAGATCCACGGCCTACGGCAAATACTAGAAAAGTGCCAAGAATACAATATTGACACCTTCCACTTGTTTATTGACTTCAAAGCGGCCTATGACAGCATAAATAGAAAAGAACTGTATAAAGCAATGTCCGAATTGAATATACCAAATAAGCTGATACGACTTGTAAGAGCAACAATGAGCCCAACCATAACCAAAATAAGAATCGACAAAGACCTCTCAAAACCATTCCAGACATATAATGGCCTACGACAGGGAGATGCCTTGGCATGTCTCCTATTTAACGTGGCTCTAGAAAAAGTGATAAGGGACTCAAAAATAGATACCAGAGGCACTATATTCTACAAGTCAGTTCAGCTACTCGCCTATGCAGATGACATAGATATTGTGGGACGGTCACTTGAAGCTACCCGTGAAGCGTTTGTAGCATTGGAGGAAAAAGCAAAAATAATGGGACTTGTCATAAATGAAGATAAAACAAAATTGATGATTGCTTCTAATACCACATATCCATACCCCCAGGTTTTCTCAGCTGCAAATTACAACTTTGAAATAATTAATTCATTTACATACTTAGGCTCAACAGTTACCAGTGATAATAACACCCGAGAAGAAATTGACAGAAGGATAATGGCAGCAAACCGATGTTACTACGCTCTCCAAAAACAGTTAAGATCCAAATTACTGCGAAGAACCACAAAAACACTATTGTACAGGACCCTGATCAAACCAGTCCTCACATATGCCTCTGAAACCTGGGTGATGACAAAACACACTGAAGGGTCCATCGCAGCATTTGAAAGAAGGGTTCTTAGGACAATATACGGCCCAGTGAGAGACCACAATGGTTGGCGTCGTCGATATAACCGAGAGCTATATGATATCTATAAAGAGCCCGATGTGATCAGATCCGTCAGAGTAGGGCGCTTGAGATGGGCTGGTCACATAATCAGAATGGACGACGACAACCCTACAAAACGCCTCACGCTCTCAGTAACACAGGGACGTAGAAGACCAGGAAGGCCCAAAATGCGATGGATGGACAGTGTCAACACGGATGCATCGGTGTTGTCAGTGAGAAATTGGAGAATAAGGGCATCAAACAGACAAGAATGGAGGAAGCTCCTGGATTCAGCCAAGGCCCACCCAGGGCTGTCGAGCTTAGGATAATAATAATAATAATCTGGCGGATTTATTGCTTTCAAATTATTTCTCCCAATCAAATAGCTTTTATTGCATAATTATTATTGGTATTCATGACTGTTTTTAACTTACTATTTGAAAACAGTATTTTAGAATAACAAGATAAATCAAAATTTATAAAAAATTGTAAATAAAATAGAGATAAGGATGGGAATTGTAAAGGACTTATGGACGAGAAGTTGAGATAAATAATTATATTTTAGTTTATTCTTAAATATCTGAATATCCGATAAGGCTGAATCACATCCGATTGAGCCAGGAAGTATGTTCTAAAGTCAAGCCCAGTGTACCACAAAAGATTATGTACGAGTATGTGATGTACTAAAATACAAAGGATTTTACCGTCACCAGATCGGAGGAACAGTCCATAATCAGAAAGAAAATTGAATGTTACATAGATACCTACTAAAGACAGCTTAAATTGAACAACACTCTTAAGAAAATTGCTCTTCGACAGTTGATTAATCTGGGTTTAGAAATATAATGCGTTGTCATAAGAGTTAACGTTTTTTTCGATCTAATGAAAAAAGGACAAGAAAATAGATCAGTCATCTTGTAAGACATACACTTACGAAGAAATTCTTTTTTTTTTTAGCGTAGAAAGTTATATGTTATAATGACATCGTTTCGGAAGTTAAATTGAAATAAACATAGCTGTAGTGGAAGTAAAATTATCAGCAATATTCGGGTGAGCTAATGAAAAGGCTTATCGCACTTTGCCAGTAATGATATAAAAAGTTATGATTTCTTAACGATCTAGAATAATTTGAGAAAATTGTGATGGAAGTGAAAAAATATTATTATGGCGTAACTATTCCCTTTAAAGAACTTCCAAGATCGATATTACAATTTGGCAAAAAAATATTTTCGAATGAAGAGTAACAATAAATTATACGTAACGGCATTAAATTGATTCATTATTACGTAATGTAAAATGTATTAATTCATATAAAAATTTACAATTTAATTTGTACTCGACAGATAATTCAAAATGTATTGACTGATTTGTACTGTATTACACTTTGTCATAAACCATTTTGCCTGTTTGTATTGAATTTTATTACACTTTATTTACACATCAAACTATTTAAAGCCATCCGAAAATCTATTCCAAGCAACCAGATTTTGAATAGACTTTAAGTGAAAACCGGAATAAAATCCTTTATAAAAAGTCTGGATTCCAACGGGAATCGAACCCACCACCCCCGGGTTGGAAGACAGGCGTCATATCAATTAGACAGACGACCTCTATGATGTAGTTCATAAGATGTCGATCCGGTGATTGCGGGTTCGATTCTCGTTGAAACACAGATTTTTTTTGAATCATTCTGTAGAAAAGGCCTCATAAACAGCTTTATGATTAGTTGGAAGAGATTGCCACATGCCAATAATTCTACAAAATTGTACTGTACGTAAAGAAAGTATTAAATACAATTTTCTCGGGCGCTGCTATAGCTGCCATACATGATTTGTTTAATAATAGTGGGTTCGAATCCCGAGTTAAAGCACCCTTGAAGTGTAGAATTTGCTCTATAAACGGCAATATATACATTTTCATTTAAATTGCATTGAATTAAAAGACCGCAGATGTCGTCACTCCCTCAATTTGTCTAATCCATCCCAATGGTCCTCCAATGTTGATGATGTCCTCTGGTAATTTTTTGGACATTGATAATTCAATGACTGGAGAATTCGTCGTCTTGTTAGAGAAGTCTTGTCGATGCGATTTTAACCTCAAATCGTTTTACTCCACTGTTTCAGATATTCACATCTAAAACAGTAGAAAGTTAAAACATTTTTTTACTCTTTTTACTCTCCACTATTCCAGAAAGTTTCCCAGCCTTTTTATACTTTTTTAACAACTCTAATTTACTATCCTCGTAAATCTTTTATAATTCGTTATTTTTACTTGGCCGCCCATCTTAGTACTACTGTTATCTTAAGAACTAAACATTCCTTTAAATCGAACTCTCCAAATTTCCTCATTTATTATTCTAACATACATTATTTGTCCACACATTCCATATAACGCTCGCATGTATCTTGCTTTCTTCGCTGCTTTAATACTCGTACGTCTAAGTGTATTTTCATACAAAAAAGTTAAGACTAAGATACCTTAAGGAGAATAAATAAAAAATATAATAAAAGAACTGCAAATAACATAAGAAACATCAATAATTGAACAGGCTTTAATACAAAATATATAAAATTTATATAAATAAAAATATAAATGTCCGTTAATAGAAAATCTCTTATCTCCGAAAGTTCTTCACCGATTGCTTTGAAATTTTGACAAAAGATTGCATTCGTAGACAAGCATGTTTATATATATATTTTTTTTATACACAGTTGCATATAAAAAAGTATATAAAACAGACGAAATCATGGGAGCGCCCCCTGCAGCGACACACGCAAATTAAACGATTCTCATTGTCAGGTTATATGACATTGCATTTTCGACGTTTCGGATTCTTTCATTTCGTTTTTTAACTGATTTTTTTAATTTTTCATTGCTTTGAAATTTTGACAGAAGGTTGTATTCTAATACGCGCCTGTTTATATATATTTTTTTACATACAGTTGTATATAAAAAAGTATATAAAACAGACGAAATAATGGGAGCGCCCCCTGCAGAAACGCAAGCAAACTAAACATTTTTCATTGACAGGTGTGTGTCACGTAGCATTTTCAACGTTTCGGATTCTTTCATTTCGTTTTTTAACAGTTTTTTCCTTATTTTTCAATGCAATTGGCGGTGGATTTGTGATGTGTCCATTGATTTTAATTTAAATTCAAATTATATCGTGAAATGCATTGGAATTGATCACGCAATACTAAACATTGCTCATTTACAGGTTATGTCGTGTAAGCGAAACAGACAAATAATGGCTCAAATACAGTTGCGAGCACGGCGATCGCGTTCTGCAGATTCAGAACTCCTTCGTTCTCAACGGAATGAACGCGACAGGTTGAGAGTGGCTGAAAGACGTCAGTAGGTATACCAAAAGTATCTTTTTTATATAGAATTTAATTTTATCTCTATGTTTATATATCAAAATCTATCAAATCGTATGTAGAAATGGAGATTTTTTTTAATTAGTTCCAATTATCTATTTGTCTTTCCTTAACATTTAATTAGTTACAATTATCTAGTTGTCTTCCCTTAACATTTAATTAGTTACAATTATCTCTCTGTCTTTCCTTAACATTTATTTAATTCCAATAATCTCTCTCTTTTCTTAACATTTAATTAGTTCCAATTATCTCTGTATTTCCTGAACAATACTCCTATTTGACAAATATTTCCTTAACAATATTTCTATTTGACAAATATTTGACAAATGCGTGTCCAGCTGCAAAACGATCGATCATCTGAGATATTCTCACATCAATTGCTGGAAATTGGGAACGGAATGGTGCCGGTTGATATGACCTCAGGACGAATTTCATTGCCTCCTAACTTCTGCAATTTAGTGACGTCAAAAAAAGAATTGTTTGAAAAAGTATTTCCCAATATTCAAATCAATTATAAGAATCACGATTAGCTGAGTGAACGATCTATTCTTGCCGCCAAGAACAACGACGTCTTCGAACTTAACAATATTATTCAGATCCTTTTTTAATGTTTCGCAATTTTATATGTAATTGTTCTAACTTTCTTTCTTCTTTTTCAGTGCAATCGATCTGCTTTAGTTCATCAAAATGCTGGGGAAGCAGCAGAGCGACGTACAGCCAGACTTGAGGATGCACAGTTGCGAGCACGGCGATCGCGTTCTTTAGCTTCAGATCTGCTTCGTTCTCAACAGAATGAACGCGACAGGATGAGAGTGGCTGAAAGACGTCGAAAATATTGTATACCCACAAGCATTGTGAAATTAAACATTTTAGAAACGTGTGCTTTCTCTTTTCTTTCTTTTCCATTTAACCAGACTGAGCCACAGCAACGCGTGGCCGGGTACAGCTAGTCTAAAATAAAAACACACCATTGCGTAACAAATGGGTCCTTCCGACGTAGCATGTGGCTAAAATTATCGTATGTCAATTAAGTTTTGGGAGCAAAGGATGCGAGTATATAACGAAATAAAATCATTCCAGACACGTGTTGGGGTAAAACAGCGGTTCTCAACCTTTACATAAATGCGTACCACCAAAATAAATTACAACTCGCAAGAATATGTCAAGTCGCAAGAATATTAATTTATAATAGAAAGTCAAGACTTACTTTTAATTTAGTTACTGATACACCATTTCATTTCTAATAACAAAGATAATAAATATTAACAAACAAGATTCACAATATGATCTCATTCCAATACATACCGTATCAACCCAGAAAGATGCAAATGAGATGGCATTGGGGCTTGCTTTCAGCAGATCTTTTTCCGAGCATCTCATGAGGCACAGTGGACAAGCCATCAAGTGCAATATTAATTGAATGTCATTACACGTGCATAATCTTCTGTGCCAATCTTCAATCTGGGGAGATTTTCTTTTGATCTACCCACCCACGTGGGTGCATAGGCGATTAAGATATCTCCATACGACCCATGGTAGATTGTGTCTGGTGAGTAGGCACTCCGACGGCTGTACCTATGTCCACAGGCTTTAAGTTCTAGCCTTATAATAATAAAATTGCTTACTATCTGAAAAGCCTTCGAGGGAGTAGAGGATTGTCATAAAACTCCGGCGAGACCTGTATTGGCTGTGCTAGTATTTATTTGACTATACATATGTTATATTTACAAATATTACTGAAATGAAAATACATATTTTTTTAAATAAGCAATACTTTGGATAGTGAATTTTTTCAAACTTTATATTGCACAAATCATCTCTTGCGTAGCATCAATAGTACGCGTGCCACTGGTTGACAACCGCCAGGCAAAGGATTTTGAATATAAATGAAAATTGGATAATATGACAAGATTCGCCGAAATACGAGCATAGGGACGCATATTACAATACTAAATATTTTCTTTTTTTTTTTTCAAAAATAACGGCGGTGGTCTACAGAATTACATAACATATGTTTACCTATTTTAGAAGCGTATTGTAACTTGTTTTATTTTCAAATAGAATAAAGAAGAAACATGTCATATAAAGCCCACCGAGTTGTACTTAATACGGAAGCGTAACCCAACGCTAAGAAATATTGGTTCAATATATAGGTATTGAGGTCCCCCATCACCCTGCTTCCGTTGATCGTCACCGGGTGTTACACCCTGTATGTGTAGTTTTTTAAACATACTTATTAGGTATTAACATAAGTTGTGTCCGTTTTTTTTCCAATTTAAAAATGAGCACCAAAAGTAAAACAAAATGGTAAATGTTATAATGTTATACGTCATTCGAAAGAAAATTTTCTGCTCTACAAGATATCGGGTTTTTACTCAAATTTCACAAAACTCCAAATTACTTGAGAACCACTGAATATCGCTGAACATACATGGGGGTTAAATCGATAAGTATTGAGGTCCCCCATCACCCTGCTTCCGTTGATCGTCACCGGGTATTACACCATGTATACTCGTATATTTCGAAAAATAATAGGCCGTTGCAGGGCACGCTTTATAACTTATGAAAAACTATAAAAAAAAAAATATTCTCATTTGACAATCGGATTTTGAACAATCTCTCAATTACAATTAATTATTGTACATTATTAAGCTTAAACCTTTTGACAAATACCGTCTTCCCCACATTCATAATCCGTCTAGAACATTTCTTTGGATTTCGCAAAACCTTTCAAGTCTCCTCGTTCAAAATCTTAGAGAAATAATAATTTTCGTCATACTCAACATAACGAAACATTAAAAAAAAATTGTACACATTATTTATATATTTTATTCTACATTATAAGTTTATATAATAATTAAAGTATACGACGACCTCCGTAGTCAATATGGTTAAACGCTTGATTTTCACCCGATTGTTCAATATTATGAAATTCCTTCGTCGAAAATTCTCAGTAACTTGATGAAGTTGCTAGATCTAGTTTATGTAACAAGTGAGTCATCCCTTCGCTTTGCTATTCAATTTGAAGAAAAAAATCTTATATTCTACATTTGAATACAAGTATGCATCAATTAATTTATTTCCCATTGTTTTGAATTTTTGTGTAATTTTCGGCAACATGGTGTAGGGTGAGGTGAAGGAAAAAAACAGGTAATAAAACAATTATTAGGTTATAATAACGTTCACATCCACTAAGTTGCGTGAATATGGTACTCGCAATAGGGAAGCATATAATGTAATTTTAATCGTCAGTTAAATTTCAAATATACATACGAGATACAGAGAGGCGCAGGGCATTTAATATCGCAATTTACAAAATGGTTAAACGGCAATCAAAATCTAGGTCATCTAAAAGGGTAATGGTTCTAGTCCATTTCATTGGATTCAAAAGTTAATTAACTTTTGTCATACTCATTCAACAAATCAGCAAAATGTTAAAAAAAACAACTGTAGATGAAAAATATCACAAAAAAATAGAGCAAAACGAAATTTTACCAATATGAAAAAAATATGTATGATTTGTCTGTCGAGAACCTATTATACAATCATTTAACGATCTGCTCAACGATTCCTTAGACGCACTGCCAACAAAAAGCGAAATAAGAAAAGCTTATGTTCATTAAAATTGAAAAAACAGTAACGGGACTATCCTTAACGGTTGCTTCCCGAACTGTGTAATGAAAGTGAAGATGAATGATGAGGGATTGTCATTATTCACTTTGGAGATCACGATAAGAAAGCCGTCTCCAAGATTTTTTTTTGAGGTACATATATGGTAAGAAGTCACTGCAACTATAATTAATTCATTCGCTTTGTACTAAAGAAAATTAAAAGGAATGGGTATCTGTCCTCGTCAGAAATCTCCATCTTGTAAGTAACATGCTTCTCCAAGGACTGCTGTATCAAGAAGGTTATGTTATACCCTGAATCGTCTTAGGTGTAATCAAAGTAACAGTTCACAAGCCTTGCATATTTGGGATTTTATCGATTCTTGATTGTACTCAAGTGAAAAAGTCCAGACGATAAATCAAATTATGGAGGAGTATTAAGTCCATTAATCCCTGAAAGGGCTGGACATGATACATCGTGCTACTCTTGAGGCTGTATCTATAAAATATTTGAAATCTGAACTTCCGACTGTGAGAGAGAAATGATACGAGAGAATAAAGAAATAGAGCTGTTTAGGATTACTAACGAACCACGAATAAAAAAAAATATGGAGAGCATACATCGAAGAGGTGTAGAACAACAGCTCTTAAAACAATAAAATAATGAAAGATTGTCTATCTGGGTCATATATTGAGGACAAAAACCGCATTTTTTTAAATTAATATTGATGGACATATTTAAGAATCAGCGCGGAATTTGTGTAAGGTGCCTGTCTTGGTTACGCAACATTCACGAATGGGCAGAGCAAGGTGCCCAGGCGGTTGGTACCTGTTTCCTACCGTCAGACAAGATTTTTTCAAGAGTGATCGCCAACGTCAAGGGGACCGGACATGATACATGCAGAAGATGCGAAAAATACGCAGCTTTAGAAATACCCTTGGCAAACTGATACATAGCGCATTTTTGCTTCTTATGATCTCAAAAAAAACACTGAAATTTGACACATTTTGACGGGTCTTAAGGAAAGTCATAAATTATATGTTTGTAAAGGCGCCTGATAGTAAACGCTCAAGATGAAACTTTTTGTTGACAACTTGAAGAGATTGTGACGAAGAAATTGTCCAATATGATAGAAAACGAAGGTCTTAATAAACAAGTTCAAAGCATATCAGTATCGTAAAAATTTCGTAAGCAGTATGAAGGAAAAACAAGACTCAATTCTATAAGTTTTTTGTCAGGAACAGTGAGAAACACGTTTCAGTGAGAAAATACACTAATTGGTCGGTATCGCCTCACCTAAGACCCGTAAAGTATTGCAGCTGACACACTCGTAGAAATAACAAAACAGTCTAGCACCCTAATATCCCGAAGATGGGGGTTTCTTGAACGAAAGTAGTACTGAATGTGATAGCGGGGACGTACAACACATGCTAATTTATACGAACATCGGGACTGTATGCTCTCGGCAGGACCTACTTGATGCAAATTATAGGGCGATCTATGTTGCCTCTTACTGGAAACACGTGGCATGATTTATGGTTTAGACACAGAAATTAATGATTTAATGAAGTATTTCTGTAAAAATGGACTTTATTTATTTCAGCACTTACCACCAGTTATGAAAAAAAGCAATCTGCGTTAGACGGTTGGTTGATTCCGACGCCAGGCAACGGATCTCAGCGCTCGGGTAACAATGCGAGATAAAAACAGTTAGATACATTGACGTGTTGACATAAATACTGCACGGTGATTGTGGTATCTATCTTGGTTGCTTAACCTCACACATATATTTCACAATAATAATCGTATATATTATGGAACCATTATTATTCCTAATATCCATTAATGACATTTCAGGAATTTTGAGGTGCGCTCATTTGATTTATGTTAATTATGTAAAAATGGTTTCTCACGACAACGACATAAGGATGCTTCAAACAAACCTCGATTCGCTGTGCGGTTGGCGTCGTAAAAATTATATGTGTCTTAACACGGATAAGTGTTATAAGATTACATTGACATACAACCACATCAAAGTTTTCAAAATGGTTAAGTGTTGCAAAGCAAAAAGATTATACATGATCCAGGTGCCCATTACGACTCTCGTCTTACATTCGATTATCATGTGAAGAAGTCCTTTAGATTGCTGGGATTCCTAATGAGAATTACAAGACCATTAAAGAATATTGTATAAGTCATTGGTAAGAAGCACCCTGGAGTATGCCTCCGTTATATGGAACCCTAAAAACAGATTGTATGTTGGTTTATTGAGGCCGTCCAGGGGCGATTTTTGAGGTGTATGTGTCATCGAGTTTTTTCTCATAAATGTTCTTTTTAATAATAATAATAAAATGACAATTTATGTACAGCACCGTTGAAAGAGCAAACTCTTCACAAAGGCGCTCTATCTCGGGGCTCGAATCCAATAACAAAGAAAATAAATCATGTCTTGGAGCTATGATAGCGCACAACCGAGTTATTATAATGCGATAAAATATTACATGACTTTAAGAGCGTAGTTTTGAATTCAAATCTACTTCGAAAGCGATATTTCTGCATTTTAAAAGACATTAAAGTATTTAAACTTGGATGGTTATCGACCAGATTATACATGCCATCACGCATATACATTTTAGAATAAGTAAAGATGCAAGCTCTCCACACCTACCTATCTACGAGTACACAAAGAGCCTTTGTCTACACTCAAACATGCCCTTATGTATGTTTCTTCTCTTCTCATGCTTCTTTCCTGTCCCTAAATCAAGATTTCTCCAACTATATCCTTATATTACATATTTTCTTAGAATTAGTTAACACCTACTTACTAACTTATAACTAGATAACAATTCTAACCACTAATTATTTTAGTACATAATTTAATACACGTACATGCCCTCGTTCAGGCTTCTTGCATTTATTAAAAAGCTGTATTATTTCTCAATAAATAAAAAATATAAAAAAAACACGAATAAGGATGTGTTGAGGAGTAAGTAACATACCATACGAATTACTAAACACTTGATTCTCTTATCATTTACAGTTATTTAGTAACATTAAGATGATTTTCATGCCCATATATTTCTCCAAAGTTTTTAGTCCGATTTTTTTATTATCTTAAGTTCACGGACAATAACGTGATAGATACAGTTACATTCATTGACGTTGTGTTATATCTTAATATTGCACGTCTGTTGTGATATTTTGCTTATTTAACCTTACACGCGATAGCTCGGAACTTGTGCTAAATGACACGTCACGCGTTGGTATTTATGGGGTCGTGGGTAAACAAGATTTCCGTTCCTCTTGGAAATTTCGTCATTCGTCATGGTGAAGAATCGTGATTTTCGTAAAACTACTATAATGGCTTTAGGACGATCAAATGTGTTTTCGGTTTTCTTTTTAGTTTCCATACTTCTATTCACTTCCTCTAAACATAACAAACGTCTATGGCACTGTTTAGTGATCAAAAACATTTAAAAAAAGACTAACGTTTCATTGTAGCATATATAAAAACCTGTCTACTTCAGAGGTCTCTTCAAGACTTTTACATCAACCTTCCGAAACTCGACAAGAAGTCCATTATACGCGGTAAGGCAAGCAACTTCAAAAGTTCAATCAGTATAACTGGGCTTTTAAACTTCCAATCTGAGATTTCCGGTTCTATTCCCGCCCGATACTTTCCTGTGAAGCGACTCAGTTATACCTAAAAAGTTTTTTAAGGAGTTCTTTCCTCAATTTATCCACCGAAATGTGGAAGATATCGATATTAAAAAATGTATTCAACAATGTCATTGTGTGCTAGTGGTAATGATTATAATAGCTCAGTTCTTGAATACGAAACAAGCACCAAAAACAATCTTAATTCACTTAATAATTTTCCGGCACATTTAATAAAAGTTTGTCTATTTTTCCTGATAGCAATTTGTATATGAATAAACAAATAGATTTATTTTAACGTTTAAGGAATCATATCCATATTAACAGGAGTAAACCATTAAAAAAATGGATGAACCAGGAAATAGATAAACTCATGGAGTGATTTTGGTTACTAAATACTATATTATAAATTACTACATGTTTATTTAAATATATATATATATATATATATATATATATATATATATATATATATATATATATATATATATATATATATATATATATATATATATATATATATATATATATATATATATATATATATATATATATATATATATATATATATATATATATATATATATATATATATATATATATATATATATATATATATATATATATATATATATATATATATATATATATTTATTTATATATATATATATATATATATATATATATATATATATATATATATATATATATATATATATATATATATATATATATATATATATATATATATATATATATATATATAAATATATATATATATATACATATATATATTATACAAATACGAAGTATTTGAAATAAGTCCGCAGGTCAAAATCCAAAAAATGTTAAGGTAAAGATTTTAAATTAATTCAGATATAACATATAAAATAACAAGGAGACCCAAGAGTATTTTTCTTTTCAATAAAGCTTATATCTGTCATGATGTAAACTATTTACAAAGCTGACATAAAACCTGTCTGGAGAAAGGTCCATTCGCCTAATGAATGACCCCTCCATTTTCAGGCACTAAATTTAGTTTGTTCTGTAATAGGATCACTGGAAATGTAACATGGAGATAAAGTTTACATGGTCTATTTTGAAATGTAACTAAAAAAATTAAAGATATATGATATTCTTCTTTGGAAAGTTTCCAAATCATTACAAATGTGTTTATTTTCTTCGAAAATTTCGTTTATTTACAAGTGAAACGGATACATCCCTAAACTTATTCTGTTTGCGTCCGCTTTACACAAAATTCAATCTCCAAAAAGCGTTGTTATAGTAAAATTGAAAAAAAAAGAAAGGAAATATCTGATGAGTACATGGATCAAGGTTGTTTTCGATAAAGAATATTTTATAATACAGAAATATTTTTGTAATATATTTATTTTAATGTTTACATATTTCAAAGCACACACATTAATTTATTTAATTTATTAACTCAGGGAAGTTTACATTTAATTTATTAACTTAGGGAAGCAAAGCTGACTGCTCATAGTAGAATCTTGGGACCTTAATATAAGGATATGGAAACAGGGATGAAATACAAATAAGACATGCGGTAGAAATTAGAGCATTGAGTAGAATGTGTGGAAAACATTATATAACACAATAAGGAAGTAGGAAATATGGAAAGAATACGAATTGAAATAAAATTAAAAACAACGGATCATAGAAATGGTTTTCACGTAAAAATAATGAATGATGAAAGATTAACATAAATAATATATATGAGTAATACAGAAGCACCAAGCAATTTGGGAACATTAAGAAAAATGCGGTGGTACCAAAATATTATATTCTGAAAGAGGGAAGAATAAAAAACCCATATAATAGGACCATGCGCATGTTGAGGTGTATGGACGAGGCAGAAGCGGAAGATGTATATCAGGATAGAATGAAGTGGAGATCTGTTATCTCTGCCTACGCCAATAGGGGCATAGCGTGATGGTGATGACGATGATGAACCTAGTTAAAAGTTCGCGTAATATTTACTAAAAAGTTATGTTTAACATCATAACTTGAACTCTTTATAACACGTCAGGTCTGGTATGATTGTTAGAGATTAATTGTTAGAAATATGTTTAAATAATTACGATTTAATGTCTCACTGGGTCATGTCACTAATATTTAATCATTGTGGAAAAGCCTACTGTAACCAACATAAAAAGGAGAAAAGAAGATTCTTTCTTATTACTTTTGGACTTTTCCCCCAAATTATATCTACGCGTAATTACTTTTCTATTCAGAAGGCTTTTATACCTATGTAAGCCTATATGTTTAATTTAAGTTATTATATTTTTCATATCCTCACGTAATACGCTTCTCTCTGAACCTTCAATTGTTATTGTACTCGTAGATCTCTTCTTCACAGTGCGATTAAGAACAAACTCGATTATTGTTCAATTATAGACTGGTTTATTTCTTCTGCAAAATGATGGCTTGTGTAGCATTACACCATTATGTCTAAAATGTATTGATTACGCCACAAAAGTTCTTCTTCTTCTTCTATGTATGAAACACCTCATATACAGGTCTCCAAACACCGCAGCCATATCAAAGCATCGTCAGATATAATGTGGAAATTCTACAGCTCACCTCCACACTCCCTGAAAATAGTATATAGGACACAAGTTCACGACATGTTCTGTTCAATTGTTATTGTACTCGTAGATCTCTTCTTCACAGTGCGATTAAGAACAAACTCGATTATTGTTCAATTATAGACTGGTTTATTTCTTCTGCAAAATGATGGCTTGTGTAGCATTACACCATTATGTCTAAAATATATTGATTACGCCACAAAAGTTCTTCTTCTTCTTCTATGTATGAAACACCTCATATACAGGTCTCCAAACACCGCAGCCATATCAAAGCATCGTCAGATATAATGTGGAAATTCTACAGCTCACCTCCACACTCCCTGAAAATAGTATATAGGACACAAGTTCACGACATGTTCTGTTGTTCATCACACCTGTAAATGCGAGTCAGCAAGTGCAGCCTTCTTCTGTCTGTTAAGAGAGCAATATAGAAGTTTAGATTGTGAAAATCCGGGATGCTTCTTTACAGTAATCTTTACAAATTCCCCATAGTCCACATTTCCCGCCTTTTATCTTCAATTGGACGTTTATCGATATTTTATCCTTCAGTATCAAAATCCGCTAAGTCCACAATAGTATTTTAATACCAACATATGTATGGGGAGAAAAACGTGCGTGTGGAAAAATACTGAAAGATGCCGAATAAATTATGTAGAAATGCGTGCACTGAGAAAAAGTACACGGAGTGACAATATATAACAAAATACGTTATGAAGTGGTTTGGGACGTATATAAACTAAAGGCAAGATTAGGCATGTAGAATGAATGAATCAAGAAAGACTAACAGCACAAATATACTGTACAAATGTGAGTGGAAAGCGTGGTAGAGGAAGGCCAAAGAAAGTGTGGTTGGGTCAAGTGAATGATAAAGAGATGGAAGGACATAGAAGTGGCGAATTTTTTGCTTCTTATGATCTCAAAAAAAAACAACTGAAATTTGACACATATTAGGGTCTTATAGAAAGTCATAAATTATGTATGATATTTGTAAAGGCGCCTGATAGTAAACACTCAAGATGAAATTTTTTGTTGACAACGTGAAGGGATTGTGACGAAGAAATTGTCTAATATGATAGAAAACGGAGGTCTTAATAAACAAGTCCAAAGCATATTGCTATCATAAATTATTCGAAAGCCCTATGAAGGAAAAACAAGATGGTGTATTGTAGGTATCGAGGTTGGAAAGTCTGGCGCTGTGTCATCTCTGTCTACCTCAACAGTGAAATGATGTGATGTTACGTATGAATATTGTCCTTCAAGTCAAAAGGAGTAACGAAACTTGAAGTGTTTCTTTAATAAACGATTTAACCATGGAGCATAAAAAAATGTTGAATAACCTTCGAATTTCCACAAAATCATGATAAAACAATACCTTGCATCTCACAAACAAGATAAAAAGTCGATAGAATATTCAACTTAATATTAAAAACAAATTGTAGCTACACATAAATAGGTATTCGTTGTTCTGTTTATATCAATACACTTTAAATTGTAGCTACACATAAATAGGTACTCGTTGTTCTGTTTATATCAATACACTTTAAATTGTAGCTACACATAAATAGGTACTCGTTGTTCTGTTTATATCAATACACTTTAAAGTATATAAAAGTCGTCGATACTAAAAGATTGTTCATATTTTGTAAAATTAAAGCTGTATGAGAAAAGAGGTATAGTTTCATCATGAGTAATATATAAATAAAGTTTTTTGTTTGTTTAATGATAAGGAGAGAGAAATTCTCGGCGATTAACTGGAAAGATTGGGCATAATGTAAAAAAAAATCAAAATAATGAGGGATAAACAATATTAACAATTATTCGTCTTATTAGGCTCTTCATGATGACATCCCTTGACTATTTAAGTAGCAGTTTTAAACAAAGATATGGTACCACAGTGAAACCATTCTTGTAAGTTCCTCATCAAGGAGATGTGTCTTCTTTCCGCAATTTTTCTACCCTCTCTCGCATTATACGAGTATGTATGATCCTAGTGTAGACGAAAGTAAAAAAAATATGTTCAAAATTACCTTATTTCTCTTTTAATTGATGGTGTATATAATTCTCTATCTTTAGTAATTCGTTTCAACATGTCGTCAATACGATTTTTTTCGAAGAGACTCTCAGCATGCTTCGATAGCACCACATTTCAAAAGCTACTTGATTCTTTGCAGTGGCCTGAGTAAGTAAGTGTCCATGATTACAACGCAAAACTAGCATAATACTCGTATATGTAAACAAGGTTAAAATTTTTGAAAAATGATAATAAACCTTTAGTTATATATCCTTAATTTCAGTAAGCTCGTGTTTTTAATATCAATTACAGAAATGTAATGCAGGTGATGACACTTAAAAAACGTTTATGATCTGGTACAAATAACGAGAGTTTATTAATATGCTCATGATGCGTTTATTTTTGAGCATATTAATAAACTCTCGTTAATGCTCACTGTTTGTAAACTCATGTTTCAACTATACCAACTAGACATTTACAACAATGTTATGCACTTATCATAAATAAAGATTTTCGACTGCGCGCGATAAAACTAGAGTTTATTAATAAATCCTCATTTTTTTGTCAACTTATGTTTTCCCTGTACATACTCGACATTTACGAAAATGTGATGCAGGTAATGTGACTTAATAAAGGTTTATGACCTCGCACGATGAAACTAGACTTTATTAATACATCCTCAAATTTCGTTAACTCATGTTTTCTCTGTACATACTCGACATTTACAAAAAAGTAATGCAGGTAATGACACTTAACGGAGGTTTTTGACCTCGTACGATGAAACTAGAGTTTTGGTGATTATTTTTTAAAACAAGCGAGCATACCTTACCAAAATGTGGGTGTTGGGAAGGCGGGTGTTGGTGCGGGTGTTTGGTATGCGGGCGACACTGCGCCAAAGCCTTTTTGATCCTGTGTGAATGTATGTAATGTAATGTATGGATTTTGTGAACAAGATAAAAATCTGAAAAAGGGTTGAATACAGGAAGACAAAACGTTGGGTATGTACCTACCTACTCGTAGGTATTCAGATGTATAACATTTCATATCGTCTACTCGTAATCCTGAAGTGATGGAGTGGTCACGAAGAGTCGTAAGGATAATAATATATTTATGAATAAAACGTTTGGTCCAAACTATCATACACATATTCTACATTCATATCATCACGCCGTATCCCTTGTGGGTAGGCAGAGAGAACAGATTTCCAAACTTTTATATTCATGCACACAACTTTCGAATTATCCTCATTCAAACATCTCGTCATGCAAAATCTTCCATTCTTCATTACTCTCACTTTACATCCATACATACATACCATCACGCCGTGTTCATGTGTGGTAACCAGAGAAAATAGACCTTCAAACGTTTCTATCCAATATTACAATTTTCGCGTCCTCGACATTCATGTTTCGCATCATGCACAATCTACCTACATTATTCATACTTTTTTCAAAATCCGGTTCACTTGATCCAGCCACGTTTTCCTCGGTCTAACTCTTTCTTGCACATCTGCACTATTGACTTGTATACTCGCTTAGTCATTCATTCTCTTCACATATCCAAACCATCTTAAAGCTTTTTTTATATACTTTCGTTACAGTATGTTATAACCTGGCGAACGTTTTTCCATGCGGCAATCTCTTCGCACCAGAAATATGAAAGTGAAAATTAAAATGGAACCCGCAATCTCTGGGTCAAAAGACTAGGCCACGGAGGTCATATTTATCCTACTTAAAAGTTGTAATATATTACATAAAGTGCTCCATTTACCTTGTTCCCTGTCGCTACCTTTCGTTCAATGTCACTTTCAACTCATTCATCGCACGTACACATACTGCTACAATAACAGGATAAAAATAATGAATAAAATTTTGGATTTTTTTATAAATACTACTTGTTCAATTGCACACTGACAATGATCGAGGAGACTATGGTCATATACAATATGTTCTGTGGAAAAGAACTATTATCAAAACCACAGTCTGCGAAGATCGCTAGTAAATTCACTACACCATAACATCACTAACTTAAATTTACAGCTAAGAACATAACACCGAAGGTCTTTTAACGTTTCTGAAATTATCCATGCGTTTTAACTTGCTCAATCAGGCACAAAATCATTAACAACGAATTTAATACCTCTAATATTAAAGACAAAACAAAAAGTTAAAGGCAGTCGAGGAAAACTTTATTAAACCATAAAAATTACATTTTAAATGAAATTTAAAAAAATAGGAGCGACTGAAGTGGGAGTCGTACGAGTGCGTCAGCATTGTATCAGGATATCTACCATAAATACACAGAAAACTTACCAAGGTAAGACAAACTATAAAGAAAACTTCATAAATCTTCTGATATACATAATAACACATTCGGCTTGAGGTGGAGTATAGTGTATGGTATGTGTGTAGTATCCATATAAAATCATAAATTGATAAGACCTCTCTAAAAAGGTTCGTCTCCAAGTGCTTCCTGAAGCTACACAAGCAAATCATATCTCTAATACATGCAGATAGACCATAAACCTAGACGCCAAAGTACGGACAACGGCCAAAGTCATATCACAATACCCAGCTGTATATGATTGATTCAAAATAATCTTTTTATTTTATGAAAACGAAATCGAACCCTACGTACTAATGCCCTCTGAAGCGACATTTCTCACAAAAAGATTCCATACAAACAATAGAGGTATCACATTAAGTGACTTGAATACAAAGAGATAAAGTGAAATCTACCCGTTTGCGAACCTTGTAAATATAAATTAAAGACAATATGAAAAATATTTTACCAATTTCTTTGAGGCCTCGGCCACACAGGTAGGAGCCTCGCTTGGTGTTAAGAGCTACGCTGCAAGCTAGGCGACATATCCTAGCGAACCAACGTACCGCATACTATCGCCATGGCCACACTGCACGCTACGAGCCACGCTACATGACGATTAGTCACCTCGTGAGTGTCCTAGCGAACAGACGTGTTGGTTAATTTTATTGTGTCACCAAGTGATTTTACAAGATTGCGAAAGTTTTAATAACAGCTGTGTATAAAAGTGAACCTTTGTGGAACCCATCGAGCAAATTATACAAATATGTACTTGTAATAAAATCACTTTGGAATGAAGTTGCACAGGAAGTAAATAAAGATGGTAAGTTGTAATTACTATAATTTGGTTAGTTTTGAGAGTGGCATCGTTTGTTGACTCAACCGCTCCCAAATGTCAAATAAATTTGTGCGAAGCACTTTGGTGTGGCCAAGCATGAAGTCACATAGTATATTAGTCACGTATCACCTAGCGAAGCACTTTGGTGTGGTTAGTGACAGGTTATCTTTAATCTTCATCGCCAATAAACTACACGTATGAAATATCGGCGATTTGTGAGGGAAGAAGCTCAGCGCAGGTTTTTAATTTTTTTTATTTATTTATTATTATACATGACAAGAAATATACATAATTTGCGAAAAAACAACAGGTAATTTAATTTAGACATACATTATTTTAATGGATCTGGGTTTGTCGCCTTTCATTTGTCGTATCCCCAGTAAACTAGGCTTTTGTCTGTATCTCATTGAGGATATTTAGCATGAAAAAATAAACCGATACTTCTTTCCGATTTTTGATTACACAAAAACAAAACCCCGTTGCACGTTCTCATCAACCTGACAAACAGTGACACTCAATTACAACTGGAAACATCATGCGGAATCAAACTCTTCACACATTATCACTCCAGAAAGACCAAACTTGTTCATCCCATAATATACCGCACACAATCATAAGAATAAAAATTAACACAAAAATATACAGAAACACAAATACAAAACAACAAGAAGAAAGCCACACTCAAGAGCCCACACAAATCTTTTCCACACGTCATTCATCCTGAAAGCCCAAGTACTCAAAATCCTGTCGCAATATCAACCACGCTCCGATCGACTGTCTAAATGGTTTTCCTTCCTTTATCTTTATTGAATTCGGCACGCCATTGTACGTCATGGAAGCCAAATAAGCATATTGCCTTTGGGCAAAAGATGTTTTAACTCTAGGGATGGTGAACATTTCATTAGTTGGCATGCGTGTCATGTGTCTCTGCTGAGTCTGCATCTTCCCTTTCTCTCGATGGTAGTGCCAGAGAATGGATTTGAGATGCAAATTGGCTATGTTCAGGACCCGATACTCTCTGAAAAGCTCCGCCGTGGGATACCGGGCAGGAAGTTTATTAATTATTTTCACAATCAATTTTTGGAAAACCTGCAATATGTGCTTTTGGGTTAAGGTGCATCCCCCCAAACTGACATAAGGCGAAGTATATACTTTTAAGAATATTTTTACTAAGGTTTGAACCTGGTAATCTGCTACATCGAAGACAAGTGCATAAGCCACGCGACCAAGATACTTTTAATATGTCTTAAATGCATTTAATGTCATATCAAAATTAATGTATTATATTAAAATATGTTCATTGCGGAATGATTTATTGAAAAAAATAATTAGAATGAAAAAAATATATATTAAAAGGCGAGAAAAATAGCAGAAAAATGTGAAAAGGAGAAAACATCTTACTAAAGAGAAAATTACTAACTCGATTAAGTTCTGAAACTCTGGCAGAGAAGAACCGCACACTTGAGAAGGGAAAAATGCGGTTCAGATTGTTTGAAATCAAGGAACAAATGGTATGAGGATTTTTTATTTATTTTAGTCTTAAAATAATCTTAATAAAAAAATTTTGTTTAACGAAATGCGTTATACTAAAAATTTTGTCAATGAGTTTTTATATTTTCATTTACAAATACGCTACAATCAAGCATGAGTTTTAAAGGACTTAAATATGTTGCAATCATGTTTGATTAAAAAACTTAATTTGAATGCACTTACACATTAATAAATAAATATATATAGTGCAAATTTAAGTTGAAAGCGTGATAAAGGAAGAAGACCATGGAAAATAGTTGAATGAAGTAAACGACATGTTAAATGAAGGAAACGTAAAAAGTCAGAGAAATCGTAGGAGTTGTATGAAAAAATTAAAGAAGTTTATGAACTTTTTTAATTTTTCTTATTGTAATCACCAAGCAACCATTTTTACAATTCATCAATCGCTAGGCTACGTGGAATGGGAACACAGTACCAACACTTGATAGACCCATTTCAATTATCCTTGAACTTATATAAATTGATTTTGAAGACGATTTTTCTTGACTCGAGTATTTTAGTGAAATTTTCATGATTCTTTTTTCGTGGATGATGATGAATTGTTGGTTCTTTCAACTGTTTTAACTTATTGTTGTATTATTAACGTAGTTTTTATTTTTGTATATTCTTGAACTAAAGGTTATTCTAAAAAAAATTAAAATAAATATAATAAAAAAACTCAGGTTATCGTGCGAAAAGTCCGCAAATACTATCCCAAGTGGGGGAAATTTGATGGATAAAATATGCTCGGATGTCCTCGATGTTATCAACATGGTGCAACAACGGTAACGATGATTGCATATGAACATTAGAGTGTGCGCGTGCCTTAATGCTACGTTGTACATTACCAGTTTGGAGTTCTAGCGGTCACGTTACGGCGCTTGGTTCACCGCATTGGAGTAAAAGACTTGTTGCAACGTACCTGTAATAGAAAAAAAATTATTGAAGAAAATAGAACGTGATGGGACAACGTTATTCATCGTGCCGTATCATGTCGAGGTGACAGTCAATTTAATACATAACAGTATTTTATAAAAGAACTATGAAGTTCTTCCTAATTTCGATGAATAACATTGGGACCAGCCAACCAGATAAATAAAGAGTTCGAATAATTCACTGTGGCACCGACGCGCTTATAACCTTTATTCTATACCCTAGTTGGTGAGACGCATGTCTCCCAGCCCGGAGGTTACGGGTTTGAATCCCGTTGGAGCACAGTTTTTTTTAAAAGGATTCTAGTCTGTGTTTCACTCAAGACCTATTTAACATCTTTCTGGTTGGTTGATGATTACCACATGGCAATAAGCCCGCCAGATTGTACTGTATGTAACGAAAGTATAATACAATAAAGCGCCCTTGGGGTGTCTCAAAATCACTGACGAATTTATTAAGCTTTAAATCAATTTTCATGGCGCCGTTTAGTGAGCTAAGTCACTGCAAGGGTGATTTTTATTTGCTATAATAGCATGACTAAAAAAGAGTGCAATGCGCTAAGCCTCCCGATACTCCAGAAGAGGTTAAAATTTATTACCGTCATCATAACATATTAGTATATATCGATTTTTAATTATCAAATAATATGTTTATATACAGTGTGCAAAATGGTGCAATGCAACACGATGCTTAGTTTTACAAAAAGAGACCAAAATATAACCAAAATAGTTTAATAAATATGGATAGTAAATAACACCTGAAAAACAATACTGATCGTTATATAAAGATATAAAATAATATATTTAAAAAAAAAACCCTTTTGTGTTGTAAGAAGAAGCAGATTTTAGCTCCATTGAACAACAACTGACGATGATACCCAGTTATATAAAGTTTAATAATGACATTTTTAGATTCGGTACTACAGGACCAAAATTCCATGTTTATTATGCTTTAAAGACGACCTCGGTAGCCTACTTGATAAAACACCCATTTTCTAGCCCGGGGGTTACGATTTCAATTCCCTTTGGTAACCAGTTTTTTTTAAAGGGTTCTAGTCTGATGTTCACTTAAGACTTTAATTAACACCTTTCTGTTTAGCAGTATGAGATTATTACGGTCAATAAACCCGCTAAACTGTTTTTGTATACAACGCAAATGTAAAAAAAATATTAAAATAAAAAGTGTGTACAAAGTTGCATTAAAATACCGTAATAAATTATATTAATATGTTTGTTTATTGTACAAAGTACTTAAAAAATGCTCATATTTATTGATAAAATCATTTGAACAACATAATGTCCTTAAAATACCCTACATAATAGATAATATAAACGAATCACGAAATAATCCAATAGTTGAAAAATTACATTTAAATTGGAAGTGATCACTGATTGAGCTTCAAAATAATACAAAACTAAAGATAAAATTGCAAAAGATAACACAACATTTAAAAAAAAAACTTTGAAGCATCTTAAACAATAAAAGGTAAAAAAACTTCTTCATACTAGCAGCAAAAATACGTACAGGTGTTTTTGTGATAATTCAGTCCAAAGTATGCCTACAAAATGTCCAACAAATAATTGACAGAAAAAAACTGGGTTATACTTTTTACATAAGACAAGTTATGAGGCGTAATAATATATTCTCCCCTTTCCTCTTCATAAAAAAAACCGGAATTATTTAAACTGGAAAAAGTTAGCTGAAAATAGCTGGCTGGAACAGGTCACCCACCCCCCACTTAATTTATCGTTCATTTGCGTAAATTTTATTACAAAAATAAAACCACCCCTGACCCAGTTCGCGGGGGTAGACATTTAATATTTCTAATCTTCTCACTTCGTTTAACACGACATGCTTTAGTTACGATTTCTTCATTACTCGCTTCTGTGAATCTCTCTATCTTTCGCCTTTATTATCTTTGAAGCTAAAGCAGTGCTGCTTAAAAAATGTGGTCGCGATATCTCAATTTTTTTTCATGAAACACAACCATATGGTATAGATTCATTTATGCGATACATGCAATCATGTTATCAAACAATGCCATTTTTAAGGAAGGCAGAGAAGACAATTATCCTTACTTTTGTATTTTGTTACACTTTCATTGTATAAAATACAACCAACTAGAAAGGTGTTAAAAATGTCTTGAAATAAAATCAAAGTGCCCTTCTTAAAAAAAATGAGCACTAACGATAGTGGAACCCGCAGTTTCAAACTAGGAAGATAGTTTCTATCAAAACACATAGAGTGTACATTTTCATTATTTTTCGATCTTCCTCTTTTTCGTATTTCATTCATTTCAGTCCTTAAAATCGAAGACATTCCAAAATTCCTTACTTAATTGCAGTATTCGTCTAAAAAGCAGTAATCTCAAATCCGTGCGCAATTCTTTAAAACTTTCAGTCCTCGCATCAGTCTTCTTTAAATATTTGGGCATAACTTCCATAAAGTCCAAGATCCAACGAAATAGGGAGCATCATTCCGGAAGCTAAGGCTCTGCAGAATTTGTACCGACTTCTGAATCGGTAATTAAAATCATAAATCACATATATTGTGAGATTGAGACTAGTAGACTTAAGTTGTTGAATAAAATGTCGCCAAAACATTCTGCGGACTTTTTATTTTTTTTCATCACCATTGAGGATCGAACCACAAACTCCCACACGATGATCATAATTCTATCTCTATATTTCGGGCATCTTCAATTCACACGAGGTGCATTCACTCAAATATTGTGACCTTCGTTACATAAATGTATTTTTAGACCGAACTTTGAACCGTCTCTTTTGAAATAGCACATTGCCACGGACAAGGCACATTGCCACGCCTTTCTATCGACAACATAAGCTTTGCCTCATCCACGTTCAAACATCTCATCATATAAGAGTATGGTTTCTGCTTCTCATACATCTAACCTTTCCCTTTTTCGTTCAACTTGATCCAATCATTACTGACTTTATTATATATTGATATTTCCAGATACATTTAATCTGCTCTTATCATTTATTTTTCAATTACGGGGTTTCACTTCTGTACATCAAGGTGTGGGTTAACATACCAGTGCACATTATAACTTGATGTTTTGCAAATATAGTATGTACTTACTGCGCCATTGACGATGTTTATTGATGCAACACGCCTATTAATATATTTTTCTCTTCTTATCTTATCACATCGCGAAATCACACTACTACATATATGTTATGTAGCTAGTCTCAATACTTTTTTTTAAACATTTATCAACTTGATCTAATATTTCATTATTCACCTTTACATTGCAAATACTGATAAAGCCATAACAGTTTGTTTAAAACAACATCACTTTTATTTACTTATATTCAATCTTATAATACATATTTTAAAAACACTGCTAATATTTTTTCATACTTCATATTTTTCAACTAATACTATTTGATATTTTTCCTTTTTTTATATTATAATAAAATATGAACATAACATATTTTGAGAAGCACTGAAAGGAAGCCAGTTCTCAAGTTGAATATTTTATTAATGCAAAGAAATTATGAAATAATTTCAGTTTGCAAAACGTCTAAACGTGTCGTGCTTTGAACTTTCACACAAGAAAGTGTACGCGTGTGTGATTGCGTATTTCAGGCATGACACACTCGTTTTTCTAATTAATCATGTGCAAAATTATATATACACACTGAAGGGCGTCTGAAAACGTATGAATTAACACATGATATGAGATCAAAAGTACCTACGCAAGATAAAACAATTCTGTTAGGAGTTTTGGGCTCAAGTCAAAGTTTAAAACAAATTTTAATGTTTGGGCAAAAGGATGTTACGCATCGCTTTCACCAATTACAATAAGACTTAATTGTCAAGTGTATTCTACTCGTAGTACACATCACTTCTTAAAGGATCGATTAATAAAACTTGATATCTTATTGGATAATTTTCTAGTACATTCTCATCGCATTATGTTACCACGTCCGTGACTTAGTTGATAAGACGCATGCCCTCCAACACGAGACTTAAAGGTTCGATTCTCGTATATAAACTAATCCTTTTTATAAGAGTATTTTAAATTCTTTATCTGTTTTATTTTTGCACTATTCCTATGGGTTGGACTGCTAGCTTTCCCTCCATCTCTTTGGGAATCTGCTTGGTAGATAACTCTCTGTGGGGTAACTATGAGAAACTATACGGTAAATCCATGTCTCATTCGTCAGAGCATAACCAATTTTTGAAAAAAATCCAGTCTGATTTTCCCTTAAGTTTTGATAAACACCTTTGTAATTTGTTGGAAGAAGTAGCCACATGACAATAAACCCTCCAAGCTATATTGTTCACAGTGAATGCGTAATATAATAAAAGAAGATGTTAAACGATCTGAATATGAAGAAAAGTAACGGGGAAATTAACGTTGCGATAATATTACAATAAAAAGTTTATTTTTTGCAATTTAACTGTACCTCAATTAAAATTATACTGCGAGAAATTTCAAATATAGTCTGCAAATTATTTTTATTTGCCGTACAGATTCAATAACCAGGTCCCCGTTTCACGCAAGGAAGGCCTGGGTTAATCCAATTGGCTCACCAGGATTTTGCTCAGGTCAAACTAACCCTTGTCAAAAGCTTAATATTGAAGCGTGAAAGTGGTAAATTATCACAACAATTCAGAATCGTAATACAAGGATTGACCTTAACGTTAAAAATAACTACGGTTTGATACAATAATAAATTCAACCCAAACCTGACTGGACTTCATTCATGATTATGAAGGAAAATATCAAATTGTGGTGGAAATATGATAATCAATTATATTTGTCAATCAGTTAATAATATAGTAAATGGGACCAATTTTAAGAGAACAAAGTAAAAGTTGATATGACACGAAGCTGTTAATCTTAATATCGACTTCTGTATACTAAATTTGCGTCGTTGCATATTCTTCGTATTTCTCTGTAGTATTGAACACTTACTCACAGACTCAACTAGACGGACTTTGGTTATTCAGAGTAGAACAGTTCTGTGGCGTTATGGCAGAAGTTGATATGTCCGTTTTACCTTAGTTTACAGGAGAAGCAATATTAACTTTGATAAGCTGTTAAAATCAGTACAAATAAGCATTTTTTAAGTTTTTCTAAACAATATATCTTTTGTTTGGATAATGACTGACACCATTTTTTGCCACAACATGCTGAGAAATATTTTATATAAATTGGGAGAATAAACACAAAATGACAAAAAACGGACATATCAACTTCTGCCATAACACCACAGAGTTAGTCCATATATTTGTCAGACTTGTGATAGCTGATTTTGCCATTCCAACTCATCTTCAGATCTCTGTTTCACATCGTCCATTCCTCGAGACAAGAGCACCTAGGCAGGATGCAAAGTGAAAAATGTGAAATCCTTCAATTACAGGGGAAAATTCGGTACAAAAGAAATGCGGGAAGAAGACGCTGGATCTCCTAGGTGAAAAACTTCCGGTAGTAGTTTCAATCCAGTATGAGCATTGTGTGGATTTGCATATGACTTTTCAGCAAGAGTTAAGTTAAGAAGATGACTTAAATAAATTTAATAATTTTGCTTTTTTATTGTGAGGGACTCGACTTATTCTGGGACTGCCTTTATTGTATTGTATAAAAGTACTTGATTTTCGATTGTTATTTTTGTAATGTTTTTGTATCAAAAGGCCCAATAAAGCGTTAAAATAAATAGACGAAACGTCAGTCTGTTTTATCACGTCCCAGCTTCACACAACAGCACCACAAGTTGTTTGGAAAATGTTATTATTGTCAATAAGCCTTCCCGATTTAAGTGTATTCAAAGGGAGTGAAATCCAAAACCAAAACCAAATGTTATTTATTAAATATTCTGGCTCAGCGTTTCTTTCAATAAAATTTACTTTCTTCATTTTATCATTCAACAGATTTAATACAGGGAAAATATTCTGAGCTAGGAATGGTTGATTATCAGCCATTCAATTCAACAGGAGAAAATTATTTTACAAGAGATTTGTAAAGGAAAGATCACATGAAAAAATATTGTATATGGTGACAATTTTGCAGAAATAAACGTACAAAATACCAAACTTATTTATCAAGATGACCTTGTTAAGGGCGAAAGGGGCTAAGTCACGTGTATCATATGTTTTTTCAACAAAACATCGAGAATTTTTCCGGCCACAAGGATTGTGAAAGTTGTTTATTTCCGTTCTCTCAATTTCCCTGCGCTGGGACTTTCATTCGTTTACAATTACCAGGAAAACTCTAGAAATAGTTAAATCCGCTCATAAAAAACGGTGAATATGCGTTTCATGTTTTGTACCAAGAGCGCTAGATAAAGAAACGCCTCTATCATGTAAAAATAAATATACTGTTGGGGTGTTATTTATAGTCAACACGAGTGAGTGGTTCACTTTTTCGTAACGTTCAGTTCCCAACACGAAAAGCTTTGAGACATGACTGATTCGTTGCACCGTTGAAATTAAATACCAACTACTCACATTTGATATATAGATTAAGTATAAAACGTTTGCTGATTTTTTCCACGAAAACTAAAAAATATATCTGTTTCACAATTTCTGTTTGACGTCATTTTAACAGTTGTAATTATTTAGTCATTGAGTTTAGAGAGTTGTGGTCAACGTCTATGTAAGCAGTCTTGGCAACACACTTAGCACACAACGTCTATGTAAGCAGTCTTGGCAACACACTTAGCACACAACGTCTATGTAAGCAGTCTTGGCAACACACTTAGCACACAACGTCTATGTAAGCAGTCTTGGCAACACACTTAGCATACAACGTCTATGTAAGCAGTCTTGGCAACACACTTAGCACATAAACGACCTCCGCGGCCTTATTAAATTGTTTAGAAGATAAGGACGAGAAATATTTTGAGATAAATAATGAAGTACATCTGATTGAGCCAGGAAAATCGTTATAAAGTCGAGCCGAGTGACCAACAAAATATGATGAGTATAATGATTTGTAAATTTTTGGAATACAAAGGACTTTGCAATCAATAATAGATCGGAGAGACAGTACATGGTTAAAAAGAAAATTGAATAAGAAATTATATATTAAATATTAGGGGTACCCATAAGTAACGTCGGTTTTTTCAATGAAATTCAAAACATTTTTTCTTATACTTTATTTAACTTTTCTTATACAAAATAATTCCCCATATTATCTATAACCTTCTGCCACCTTTCTTTCAAATCATCCATGCCCTTCTTGTAAAATTCAGCGGGTTTTGACTGAAAATAGTCTAAAAGGGCTGTATTCACCTCTTCTAAGGAATTAAAATTTTGATATCTTAGAAAATGTTCCATAGAACGAAATAAGTGAAAATCAGATGGTGCGAGATCCGGCGAGTATGGAGGATGCAACAGGGTGACCCAACTAAGATCCTGAAGTTTTTCACGCGTCAATTTCGGTCGCGCGTTATCATGCTGAAGAGTAATGGTGCGTCTATTCACCAAAGCTGGCCTCTTTTGGTAC
Source organism: Odontocerum albicorne (assembly GCA_949825065.1). Lineage (NCBI taxonomy): Eukaryota > Metazoa > Arthropoda > Insecta > Trichoptera > Odontoceridae > Odontocerum > Odontocerum albicorne. The sequence continues at coordinate 23,366,767 of OX463853.1, forward strand.
AATGCTTCATTCAATCTATCCAACTGTTGACAGTATAACTCTGCCGACACTGTCCGACATTGTGGCAATAGTTTGAAGTAAATTATTCCTTTAGAATCCCACCATACACACAATAACACTTTTTTAGAATGCAATGACCGTTTAGGGATTGAAACAGCCTTTTGTCCGCGTTTTAACCATTGTTTTTTTTCGTTACGTTTGAATAGAAACCCCATTTCTCATCACCAGTCTCTAAGTCACAAAGAAATGGGCTTAATCGTTCTTTTTCTTGCAATAATCGGCTGGTGCTGAGCCGTTGAGCCATGTTGCGGTCGGTCAATGCGTGTGGGATCCAAACACCTTCTTTTTGAATCTTGCCCAACTTCTTTAGGATCCTCTGAGTACTGGACCAGGATGTACCGACCTTTTCTGATATTTTTTTAATGGTCAGCATCGGATCGTCTTCGATTGCAGACTTCAGGGCTGCTTCATCCGCCTGGACGCGTCGTCCACTTCGAGGCTCGTTTTCCAAACACAAATCACCAGATTTAAATTTTTTCAACCATCGTTGGCATTTCCTGATATTCAATATGTCACCGTAAATCTCGCAGATATCCTTCGTAGCCTCTGTCGCTTTCTTTTTCAAATGATATTGAAAAAGTATACAGCTCCGCAGATGTTGTTTTGATAGACACGTCTCTTCCATTGTCTTCAGAGGGATAAAATAAACCGTTTTTTTTTGTCTCAAGACCACGAGCAGATAGCCGCTACACAAGAGAAACTTATAACACGTCCTTACTGCCTAACAGACTGAATGAGACTATTTTAAAGATGGCGCATCAACAAAAACCACATTACATATGGGTACCCCTATTGGCTTGTGAGGTATATTCAATTGGGCAGGGTATAATAATAGGTATTTTGCCGTTACTGGCCCTGTAGTGTGTAATGGTTAGCCTCAAAGTGTTACGACATATGGGTGGCACGTGCAACTTTAAGAAGCACTTGAATACAAGCTTTTTGGGGGTCTTATCAAAATGTGTGATTATGTATGAACACTACACACATACACTACATCTAAAGCCGAATGTATTTCTATTACATTATCAATAAAGGTTTCTTTGTAATTCGTCTGTGGTTGGTAAGTTTCATGCGGTTTTATACCAAATATGCTTTTCAAGACATATGCAGACTAGGAAAAGTTCCTAAACTAATGGTACTAAGCTATCACTTTCCTAGCCTTATACTAAACGTTTTTTTTATCAATATTTTTAATATGTCATGAATGTAGGTTCGAATCCCGAGTTTGAGCGCCGTTGAGGATAATGTGATCTGAGAACGGCGCTATTTAAATAGTCCTATTACTATTATTATTATCATTATCACAAAAAATTAAAGGTCGCCGATTTTTTATACAAAAATTATCGATTGAACAGAAAAGAAAAAAAAATTCAAGTTAGAGACTAGAAAAAAATCCTTCATGGTTCCGAATAACTTGTGCTGAAACACAGAGGTAACCACTGAAAACATATTTTCTCTTGAATACCAATTTATTTATATATAATAAAAAAATCGCGGATCTCCCACAGTGATTTGAAAACGTCTAAAACTTGAATAAATATGAATTTCATTTGAAACTTTCCATATTAATTGAAGCGGAGAGTATATTTTTATATTTTATATCAACGTTTTGTTTCTTGGTTTCGCGCTAATGAAATGATCAATAAAAATGTTGTTTTTGCGAGAAAACAAAACTTAATAAATGTTTGTCAAGTCTAACGTTTTCCCGCTTAGATTTCTTTCGTATTCTTATATTCAAACATAAATTTATTATTTTTATATAAGATTTTAATGCTCCCAATTTCAAACATTATTTTTAAATTATGGTATACTCGTATAAGTATGAAAAAACTAAAACTAGAGGAGATGGAGATTTTCCATACATCTCATTGATAAATAGCTTATTATTCATAAATATAATATAACTCACTAACATTATATTTACCAACACCTTGTTGTTAAAATTACTAAGAAACAATTAAATATCAATATTAGTATTGGAAGTGGTTGAATATGTGACAATGATTTTAAGGCTTTTATATAAAGATTAAACTAAAGACCCTTTTTCTAAATAACTCCTTTAGAAGGGGGTGTTCTAAATAAAACAGATTAAATTAAGAGTTAAATCAGATAACTTTTGAATCAAAGCTGATTTAGCTAAAAGAAAACAATTATTTTTATTTATTTCTTACGACCACCGTTCAATTGGAATATTTAATGTATTTATATATTATTATGTATTGTATTGTATTACATTTTGATTGTACAAAGTAAAACCTGGCCGTTATATTAAACACTGGAACCCTTATTTAAAAAAAAATCTGAGTATAGTCGGAAATCGAGCCCGGAACCATCGGTGTTCAAAACAATTGTCTTACCAACTAGAACATGGATGACGTCAGGAATATATTTTTTTATTTGTTACTCTGTTTTTTCGTTATATCGTATTGATGGAAATAAAACCAGAAATCGGAGCAAACGAAAAAAACCTCCATCTTCATCACAGCCATACCTTGTTAAAAAAATTAATACATTTCAAGTTAAATTAGAATATTAATCATCTTATTAATGAGAAAAAAAGCTTTAAAAGTAAAAGATAAAACTTAAAAAAATTTAATTAAAAAAAATCTTTGATCTGAAAAAAAAACAAGCTTTCTAAATTTTAAAAAGTATTTATAATACATTAATCTCATTATTGTTAATAATCCAATTAAATTTTATTACAATTCCCTTCGCAATCTGTTTTCTGTTTCAATACAACCTTAGCCCGCAATCCCACCCTTAACTTATCACTTATGATACTTCTCTCCTACTTTGATGATAAATATAGTTCTTAAGAAAATATGTTAAAATGCTAATAAATTAAGTCAATATTTAACTGTCGCAGAATACTGAGCTCTTTGAAACCGAATATTTGTTCCAAGAAATTTTCTGTATAACCAAGTTCAAGCATTTTCTTTTATAAATACGATACGATAGGTTATCCCTTGTGATTTAAGATGATTGTTAGCCATATTTAGATAGAAGACGCCTATGCGTGTATTGGTTTAAAGTGTACAAGCTGTTGCATATCGGCAAACACAATATTGACAGAGAAAGCCGAGGAAATTAAATATCCGAGGAATTTAAATATCCAAGACAATCGGCAGGTATAATCCGCTACAGCCTTAGTACTATTTTTGCGTTGCTCATTAACCCAAAGAATTTATAAGCAGCATATAAACTACAGAAAAAGAAATTTAGGTGATAAATTGTATAAGAGTAAAACCATTCCGGAAGTGAATCCGCCAGGAATCGAACATGGGGTGAGGCACGCTTAGCTTGAATGATAACCGTTAGACCAGAACCAGCGACTTTTTAAAAATCAATATTTCAATTCATACTAAAAAAATGTTCAGTTGAAGACCCAAACTCGTCGAAGATAAAGATTTTAACATTTTCAATTAATAAATTGTTTCATCTTCTTACGAGTATCTTAGACCCGAACGAGTAATTCGGATATGTTAAGACTATTTACAATATACAATGATATACTCGTATTTGCCTCAAGCAACCGAGTCTTGACATGTTACCTTTTATAAAATGAACGAGTTTGTAATACAAATTACACACTTTTTTTATGTTATTATTTTATAAAGCTAACATAAACAAGTTTAACCCTATTACATATAAAAAAAATAAAATGATATGTAGGACAATAAGATTAGTTAAGTAATAAATTTGTATATAGGTATAGCCTTGACAAATATTTGTACAATATATTACTTTGTTAAATTTTAAAAAAGGCATTATTGTTAAGCAGAAACAACCAACTCCCATTAATAAGAAAGCTCAAAATACTTTATTTAAAAAGCAACAGCCTGTTAAACGAAGTTCTACTTATTGTCAATCTAAATAGATCAATATTTCTGTACCTCTAATAGTTTTCAGGAAAATAAAACCACGTCTTTTTCAATATACTCGTAGTTGGATTAGATGTTGCTCCCGTCAGCAACTTAAAGATTATAATAAGAGACACTCTCATCCCTCCTCATACTTAGAATGTAGTACCCCAACAAACCTAGAAGAAACTTTGTGGGTTAGAGCAACGGATAGAAACCGAATTCATATAAGTAGAGATATCATAAAAAAATCTTTTGCACTATCTCCACTATTCGAGAGTATAACGAACCTTCCGTGGACTCCACACCAAGCAGACTCACACAGTTATTTCACGTGATGGGCCTACTGTGTTCTTATTATGTCACGCAACCGTTTCACTAATCGACTTTCGGGTTAAGAACCACTGGATTAGGCACGAAACTTGTGAATCGGCATTTAACATCTTGACAATACTACCGCACATGACGATGTAAAATCGCTGAAATTCGAACTCGGCGCGTGCGAGCATTGTTACCAAACGAACTTTTTTACCAGATAAATGTCATTTTTGAAAGAAGAAAATGAAATAAGTAATAGAAAGCATATTTACAAAAAATATTAAGAAAGAAGAAAAATTGTAGAAGCTGTATACGAACGAGTATAGATGTGAAATATTTGTGTCGAGTTAGAATAGTCTAACCATCTGTCCTATCTGTCTATCAGTATGAATGTAGCATGTATGGCTGTAGATAGTAGTTTTTTTAGTATCATCGGGGAAAATCGATCCTGAAACCCTTTGGATAAAATTCAAGTATATTATCAACTAGGCCACGGAGGTCATCAAATCCCACTAAATATAAATATAAAGCAATCAGTGAAATAATGTTCATTCACACGGAACATCTAAAAGGACGACAGCTTATTTAAATTAAAAATATTACTGACCTACTTTTTTACATAAATAAACATGGTGCACACACGTTTGAGATTGCTTGTTGCATTCTTGGTGTAAATTTTTGCCATGTGTACGAGTAACTCATGTCTTCTGTTTCTGTATGAATATGTTTTATAGCACGAAGTAAAAAGAATTCTCCGTCGTGAATTACTTAATAAGCCTTCGACACTGATAATATGATTCGCATGTTTTGAATTCTCTCGAAGTATGTTTACGAGAAGATATTCACATCAAAACACGTTCACATCGAAGATATTGGAAGAATATCAGCAGCAATAGAGGTGATTATCAGCAGCAATACCGGAATTTTTAATTGATGTTGGCTGCTATTAATGAAATCTTGGTCCCAACATTAGGATATGCCAGCGAAATTTGTATGACGCAAAAAAGAATTCAAGATATTATATATGCGGTAGAAATGAGAGCCTTGCGTAGAATGTACGGGAAAATAAAGTAAAACTAAAAATGGAATGAAGACCTAAGGAAAGAAACCGAACTAAAAGCAGATGCAGTTCTTAAAATGAATATTGAGATGGTTCAGCCAGGTAGAAAGAATGAATAATGAAAGATATGCCAAAATATTCTATATAAATAGTATAGGAGGTATGAGAAGTTTGGACAGACCTAAAATAAACGAGGTACTACCAAGTGAGTCAAATTTGGAAAAAGGGAAAAGTTAAAGGAGTGAAAATCCTTTATAATAGGAGAGTGTGCATCACGAGCTGTATGGCATAAGGTCAACCTTATGTCATCAGCTCGTGATGCATACTCTCATATTATAAAGGACTTTCACTCCTTAAACTCGAAAAGTGAAAAATGTGTCCAAGTACAATTCAAGGGTGCAAGGTGGAAGAGGTCGTCGTTCGTTGCTGGGCCTCGTAATCAAGGGTCCCATTGCCATATCAATGACAATTCAGTTGGAAAGTGATGTTGCGCTGTACAGTTTATGTTTTTAAGTGAGTGAGCCGTTGCACACCAGCAAACTCACCGGCCACACCGCTGTACTGGATCCGATGGCATACCAAAGTGAGATGATCTGAACACACCGACATGTTTTTTTTTTCTCTTTAAAATAAATAGATATGACCGAAGTTATATGTATCTTTATAGACACGAATACTAGGAAGTAAAAATGTCAGTGTCATTCGAGGGGAGTAGCAAAGTGTGGGGTTTAAACAGACGACCTTCCGGTTTCGTTACCAGGTGGATCTTGAAATTAACGAGACATAGAAGCGCTCTTTTGAGCAGGGCATGCCACACTCTTAGTTGTACGGCCCAATATGATGCTGAAATCCTGAGAAGAGTTTTAGACTTATCCATTATATGTGAAACATTATTTTTCATTTGTGAAGCTTAATTTTTATGCGGAATTTTTATGATAGAGATACAATGAAATCGGGCATAAATTTAATCAGCATGCATCGTTAACCATGAACCGGGTGGAGCACATAATGTAATAGCTGATGTTATTATACCGTTTTATGTTAAAAGCATCTACCGTTATTTTGTTATCTGTAAACTTCACCGAATATTATGTATCGTGTCATAATCGACGAAGTTTTCATAGTATTCGTTAATCCCTTTACGGAACACAATAACACATTTGGTTTCGTGATGACTTTCTTACAACATCAAAATTATGTATCTTGAAATGTCTCCTAATGAGACATATATTATATTATTGTTCTTATGAATACGCTAAATGACCTCTTAACATAAACCCCAAATTAGTTTACCATTAAAACAACTTTAATTGTCTCAGTAATGGTTATATATTATATTTATTTTTATTATTTTTATTTTCGTGGACTTAGCACATATGTCTTTCTTGTTTTCAATATTAAAAAAAAATTACTTCTTTAAGTAACGAGTATGTAACTTAAAAACAACATGGTAATACCTTCACTGCAATAAGTAAAAAATGTGTCTCTTTCGATGTCTCTTAAAGGAATATGACATATATTGTTCTTAGGAATACGCTTAACGAATTCTTCACATAAACTCCAAATTAGTTTACCAGTAAAACAACTTTAATTGAATCAGTTATGGTCATGTAATATATTTACTTTTATTATTTTTCTTTTCGTAGACTTAAAACATAGCTTTCTTGTTTTCAATATTAAAAAAATTATTTCTTTAAGTTATTTGACTTTGAAATAACGTGGTAATACCTTCACTGCAATAAGTAAAAAATATAGTAAAAAAATAAACTTTTTTACAGTTACTCTGTGTCTGTTTGCCTTCTTGAATTGATTGGTTCATTCATTCATTTCCGCGTCCCGACCAAAAATTGTTAATTCTGCCACGTGTTTCTAGAAGAGGGCTATATGAATCGCCGTATCATTCACATCAATCAAGTTCAGCTCCAAACTTGTAGTCTCTATAGTCGGACAATTTAGCGTGTGTTTTGAGTTCTGTATAGCCCCACAATCACTGATATTCAATGTTACTTGCATTCAAGAAACCCCATCTTAACATGTCCACCTTGCATCTGGTCACCTCTGCATCAACTGGTAATCACATGAAATATTAGGTCCCCACATACGAAACCGGCGTTTTGCCGTACTGGCAACTTTGATCTCAAATATCTTCTCTTTGGTTAGGAATTTCAAATTCAAATTTATACAGCTATTTACTCAAGTATTTGTGTTTCGAAAATTATAATTCATTTGTTTTTTCCTCAATTGTTTTTTTTCTTTGCGTCACTCAGTTTACAAAATGGAAAACTTGAAATATCGCGTTATTTACGAGTACGAGTTCCACCGTGGCACCAGTGCTGCAGAAACGGCTCGAAGGATTAATGATGTGTATGGCGACGGTGCCGCAAAAGAAAACACAGTGCGTTTTTGGTTCCAACGTTTTCGTTCTGGAAATTTCGACCTGCAGAACAAGCCCTGTGGACGGCCGGAGACCAAAGTTGATAATGAAGAATTAAAGGCTATTGTGGAAGCGGATCCATCGCAAACCACGTCCGAGTTAGCTGCAGGCTGCGGTGTTAGTGATAAAACTGTTTTAATCCACTTGAAGCAAATTGGGAAGGTGAAAAAGCTTGAAAGGTGGGTACCTCACGAATTGAGTGAAGCAAATCAACAAACGCGCGTTGACTGCTGCGTTGCATTACTCAACCGGCACAATAATGAAGGGATTTTGAATCGAATCATTACATGTGATGAAAAGTGGATCCTGTATGATAATCGGAAGCGCTCATCGCAATGGCTGAACCCTGCCGAACCAGCCAAACCATGCCCCAAGCGAAAATTGACTCCAAAAAAGTTACTTGTGAGCGTTTGGTGGACTAGTGCTGGTGTCGTTCACTACAGCTTTCTTAAATCTGGCCAGACGATTACGGCAGATGTCTATTGTCAGCAACTGCAAACCATGATGGAAAAGCTAGCTGCTAAACAACCGAGGCTGGTTAATCGCTCTAGGCCACTGCTGCTTCATGATAACGCTAGACCACACACTGCACAACAGACGGCTACCAAATTAGAAGAGCTTCAATTGGAATGTCTAAGACATCCACCGTACTCTCCGGACCTTGCCCCAACAGATTACTATTTTTTTCGAAATTTGGATAACTTCTTGCAAGGGAAAAAATTCAACTCCGATGGGGCAGTCCAAACCGACTTCAAAGATTTTATTGATTCCCGTCCGAATGGTTTTTTTAGTAAAGGGATCGATGAACTACCTATGAGATGGTAAAAGTGCATAGATAGCAATGGTACATACTTTGATTAAATAAATATATTATATTAAAAAAAAATCAACTTTATGTTCCTCCCAAACAAAACGCCAATTTCACATGTAAGGACCCAATATTAAGTCGGAGAAATCGTAGGAGTTGTATGAGAATGTGTATGAACGTAGAAGAAGCGAAGGATGTATGTCGAGATATAATAGTCTGGCGATGTCTTCTCTGTACCCCGACAGGGAAATGGTGCGACGATATTATGAAATATTTTATATTATAAAAGAAGTAAATTGAAAAGCTTTGAAATATTTGAAATATCCAATAATTATTCAAAAGCAAAAAATAATGAAATATATAATATATAAAAAAATATCACAACTAAATTAAAAGACGGATTTAGTTAAACTATAAAAAAATCAGAATACTAAAATCTATTGAGAATTTCCAGGAAAAAATCAATTTGCTAGCCGATTGATGGAATGAATATCGAAGGACTTCTCAATATTCTCCTAACGAATATAGGACTCTCAATATAGAAACTTAGGCAAAAGGATCGGGTGTTGTAGGATAAGTGTTTGGAGGTTTTCTACGTTAGAAAAAGTAGGTGTAGGATTAATCGTACATTATTCTTGTTCCTTGAGAGCAGATGTTCACAAACTTTTTAGGAAATTCTTTTTTATTTAAAGGTAGTTAAGATGTATCTGGTGCCATATTACATAATGGATAATACCTGCAACATTGAGATTCCCGATATATTTTTTCAGTCTGTTGAGTTATCAAAGAAGACTGATTGCAAAATATATAAAATGTTCAATTTGTACCGTATTTCTCTTTCTACATGAATGTCAAGAGTGACACTTGGCGTGGTGAGGTGCGGCCAGCCTGTCCCGTATCGTATTAACTGTGTATGCTGTTAAATTTTTTAAACAATTTTAACTGGTGTACTTGTATAATTTGTGTTGTTTTAATTATTTTACTGTGTAAATGAATCTTTTTATTTGTCTTTATTGTAATTCTAACGAATAGTTTTTTTAAGGTTTTTTTGTCTTTGAGATTAATGAAATGCTCAATACTTGTAATTTTTCAAATATTGTTCTAAGGTACATCGTACTGTTGATACAATAAATAAACTAATAAACACAGATCTTCTGGCTCTCAGAGTGTGAACCGTATTATAGAAGTTAAAGAGGAAACATCCCGGTTAGTTTCTATCGTTTTTTTATGTGGATAGTCCTAAGGGGACGAAAAAAGCTTGTTTTGTAATTTAGAAAAGCAAATAATTTAGATACCATAAAAACTACATTAGAGAACAATGACAAGTGAAACGATACATTTACAATATTCACCACGTGGAATGTCAAACCTTGAAATCGATAAATTACCACATCAATATATCATTCCTGTATATTTATAGTACAATTGATTTTTCTAAGTATGCCTATTAAATAAAGCTCATGAAGTCTACACTTCACTTTTATCCAGAATGAGAATAAATCGAGTGAAAGAAAATAATTATAGTAATTCATGAATTGTTCATGGCACGCGTCCCGCATGTTATGAAACCGCGCTCTGAAGTATTTTGTCTTATTTCTCAGGATCGAATATTCGTATTTCGTCCTTTGTACGCTCATCGGGCAATTGAATTAGAAACGGGGAGATCAAGTTGGCTTTTCGGTTAACCTTCCGCGAAACAGCGTGTAATGAACAACTTCTCCGTTAATTGAATCTTCGTCGATAAGAAATCGATTAACACTATGTTGTGACTAAAAATTATATCCCGTAATTTAATTTACTATAGCCCCATGAAATGAAGGATAGCTTATTTTATTTTTCATAAAGAAATATTATTCTAGACCAGACGGGGGTTGCTGTCTGTCAGATCTGAAGGGAAATTTAGTAGGTGGATAATACCTATATTATTGTATGACACTATTGTGTATACAGTGGTGGGTTTAGTCACGTGGCAATCCCTAAAAACCAACCAGAACATCTTTTAATATATTTATTTTTTTAAATCCGTTTTTTTATATCTCTTTTATACAATAAAACCAGACTAGAAACCTTTTTGAAAAATCTAGGTAGCAACGAAAATCAAATTCACAATCCCTGGGTTGAAAGACAGTCGTCTTATCAAAAAGTTATGATGGTCGTAGAAAGAAAATATATGTATGCGTATTTCAAGTTTTCTTTCTATAATTTTGTCTATTATTAACTTATTCGTCAAGTATTCCTATGTATAAAAGATAAATAGACATGTTGAATTTTGTTTTGCAAGTTATAAGACAAATTCTTGATATTATTTAATCGTTATCACATTTTTGAAATTACTTCTCGACTTAACATACGAGTATACCCTATATTTATTTATTTGCGCAATTTTAAGCCAATTTGAATAATTAATATATATACAATATTATAATTTAGAGAGCGAACGAGTTTTATTATAAAAACTACTCGTACAAATATTAAAACATTAGCATGACTCATACACAAAAGGACGACCTCCATGGCCTAGTTGGTAAGACGCCTGTCTCCCAGCCCGGAGGTTGCGGGTTCAAATCTTTCTGGAACTCAGATTTAAAAAAAAAGGATTCCAGTCCGGTTTATACTTGAGGTATCTTTAACATCTTTCTGGTTGGTGGAAGAGATTGATTGAAATAAATTGTTGTTATGTATACAACGAAAGTGTAATACAATACAAAACAATATAAAAACGAAGTAGATAATTCCTGCCATATATATCATATATAATACAAACATACAACAGGATTGGTTCAAATCATCTCAATATTCATTCAGTGCGTCCCTTCAGCTTAATTATACATTTTTCATGCCCTCTGGTCTTGTTTCGACGGTGTGAACCACTGACTAGAAGATTTGTCGTAGGGAAAACGAGAAGAGCCTTTGGTATTTTATTTATTCAAAATAGATTATTTGAATAATTTAATGAGGTCAGTTAAAAGAAATTCTCAATGTACTAATAAGCTCACAAGATTATATAAATTCACCATATAGTAATTATTTCAATATTTGCCTAATATAGAAATATTTCTCAAATTGTGAATACCAAAGGATTGCGTAATAAAATAGGAAATGCGATAATGATACATTGTGGTGAAGATATTTTTATTTGTGATAACGGTATATATTTTTTCTGGAAATATAAAAGTTAAGCTGTGTTCAACCCGTCGAATTCTTGAATTTATTTTTTGTAAGAGGCACTTAAGTAAAATAAAAGCGATAAAAATTAAAGCATTGCATAGAATGTGTGGGGAAAATGTAACACTAAGGAATGAGAACATTAAAAAAGAAGATACAGTGCTTAAGATGAAATAATGATTATCGAGATGGTTCGGCCACAAAAAAATGAACGAAAGTGCAATTAACATGGGAAAAAGTATACAATATTTAAAAAACTTTAAACAATGTATGTTACAATAACGAAATTCACACAAACGATCCATATCAAAAATAAAAGTAAAAACGAAAACGTAACGAGATAAATGAGGGCGTGGCTTGCAGGTTACGCGAGCTTACCAACGAACCCATATTATAAATATATACATGAGGTGCGAGAAACAAATGTAGCGATGCTAATTGTATACGTTACCTCAACTAATGCACTAACGAGACGTGTATTTCCAATACACCCTACCTGCATTTGTAAAAACAAATACAAGATATTACAAAATATTTTCATAATACACGACGACCCCCGTAACCTAGATGGTAAGACGCTTGCCACCCAAACCCGGAGATTGAGGGTTCAATTCCCGTTAGAACCCTTGATTAAAAAAAAGGATTCCAGTTTGGTTTTCACTAATATCTTTCTGGATTGTTGGAAGATATTGCCATATGGTAATAAGTCCGTCAGGTTACACTGTAAACAACGAAAATGTAATAAAATACAATACAACAATAATAATCTGTGGACTCGCCAAATTCTGATGCATGAAAAATTATTAAATAAACGTATTTTTAGCTAAAAAAATTAAAAGCTTAAATATCAACGGCAAGATGCACGGTACTATGCGAAGTTGGGGTTTATTGAACGAAAGTAGCATTGAATGTGATTGCGGGGCTAAAAAGGACTTAGCTTCCAGTGCTTGGACAAGCTAGCGTATGGACATATACTAGCTTGTACAAACATCGGAACTACATGCGCTGGGCAAAACCTGATGCGAATGACAGGGCGATCTCTGTTGCCTTCTACTGGAAACACTTGGCATAATTAATGCGAGAGAGAAACTCTTAACTGATAGTACGAAATCAAATGAATGTAAGCGAGATCTTATACGCAATTGTAAATTTTCTGAGAATATTGTAGAACTTATTCCGTTGAAAAGGAAAACATCTTTAGTGGGCTAGTTGGTAAGACGCCTGTTTTACAAAGCGAGGGTCATAGATTTGATTCCGAAAGAGGAATACAATAGTTTCTCAAATTCTTCAAAGACATGTAAAAAATTTACTGAAATATCGGCGAGTTTTTTTATTTACTTGTATTGTTTGTTGCTTGAAATACATATATGGAAATACGAGTATAAATTAATGTATATTTTATAACAGAAATATCTCCCTCGCTTGATCAATAATTTGCATGAAAATGAAAAATATGTACCTGATTTGAGTAACCAAGTTCGCGTTGTATTCACGGTATAGGCAGATATAACAGATTTCCATACTTTTCTATAAACTTAGTCTTTCGCTTCGTATATATGATATATACATATTTACACATCTTCATCCTACATTCTTCAATAATATTCAAACATCTAACTTTCTCCTCAAGTCACACTTTCCAATAGGCCAATGTATGTCTAGTACACTATACATTTCTTACGCGTATGCGTAAAATCGTTTTTTCGTAATTAGATCCTCAATACATTTTGATATTTTTTTAACACATACATAGGTCGAAAAAATCTAATTATATAAAAATGGGTCAATTTAAAAAACGTACACAATTTCATTTAAAATATCGAGTGTAATTTTATTTTGAGGTAATCAACGGATAAGAAAATGTAGGTAGCAACTTTTAGAAATAAATCCAGTTATACATATGAATGCGACCATATTATGGAGGAAATCGACTAAACACGGAACAATTTATTCTGAACCCTACAATTTTTCACGTTACATCAGAGGTGAAATTGTTTTACGCTCACACGATAACAAAAATACTCCTGAATTATACTGAAAAAAATATATTTGACCCGTTATTAAAATTCATACATAAAGGTTGAAACTCGTGAGAAATAATTAAAGAAAAATTGCGATGGAATTGAAAAGGTAGTTGTAATAATCACCAACGGTAGCCATATTTTCGAATGAAAATAGGCCGTACATTTATCACACTTACTGACACGTTTCTCTGTTTAGAGAGCAAACACTCTTCAAGGGCGCTCTAATTCGGGATTCAAACCTACTATTGTTAAATAAAGCAGGTCTGGTAGCTCACTCATTATGTATAACACTTTCTTTATGTACAGTACATTATATGATGATTGCCATGTGGCAATCTCCTTCAACCAACCAGAAAGATGTTTGTGAGGTTTTAAGTGAAAACCTGACTGAAATCCCTTTTTTATCTGGGTTCCAGCAGGAATCGAACCAGCAACCCTCGGGTTGGAAGACAATCGTCTTACCAACTAGGCCACGTAGACAAAAAGTTTGATGATTGACGTCAGTGTCTCTCATTCAATTGGTATGGTACCGACACCTTTAAATCACCCCCTGGAAACTTTTCCCAGATCAACGAATCCCAGGAATGCAAATTTGTCATATTGTAGAGCTTTTTTTACATGTCTGACTATAAAGATCGCATCAGTTGTCGATTGGTATTTCCTGAAACCTCGCTGACCTTTACAATTTTGTATATTGGTTTCAAGTGTATACTTAAGAATGATGTGGTCAATAGTCCAAATGTAAAACAGAGCGAAGAAATGTCTATAATTTCACGACATAATATTCTCGCCTTTTTTTTTTATATTGCGATGGCAATACTAGCTCGCCACTTGTTATCCTTCATCAGGTGTATGTATAATAGAATATTGGAAGATTCTTTTTGATATATTTTGTGAAATTTCTTAGCTAAATATTCTCCTGCGTAGTCGATTAGTTTATTTGATGTGCTATCGATTCCAGAGATCTTCTATTTTTTTAGTTTAGACATAATATAGTATACGAGTAAATTAGCTTTTTAACATCTATTTTTCCTTTGAATCCTACATACCTCTATAATGTCAGGATTAATTTAATCTTGTGTTTCGTGATTGATATAGAGTTATTTGAAGGATTTCTCCCACACATCAATAGGAGTCCTTTTGTCTGCATATATACATAAATAGGCATTTTTGGATTTGTTAATGATTTTCAGACTTTTTTTTAACAACATATTTTTTTACTTCATATCTGTTGTCAATTGCAGAACTAATGTTGTTGAGTTGTAAAGATAAAATTAGCCCAAAATATATCATTCACAGGTAATCAAACCCTGTATGCCAGTAAGGTCAGAAGACAAAACAATAATAAGACCACTGTAGTACAGAATAACTAGAAACGAACTAATTTATCACAGGTTTCTGTTTTCGCCTGAAAAGAGCCTCGAAATAAGAGGTAGAAATATGTGTAGCGGGGATTAATACAATCAGTGGAATAACAAAGCAATTTTTAGTTAAATATTGATATAAACTCTTTATTGAATGAATAACTCAATTACAAAAATTAAAAACACTTAAAAAAAGACAATATAATTACAAAATATCTCAGGCATGTCTCGGGGGAGGAGTGCGATGAGGATTGAATGATGAATTGTTAAGCTGAGATTTGATGGATGTCTTACAAAAACACATGTCACATGTTTATATTTCAAGTGGCGCATAGCAAACAAATGTTGAAACGTAAATAAAAACTGGGTATTCTCCCACGACTTGCAGAACACGTGTGGAGCACGTGCCGGGGACACTACGGAACAGAAGCTAACTGCATGAGTTAACTGGTAACCGAGTCATACTGAGTATTGGTTTAATGACCTCGTTGAACCGTTTCTGTTACTGCATGTAAAGTTACACTTGACTAAACCACATCGTTCAGAAAATAGTTATTTATTTTGAATCTTCCAGTTAAATATAGAGAAGTTGTTATAAAAAATGTATGGAAGGTTATATTATTTCCAAAGATTTAAGGAGAAATTCATAAACTACGGTATTAAAAGAGGAAGAAAAAGTACGATTTAAAGAATGGTCTCTCGTAAACATTTCGTGAATTTTCATTAACCTTTCTTTATGGGGAAATCAAGTAACTACGAAACGAGTTTAAGGAAATTTATTGAAAAATTCTAAACTTAAAAAAAATTAATGAAATAAAAAAAATTATTGTAGATTACAAACGAAGAAGGTAACAACACTTAAAATAATGTTTATTTTTTGCAATTGAGGACAGCCAAAACGTGGCCATGAATACTCGTATAACAATTAAAGCATATCTTTTAATTGTTTCGAATCTGTGTTTGATTATAAGATTCCAAGAGGAATATTTAAATGTAGACCATAGTTTAATATGTAGACTGCAAATAGCAATGTTATGATTGATACTTGTAATGTGACTATGTTTATATAATAAAAATATGCTATGTTTATAAAAATTTAAAAGATAGTTCACAAAATCCACTAAATACATTCAACATGAATAGTGTTTGGAAGAAATTTACAACCGGGAAAGCAGTTATTAAAAAAGTCAACTATTCATCAAAGTATTAGCACCGATAACGCTGACACCGATGTTTAAGCAGCATATCATATTGATGATACAGTAATGTAACACATGAGGTGCATGGCAGTAATGCACTGATCTTCTGTGCGAAAGGTCAGCGGTTCGAACCCCGCGCTGTGCTACTCTCCTCGAATAACGTAGGTTTTTTTCCGTCTAGTATTCGGGGGTACAAGGATACCTATGACTTCTGTCATATCTATACTTTCAAAATGAGGGGGGCAAAACATGTCGTGCTCCGATCGTCTCACTTCAGTGTGCCATCGAATGCAGTACAGCGGTGTGACCGGTGAGTTTGCTGGTGTGCAACGGATCATTCACTTAAAAAAACTCCACGGCGCAGCTTTGCTTTCGAATTGAATTGACGTTGGAATGGCAAGGGGATCCTCGACTACTAGGCCTAGAAATGGTGATGATGAATGTAACCCAACACTATAACTTCTCCAACTATAAAAAATCGGAAATAAAAGTGCAGGAATGAAAGAGAATTAATTGTGTCATAAACATATCTGATTAGCTAACGAACGTGCGATGGAAGATCTTTACAACCTTGGACTGATTATGTAGAAAATAAACTATACTGTAAAGAAATAACTGATTGAAATAAAATTTATGATGAAATTGTACACCCTAATAAAAAAATTGCTGCGCGTTACAGCTTACTTACAAAAGGTTCTCAAATAAAACTACTACGCACCATGCTGCGGATTAAACCTGTCGTCCCCTTTGAATCAGAATCCGAAATATATCAGAATCGTATCCTATGAATCCGTCGATACATGAAGGTTCGGGGCCATGGAGAAACTCCCTTGACCCAGGAACCACTCATGACCAGCAATGTAAGAGACAATCATTGACATAGATTGCCCAGGTTTCGTGCGTGCAAGGTAGTCGAGTCAGGAAGCAGAACGGTATATGTTAGCGCTTCCTGGATAATGTCAGTTAATCTGGAAAGAATAGGTGAAAGAGAATTTTGTAGATAAAATATGATGAATTGTTAGAAATAGAGAATAGTGAAGCTCCTAAAACGTATACTGAAAACAGAATTAGATAAAAGAGAAAATATTTATCTCGTAGTTTAATAAAGTTTACGAAAGTGACAAGGATATATATACTATTGTGAATAATGATGAGCATATATCTACATTGGAAACCTTAAGATTAACATGATTGATTGACATTAAAGGAAAAATTAACTAGTAATTTGTGATATGCAATATAAAATGAGGAAATGCCTGGTAAACTTGGATATTAACTTATTACGTCAGAGACCCAGCTATTGTTGCGTACATAGATTCAGTCAAGTAGATAAATATTGTTGGCTTTTGTAAATATACGAGTATGATAATTATTTAGCTTATAATACCAATGAAGACCTCTGAGGCCCACGTGGTAAGACTTCAACAATAGTATTCTGCTAAATATGTTTCCCGTTCAAAAGCCCTCCTTCTGATGCATATCTACTTCCCTCTCATATTAGCTACTACTCCCCCTCCTCCTCTCCTGTATCTATTAAAATAAGTTTTTTTAGACATAATTTAGTTTATCTTCACCTGCTGATGAAGACGAAGGTCTTTGAAACCGGCAGTGAACTCAAATAAAACAGTTGTTATTACTAAAGAAAAAATAAGTGTTTTATTAATTTTATGAAACATTTAGAAATATTGGTATCTTCCTTCCTCATTCTTACATATAATGTTAGAATACCCTTGATCAACGAACTAGTGTATATCGCCTGTTGAGAATCATAGTGGCGAAACTACAAAAAAATAAATTTTCGAGTTGAGACTTCCAAATGCCACTAAAATGACTCCTTTTTTACGTGCGTAAGTGGCGAAAGTATATTTCAACTCCTTGAAGCGTTGAAATACACTTTCGCCACTTACGCACGTAAACAATTAGTCATTTTAGTGCCATTTGGAAGACTTAACTCGAAAATTTATTTTTTGGAGTTTCACCACTATGATTCTCAAAAGGCGATATGATGTAATAATTCAAATATCATTAGACATTTGCATTATAGTAAATGAAAACGTAAATTTCAAATAAATATACTTAAATGTGAGTAAACATTCTCATGGCCCTTCATTCTTGCTATATGCCCTGCCCATCGCCATATTGTTTACCTTATCTTTACTATCACATAATTAATTCATGTTTGCTCTCAAATCCATGTATAACACATTTGGTCACGTTTCATCAGTCGGACCATGTTTCGCTCTATACGTCATTAAACTTATATTTAATAGTAACGTACCAAATAAATATCCTAAAACTTAAGTCCAAACATTCCGCTGCACATTTATAAATCAAAATTAAGCCATTCAAATACACTTATACAATATAAGAATATATTATGAGAGAAAAAAATACACTTTCTTACTAAAAAATCACTTTATAAACAACATTGCAATCACATTAAATAAACTCATACAAAATAACCAATAGTGTAAAATTTCTGAATTAATACCAAAAAGTATAGCTGTGAATATGGTTTTGAGTTAACTTCTATAGGATTATTCGGGAAATACGTGAAATTTCCGAATACAACAATAAATAATGCATGTTTCAAAGTGAAACAAGATCCATGAACCGGAAACAACGTTCAAACAAAATTCCCGCTGCATCCATGGTGACCCGTGTTGAGAACGAGTAAATCCTCGGATATACGAGTATTTGTATAACTAAGTATTCAAACTACGTACTGAATAAAATACCGGTTGGTATTTATTGTGTTTGAATAGAAGTATAATCATGAATGTATTAATAACGTAAAAGGTAAATGGATGAAATTCAGATCGGTAATAGGAGTCTTGTGTGACCCAAAAATGCCTAGAAAACTGAAAGGAAAGGTATACCAGACTATCGTTAGACCCGCAATTATGTATGGCTCAGAATGCTGAACTATGTACAGCTCCTACTCTAGGCAACTTGAAACAGCAGAAATGCGAATGCTTATATGGTCGGCAGGAGTATCACTGAAAGATAAAATTAAGAGCTCACGCATTCTTGGTAGCCTGGGAGTCACTGACATAAATAGTAAGCGGGAAGAGCGACAGCTGAGATGGTACGGGCACATAAGACGGAGACTACCAGACCATACTGTAAATCAGGCAATGTCTGTGGATCTTCCTCGACAGCCGTCCAGAGGAAGACCAAAGAACTCCTGGATGACTCAATGCTCCAAAATTCTGCAGAGAAACGGCCTAGATGAAAGCGACACCCAGAACCGAAGAATATACAGCCTGAGAACGAGAAGAGCCGACCCCAACAGCCTACCTAGGCAATGAGTTGGGACAGTGCCAGGAAGAAGAAGATTAAGAACGTAAAAGGTATAAAATGATGTTGAAAAAAATATTATCCTAAGAAAACCAACAATTCAAGACAAGAATGTGCCACTCCTGGCACATTCTAACAGAAGGTTATATTCAGGATACTGAGGAGATAATCTATGTGCTAAACAAAAAAGATGGTTCACAATAAGAAAAGTGTTGTATGCTTAAGCCTTGTACAGGGTGGCCACTGAAAAACTGAAGGGTTTGAAAAAGTGATAACTTGTTCATTTTCAATATTTTTTATTTTCTTTTTTTACAGGTTATAGAGCATCTATTGTAGATTAAAATGACTATATATGATGTCCAGCAACGAGTACAACTCATTGGGGGTTTCTATGCCAGTGAAAGATCAATTATTCAAACTCAGAGAAAATACCGGCCACATTTTAATGTCAGCGTATATCCCAGCGATACCATGATTTGGAATCTCATCGCCCGGTTTGAAAGAACAGGATCAGTCGGTGATCTTTCGGGAAGAGGTCCTAAGCGCAATGACGCAGCGGTGGAAGCTGTACGACAGTGTCTTGTAGGATCCATCTGGCTCTACCCGTCGTCACTTTGCTCAAGTAGGCATCGCCAGAACATCGCTCTGAAACTGGATTTAAAAATGTTTCCATACAAGATCCAAATGATCCAAGCTTTACTACCCCAAGATACTCAACAGCGCCTGCAGTACGCCATTCGATTTCCACACCTGGCCAGAGATAACAACAACTTTTTAAACAACTTGATAATGAGTGATGAGGCCCATTTTCATTTAAACGGGTACATCAACAAAAAAACGGCATATTTTGAGGTACTGAGAATTCCAGGAAATAGCATCAATTGCATCCCCAAAAATGCACTGTTTGGTGCGGTGTTATCGGCCCCTATTTCTTTCAAAATGAGGAAGGTCAGCCACAAAGAATCAACGGGGGGGGGGGGGCGCTGTATAGGACGATTCTTGAATTTTTTTACGCCCAGCGGTCAAAGATAATCAGGAGGTATGGTTCCAACAAGATGGAGCTACTGCGCATACTGTCAGGGCGACGATAGATCTCCTGCGAGAAATTTCCGGTGAACGAATTTTAAAAAAAATGCTG
The DNA here is from genome assembly GCA_949825065.1 of Odontocerum albicorne. Lineage (NCBI taxonomy): Eukaryota > Metazoa > Arthropoda > Insecta > Trichoptera > Odontoceridae > Odontocerum > Odontocerum albicorne. The sequence continues at coordinate 23,387,497 of OX463853.1, forward strand.
AATTCGTTTGGCCTCCGCGTTCACCTGATTTGACGGCACCAGACTTTTTTGTGGGGTTACTCGAAAGAATGGGTTTACGTAAATAAAAATTTAAAAATTCCAGAACTTAAGGAGAACATTCGAGCCGAAATCCGACGTTTACGACCTGAAACCTTGCGTACGGTCATGGAAAATGATTTGGAAAGAGCCTGTATTTGTGAGCAGGAAAATGGTGGTAATTTGAGGGATGTTGTTTTTCACATATAATACTAAAAAGGGTCCATTATTTATATTTCCAAATAAAATAATTAAAATAAAAAAAAAAGTGTTTGTAAAAGTTATTTTTGTTTTGTATTAACTTGTCCAGTTTCATTATGACAGTTCTAAAATAGTTGCCTACACGGTACAGTTTAGTTAACTGTAAAATGAAATAAATACACCGCACATGTTTACAAAATGTAAATTTCATCATTTTCATTTCCATTATTTTATCATGATAACTAAATTGACTAAGTGAACCCGTGTTTTAATGTAATTTACACTCGATTTTTTTATTCAAATAAAATATAGTCACAGCAAAATTATGTTTTTTAAGCCAATCATAAATTGAAACATAATTAAAATAAAATATTCGTATATACTATACTCTTATTTACGAATTTCTCACGCTTTCATTTTATAACATGAAAAACACAATAAAACGAGCATTTTTTTTGTCTCTCGGCCTTTAATTCAGCGATCTTATAAATACACTCTTCCATGAGTAATAACAACAAATCTACAATTTAACCCAATACATCTCAGTTTTAGATAAAAAAAAATAAACATTATTGTTTGATATTTATTTCCTAAAATTATTTAAGTATGCAGGGCACTTGAAAAAAATGTACTTAGAGAGTTTGAAAAAAATATTGCATAAAAATACTAAATAAAAAGAATGAATATAATTACACACAAATAAAATATTTTTTTTTTTTGTAAATTAGATAAAATCATAAATAACGACCTTTGCAGCGTAGATAACAAAAACGACTCAATTAAACGGAAAAGATAACAAAAACGACTCAATTAATTGAAAAGAAAAAATCTAATATGGCAATTAGTTAGCAATTGGATCGCTACACTCTAATGCCCGCAAAATATGATGCCTTATTGCAAAAAATACATTTTTTAGATTCAATTTCATTGACAAGTTGCGTAAAACAGCAAATTTTTTCAGGTCGCTTAAGGCTGTCGATAAATATTGTTAATCAATATAAGCGCGTGTTCTACAAAAATATAATGCAATAAAGATGATGCCTAGTAATGATAAGTGTAATCCAAATTTAAAAAATATATTTATACTTACTTAGGTGTTGTCTGTGTGCTTGTTCAACTTAAAGAGTTTGAGAACATTTTTCGGAAACATCTAAGCAAAAACTCATCAGTGCAAGAAATCGATACTCGAATGCTTTTCATGTCCTCCCCGGATAAAAATATGCCGGGACGAATGTGGGTCATCCAGTGTGACTCCGCCCCTAGTGATACTCCCTCCATTAGTGTGATGACTAAGAGAAATAGGGAAATCTCCAAATACCCAGACAACACTACTCGTTAAATATTCTGCAATTTTCATTTCAACGATTGTCAAACTTTTATATTTCAAAATAATTTAATATAATTAAACACATAACCACAATCGTGTTCTCTCAACGAGACAATAAAGGTTGAAATTTAGACACAGTTTTCTCGTGAAACAAATACACGCAGTTGCTAGGAGAAACGAGTGGAGATCTCTATAGTCTGGGTATTGTCTCACTCGCATCGATAATCTTTAATAAATAAACGATTTGCTCGATGATGAAAAGCCTGTTTCTTTAATTGGGAAGTTTAATAAATAATAAACTAAAACAACACGCGTGCTCTAAAACCAATTTGTGGAGCGTCAAATATATAGAAGGAGGAGGAATGAAGATATTGAAAGTATGAAAAAAAAGGATGTTGTTAGTAAAATAAACAGAGGCGCGTTAAGATGGTTTTGACATGTGAAGAAAATAAATGAAGAAAAAAATACTATAATAATTTGATCGATAGTTGCTGGGCCTCGTAGTCGAAGATCCCCTCGCCATTCCAACATCTATTCAATTGGAAAGGGAAGCTGTGCCGTGGAGTTTTTTTTTTAAGTGAGTAAGCCGATTTGCACACCAGCAAACTCACCGGCCACACCGCTGTACTGGACCCGATGGCACACCGAAGTGAGACGATCGGAGCACGCCGGTATGTTTTTTTTCCTCTTTTGAAAGAACAGATATGACCGAAATTATAAGTACTATATCCTTATACCCCCCGAATACTACGTGAAAAAAAGCCAGCGTCATTCGAGGGGACTAGCGCGGAGTTCGAACCAACGACCTTCCGCATAGAAGTCCAGTGCGCGCGACCATGCATCTCTCAATGTAATAATAATAATAAATTTTATAAAGCGCCGTTTAGAGAGCAAACTCTTCTCAAGGCCGCAAAAGTAAAAAGCAAACCAAAGAAAACGTAACGGATCAAGTAGACCGGAGTGAACAGCACTAATAATACGAAATTGAATATGACAAGATGCATAAATATGGAGGAAGCGAAAGTTGTGTTTTGGTAGGAACGTATGAAAATGTGTAATCGCTACCTACCCCGCAAGTGACATAACGTGATATGTATATATGTAGTATGCCACTATTCAAGTACTTGATTATCAATTCATCGCGTTGATGGGTGACAATTATAATGTATTGGTTTATTATGCACAAGCACGTTGTCCTTCTGTAAGAAATAAAGTTTGACATTCAAAATATTCCAAATTAATTTCGTATGCTAAATGGCTTGGAAAGGACGTAAGTTGTAAGGCCACGTAGTCCAACTTTTTAAATATGACATATATGTTACGTATGTATATATTTGTGACATATATCCAATTGTGAAAAGGGGAAGAGAAAAAAAAATAAGATGAAGAAATGGTTCGGCCACTTAGAAAGAATGAATAATGAAAGATTTACGAAAATAATTTATGAAGTGGAAAAGATGGTAAGACAAGTTTGGAAAGACTAAGAAAATAAATCAATTTTGAAAGAGGAAGGAACGAAAAGTCTTTATAATGAGTATAAATGGCGATACGAATGGACTTGACAGAACTGTTCTAAGAAATATCTGGTATCTCTATACACCCCAATATGAACATGTCGTGATGGTGATGATGTAGATATTTATATAAAATTCTGGGTTAATTTACAAATGGCTTAAAAGAAACACAGACGACAGATTTCACGAAAGCAAGAGAAAAATGAATCTTAATGTATTTATTCAAGAATAAATTCAAGGCGGAATCCATTAATTTATTCTAATGAAAAAATATTAAATTACCGAAAATTTTCTCCGAAACCCACTTTGAATGTAAACGAATATCAAGAAATGGTGGAAGAGGGTAAAAGGCAAACTCGAAGAATCAAATCTAGGGACAAAGGAGCAAATATGACTCTTGAGAGGTGACACTTTATGAACGTTAGGGGAATTAAGTGGAACGAGTATTCTTCCTGCTTGACATCGTGATGTATAATGTATGCTTTCCATACAAAGCAAACTGAAAATTCGAAGATAATTTAAGGAAGAACGAACATCCAGGTGTAGCGTCAAGTAAAGCACGGAAAACAAGGTTAAAAAGTGAAAAAAATTATATGCAATTATTACTAAATCATTGGTCACGAAAACTAACTGGAGTAATAAATAAATATGTAACTATAATTTCCATTAAAAATAATTCAATGAAATTTTTACAAACATGCACAAAAAATTATTCTAGTTTAAAAAGGGTTTTTAATGCATTTTATAGGCTAAGATGGTTTGTGCGCGTGGAACGAATGAATTAAGAAAGGCGTGATGCATATGTATGTACGAGTATATGTGAATTATAATGCACTTTCATTATAGTACAACTTGGCGAGCATATTGCCATGAAAAAAAACTTTTCCAACCAACCAGATAGAAATTAAAGACTGAAACCCTTTTGAAAATGAATTAAGTTCCAATGGTAATACAACCCGTAACCCCCGAGTTTGAAGATAGGGTTGTTATATCCACCAGGCAACTGAGGTTATATTTTTATATAGGAATATTAAGAATTTTGTAATATTACATATTCAGGTTCATTTCACGAATTAAGGATACATTTAATGAGCAAATAATATGAAAATAAAAAGAGCTAAATGGATTTTGTATAAATTCAATTTTCTTGATATGCAGCCAAACTTGGAGACCAACTTCAGTCAAAATGGCTTATTTCTGCCAATGACATGGCAACCTATGTTTCTGCACATTGGAATAGCGAAATATATCAATTTACTTCATTTAAGATATAACAAAGACAAACAAATATTTTTAATAAGACACCAATCAGTCATAAAAAATAACAATCAGACAAATCATTACAATACAATCACAGAAATACTTGAGTCAAGAAAAATTGTCCTCAAACCACATGATTTCAAGAAAAGTTAAAACGGGTCTATCAAGTGTCCATAATGATTTCACATTATATGCAGCCAACAGTTTAACGAACTCGTTTTTTTAAAACTACCATCATACTCGTATATGAAATTAAAAAATTTATATTTATGATCGTTTACACACAAGAGCGACTGTCGAATACAATCTTTAAGTTTAATATTAAAATTATTTTGAAAATATATTTCTTAACCAAAACTTGGACAAAAGCATTTCAAAACATGAGTGATTTTCCCGAGTCCTTTCATCATATTGAAAGGACTCGAGAAGTAATGAGTATTGACAATGATGTGCACCAGTATATATGGTATAGTCGATGTAATATAAGATTTTTAATAGAATTTCCAATCAAACTAATTCAGATTGGAGAAAATGTATATTCTAAAACAACCCTCGAAAATTGTAGGCATTCGCAATTCGTTATGACAACTCCATAGTTACTTGGTAGTAATTAAAATATTACTTTAAAATTAGATCAAAAATAATATTACGAATTAAAAAAAGCCTTATGATATTTAACTCGCAAGTGATACTTTTCCACTCACAAAATACGAACGTGCGAGTGGGTTTTCCGAAGGTTGTCCTAGAATACAGAATTTGTAATATCACACCCTGATTTTCTTCGGAACATAAATAACTTAACATGGTTAATATAATTTTTCAGGGGTTGTCAAATCTTCCACTCAAACTGACTGACACAATCATAAAATAAAATTGTCAAATAGAACATGGTTGAAAATTCAACTATAGTAAATAAATGAAAATAATATTCGACAGGAGTTCTAATTAATGTTTTTGTTAATATTGCTTCCAATACAAAATATTATCTTTTTAGATATACCTTATACGAGTTTACCTACCGAGTTTAATACCTTATACTTTTTAGATATACCTTATACAAATAACCTTTTGAAAATTTGTAACTGGTGTTAAAACATTAAATTAATAGTTGAGATATGTTCAAAGGAATAACATAGAAATTTTTCTCCAGAGATTAACACACTCCCAGATTATACTATCAAGTAATCGATAGTCAGAACTAAAATATTTTTATGTGAGATCATTTTTAACTTTAACATATAAATTGACAAAAGCTCGATACCAGTTTTATTTAAAAAAAAAACATAATCTGCCTATTCAACCTAAGCTGTTATGGAAAAACAATACTTCCATATTTAGAAATATTTTAAATACGAAATATTTCTAAAAAATTATTTCATAAAAAAATCAAATAGGAAAAACAAACCCCTTAATTCAATATAAACAGATTAAGAAGAAAGACAAAAACGCTTAGAGTGAAATTTTAATTTTCAACAATATTTTCTTTGCCGCTTGTTGGTCTTTCTGTTTTCGGTCCGTTTTCACAAAAAGTTTTCAAAAATTTTAACTGTGATTCTAATCACTTTCCGTAAACATATTAAAAAGAAACAAGCAAAAGCACTTTTGTCTTCAAAATTGAAAAAGCCGAATTAAGTTTCGTAGCGAATTAAAATAATAAATTGGAAAGGATGATTTATTTTTCAAATTATAATAAACGCATTTAGAAAAACAAATCATTTAATTTATAAAATAAATGTATATTTAAAAGACTGAAAAATCGTGAAATTACCACAAAGCCATAAAATAAATAAATCATTCTGAATAAAGTATACAAGATATAAAGCTTTATATCTTGTATACTTTATTCAGAATGATTTATTTATTACCATTCTGCTAGTTTTTAATATAAAAACATTTTAGACCATTCTGCTAGTTTTTAATATAAAATAGATTCCATTTAGCAGTCAATTTATTTATACAAAAAAATCCATGTGTATATGAAATATACGAGTACATAAAATTTTGTATTTTTTTTCATAATTCTGTCAGTTTTGTAACCATTATAAAATTAACTATCCAAATATGAAATGCGATAATGCATTCAGTGGTCAGCTATAATACAGAAAATAAATCCATCTAAATTGACAATAAAATATAGAAAACCTTGCATTTTTTTTCATTCTGATAGTTTTTCAATGATAATTACTTCTTTCAAATTGACTTACCAAATATGAAATGCATTAAATACAGTAGTGGATTAATTATGTGACAATTAATTTAATTATCATTAGATTTGCATAACTGATTAAGATTAATATACGATTAAATAAACAAACATTATGGATTAGCATAACACAGGTCAATTGCACGATGTTGAACAATGGCCATAAATTAATACATTGTGCACCCAGGTTGTGTGATAAATCAAAGTTTCAAGATTTTGTGCATTATTTATCTATTTGCATATTGAAAATTATTGAATTTATCGCTATGAAAATTGCGGTGTTTAAAAAGTTCAGTGATAAGTTCTAATATAGGCAAATGATCTTTTTTAAAATAACTATACAATAATACAAATGGAATGTAAAAACATTATTTAAAAAGGTTTCTACATATTTTGTTATCCAACAGTATTTACTGATTCATTGTACGAGTATATTAATTTATTCCAAAACTTTTCTAATAGTATAATTTGTATATGTATTTACATACATGCCATCATGCCGCTTCCCTGCTTGAGTAGGAAGAGAAGACAGAGCTCCAGACTTTTATATTTAGACATACTCAACAATTGAATTGATTTGATAGATCGGCTCATAATTGCAACAATAAAGAAAAGTGTGTTATCTCAAAATCGGCAATATGTCAAAATCGGTAATCTGTAAAAAAAATAAGAATGTATTACCACACATGTCGGTATTTTTAATGTCAACGTAAATAACGGTCTACATTAAAATACAGAATTTATGTGAAATCGCGAACCGTTGGTTTAATCACTCTACTAATGGGCTCAAGAGAAAATTGATCCCAGTGTAGGCCTTAGAAACACGACTATAAAATGATGCTTCCGCTGACCGCATCCAGTGGAGCCTTTGTCCAGGACAATAGAAACCAAGGGACAAAAGCCTCCCTGGCCCGTAAAGGTGGAGTTCAAATCAGACCCTCACCTGCGCTTTGAACCCACCGCGCAATCAAATATATAATTAATTACGATTCAAGTTCCCTCTCTAAAGAGGAATAAGAACTCATGCGTATCACACAAAACTCTGTGGTGTAATTAAAATGAAAGCTTTAGTCATTTAATGGATCCAAAAATCGTATTAAAAAAAATGTGAATAAATTGATTGATGAGTTCGAGATTTTTCCTTTTCTCACGACGTTTTTTGTAACCATAATTTAAAAAATTTTGTGGAATTAATAGCTGAAGTCTATTTTGCTATGGCATAAAACAATTCATTAAATCAATACTTCTAGTTTTAAAAAATATTAATTCATTCAATTGAAGATTCAACTTGTTCAAATTAGGGATTCAAATTCATTTGTTGGGTACCCATCAACATATTGGCATTGATTATGAGGATATGTTGAGCGTGGCTGAGAGTCAAAATGGGAATAGATTGATTGATGAGTTCGAAATTTTTCCTTTTCTCATGACTTTTTTGTAACCACATAAATGTTTTTTGTGGAATTAATTGCTATATGGTATAAAACGATTCATTAAATCTGTACTTCTAATTAAAAAAATCATTCAACAGTATGAATCAACTTGTTTAAATTAGAAATTTACATAAATAAATTTGTTTGTTACCCCTCAACATATCCGCATTGATGATGAGGACATGTTGCAAAGCGTGGCCGAGAGACAATATTGTCTTTGGTCCCATTAATCGAACATTCGAGTTTAGAACCACAGGAATAGGCAAAGAACTCGTTCGTTATCGCACTTGTAAGCAATAAATTAACGCACGGGAAAAGGCTACAACACTCGTACAAGTTTAACGCGTGCGAGTATTCTTACCAGATAAACTGTTTTAAAAGACAGGGACTTTTTTTATATTTATTCGGGTACCGTCGGGAATCGAACAGTCGAGTTCAGAACCACAGAAATAGGCAAAAAAACTGGTGGTTCGTTATCGCACTTGTAAACAATACATTTATGCACGGGAAGAGGTCGTTTTACGCACGGAAAGAAACCGTTCACGATTAACGCATGCGAGTATTATTACGTGATAAACTCTTTTAAGGTACTGTACTGGTACTACTTTTAGGGTATTGGGATCTTTTTATTTTTTTTCAGGTACCATCGGGAATCGAACCCGAAACACCCGACGGAAATCAAACATCTTACCAACTAGGACATAAAGGTAGTCATATAAAAATGAACATATTTTAGCAAGGAAATTAAAAATATTTAACGGACCATAGTTTTCCATTGACAAAAATGTTAAGAATTTTGCGTATACATTTAAAAGAATTATAAAAAATACACAAAAGGAAGTTTCCAAGTCATCCAAATGTCGGGTAAGAAAGGGAATGGGCAGCTGCGATAGTTTTGTCACATTGATGACCAAATTTTCAAATAGGCAAACAGCATTTTAGTACCAAAACATGAAAATGGATATCCATTTTAAACTAAGACCTTTTTATTTGACGGCCAAATGCAGTGTGTCTTCTCCAACAAGGTTACAGCGTTTCTTATTAGATTGTGTATCTCCTGCACCCTTCCAGAAAACGCATACAGTGGGTAGCTATGTACGATGTAATTGATAGTCTGGATCTCCCTGCACACACAAAAAGGCGGATCTGTTAGGCCACACTTAATCATGTCATACGTAGGGTGGCCAACTTCGTATCTGATTCTGTTTTGAGTACACCGCTACTTCCAAGGTAGGAAAAACGAAGGCAATTCCACCGATGGGTCGTCCACTCCGTCCAACGGCGATCGGCCTACTGTCTATTCGACCCAGAGTTTTGCAGATTTGTCAACGGGAGATGTGACAAAGTGGCGGTGGTTCTCTTATTTCCGTTATAACAGGCAGTGCAGATGTATGAATGTAGAATATGAGAAAGATGTGTGTCGAGATAGAAAAGACTGGTGCTCTGTATGCTTGACTACTACGACAGGAAAATGGCGTAATAGTATGATTTTTATGTACGAGTATTATATGAAAGGTACCTCAAGATGTGAAAGGTAGGCCATATAGCTCTATAAAGTTGAACCCAAATCAATGGAATTAAGACTAATTAAACAAAAACTGTCTTCCCTTGCAAATTGTGCCACAGTTCAAATCTAGCCTAGGCAGTTCGACTTTTCTACGCTAATTTCTCCCATTGGAGGCAGTTGTTTCCACGTTCTTGATACCGATGACCAACATATTTTTTCACACATTATACCAAGCGGAGAATCGATAACTGGAATTGAGCTTTTTCATAAGTTTTTTTGGATAATCGGGTTCTCTGGTCCTATTAAGAGCGTCGCCACTCGTTCACGGAATGACCCTGTGGAATTACTTTTCTGATATGCGAGTATTCTATACCTCGGTGGATAATTTGAGGATTAATAAACCTTGTAGGCATATCTGAGACCCTTCACAGGGAGCATAAGTATCATTGTTCTGGTTATTATTATATATTTAGACTTTCTTATTTTTTCCCCCCAGTAACATCTATTTTATTTAATGTAATTAGGTTAAACCTGTATCACGTATTTAAATAAAAAAAAATACCAATAAGGCGTTTGTCTTCAACTTAGGGGTGTGAAGTTCGATTTTCGAAGATACCCTAAAAAAATATGCATGTCTAATTTAAGACTTCGTCTGGTAACAAATTCATACAAACGCTGGACTTGTCATCACTGTCTTTCTATACTCGACTTATTTTATTTTTTCTTATATTTTACAGATCATGATATGATCACCTGATTTTTTAATATACTCGTATACATGATTATGATTAAATTTCATAATTTGATGTAACATCCCGTCTTGTTACTGATTTTTTTCATACTTCCTTAAGAAATTCCCAAATTTGTTTGGGAAGGATTTCAACTATCTATAGTATTCGAAGTAAGGATATGCATATTCATCAATATATCAGGCAGTGCGTATGTAGTACTACCTTGATCAAAAAGTTTTAGAACTTTATTCATAAATTCGAAAATAAAAGTTTATTCATCAAAATCGATATGGTCCCCTTCAAAGTACTCCCCATCGACTGCAACGCACTTACGCCAGCGCTTGATCCAATCCTCGAAACACCGCTGGTACTCAATTTTCGGTATGTCCATTAGAGCCGTCTTCGATTTTTTCATGACATCCTCTCGGGTGTTGTAACGCGTTCCGCGAAGCTGTTTTTTAAGTCGGTTGAACAGGAAAAAGTCGCAGGGAGCCATATCAGGTGAATTCAAAGGCTGCTGGATAGTAGTCGTGTTGTTTTTGGTCAAAAACTAATGGAAATCATGTCTTTCGCGATTTCAACGCGGTCCTTTTTTTGCATGAAATTGAGGTCTTTCGGCACCAGTTTTGCAGCGACACGTCTGAAGCCCAAATCACTAACCAAAATGTCTTGAGCGGATCCATAAGCAATGTTCAAGTCCTCTGCCAGCTCTCTAATGGCCAATTTGCGGTTTTCGGCCAACATTTCTTTGATTTTATCGATGTTTTCATCGGTTTTCGACTGCCACTGCGTTCGTCATCGTCGACCGACTCAGGACTACTTCTGAAGCGTTCGTGCCACCAAAAAACACTTCTCCAACATTTCCAAGGTCTGCGGACCGTTAAATCCGTTTTTCACACAAAATTTAATGCAAACTCGTTGATGCACAGTTGATGCCATTTTCAAACTTGTAAAAAATCGAAAACACGCACAAAGGTAGATGTACTCAGTACAGCGTAACTTTTACAAATGTCAAGCTATGACGCTGAAATTTGGAGGGAAGTGTCAATGATAGATGTCGTAACCTAACAAAAAAAAAAGAATTCCAATCGGGTGACTGACAGCACCACACGGTGGCCGGTCCTAAAGCTTTTTGATCAAGGTAGTATACTTATTTGATTTATTTAGATAATTTTTGTAATGATTACATAAAACGAGTTTATTATCATACGGCAATCCCTTTCGACCGACCAAACAAGAGTAAATCAAATTTAATACTAATAATAAAATAACAATTTATATACCGCCACTTAGAGGGTTGACTCTCCTCAATGTCGCTCTAACTCTAAATTCGAACCCACTACTATTGACAGATTAAAAATATTACAAAATATAAAAGTTGAATGTAAGGATAGGAATGTGGTGGCTGCGGCCGTTGAAAAAGATTTTTCCCGCATCTGCACGTGTTTACAAAAAAGCAAAAAATATATACCAATTGTTAGGTGAAAGGTTACAACTTTAATTTCCAAAAAAATACTTATATTTACTTAAAATGTTAAAAAACAAATAAAAAAAACATTTAAACAAAATATTTGTAAATATCACCAAAGACTGGGAAAAGAGAAAGAAGATGGGAAAGGACAAAAGGAAAAAAATATGAGTCATAGAGGAACATATTTCGTTATTGAAGAGAGGCGTTATATTTTTTAAGTCGCTGTTTAAAACAAGCCAATAAGAGTAAGAGTCAAATTACAGCTGTTAACTGGTTTTTAAGTCTGGCAGCATGAACAATACAGGAAAACGTGAAGGAGGAGAAATTCACTATGTACTGTGAATTTCGTAAAGGTTTGGATTTTTTTGTAAATTACCTATATATTATATAAAAAATGTATAAAATAAAACCTTTTTCTTCCGATTAGAGAAAAGGTGCTGGGTATTTGAACACATAACTTTTTTTCGAATGTACATACGAGTACGAGTATGTTCCTAAAGTATCGTTAAATTGCTGCTGTGAGCAGTGACTTTTCAGTTAAAACAAACCTCTGCCACTTAACAGCCTTTTGTTCAAGGACTCAATTAAAAATGGTTCGGCCCGATGGACTTGAGTGGGTGGGTTCAGTTTGTTTTTTTACTCAGGTGCGGAATGAAAAGTATATATTTTTTTAATTAATAAAAAAACAAAAAAATATTGAATATAAAAACTTAATTAAAACATAACTTTATTACAAATGAGTGGATTATTTCCATTTTATTTATTTATTGGCAAAATAAACGACATTTAAGTCTCCTTGATATACCACAGTAACAATTTTAAAACAAAAGATAACATATCAACGAACAATTCAGAATACATATGTCTATCAAAATATCGCGTTGTATAACACTCGTTGTATATTATACCGTACAACCTGGCGTGCTTATTGCCATGTTATTTCATTGGAGTATTTCAACCTTACTAATTTTCTAAATAGAAATAGGGTTTTATAGTCAATTACTTAAATTGTAATTTGTAATCTTACGACACATGAAAGTAACACAATTTTGATAAGCCGTCCCGAAAAAGGGACGTCTTTTATAAAATTCTAACACTGGCAAACCATTCCACGCCACAGGAAAAGCAACGACAAAAGCCTTGTAATAACATTAAATTAATATGAAATTTAGATTGACAGACCTAATCCTCTTATATTTTATTGTACGAGTATTATGCAAATTAATACCATTTTTACATCGAACATATTTATTAAAAAGTTTTGCTAATTCGCCCCTGTTATCTGCATATTCATAATTGAGCTGCTAGCTTATTTAAATATGCTAAAGTAAATTAGCTCAAGTAGAAAAATTTATATCAACATCCTACGTTTCCTTTGAGGTAGCCTTAAATTTCAAATTCCCATTTTTACAAAGTTTATTAGCATTTCAAAAAATGGATGAAGGTATTATATAGTATTTTTATAATAAATATAATTAGTAAGGGCTTAATATTTTTGTTTATACGAGTACTTATTATTATACATATTTTTAAATGTGTCATGGGCAAAAAAATTTGCGGGTATATTTATTTATTCAACACTTCCATGTATAGTAAATACACGTCTTGTAGATTTATTACTTTAAAGCCATTTCTTCGAATCAACCAGCTTTTGTTTCATTTTCATTATCAATGACCTTCGTGGCCTTATTGGTAAGAGCCCATTAACCAACACGGAGCATGCGCCTTCAATTAACGTTGCAACGTAACTTTTTTTAAAGTGAAGCCTGATATTTCTGTGCATATCTCTTTAACACCTTTCTGGTTCGTTGGAAGAGATTGCCACGTGGTAATAAGTTCGCCAGATTATTCTGTATATAACGAAAGTTTAATACAATACAATCAAATTATATTCTCAGTATCCATGACTATCTTAAACTAAGTAAATCATAATATTTGAGTAAAAGTAACCAAAATGGGGATTTTTTGTATATACTCGTGTAACACTCTCGTTACATACAGTACAACCTGGTGGGTTTATTGTTGATTAGCAAGTTTTTCAACCAACCAAAAAGATGTTAAATAACCTTAAGTGAAAATCAGAATGGGATCCTTTTTAAAAAAAAACCTGAGTTGGAAGACAGACATTATAACATACCAACTAGACCTGAGTTGGAAGACAGACATTATAACATACCAACTAGACCTGAGTTGGAAGACAGACATTATAACATACCAACTAGACCTGAGTTGGAAGACAGACATTATAACATACCAACTAGACCAATTATATTGTCAAACGCCATTCTAGAATTGTATACGAGAAATATCAAGGTAAAAATCACTCTTGTTTAATGTTATTCTTAAATATTGTATTGTCATACATTATTATTATTATTTTTGTGTATACAATACAACTTAGTATACGTATTGCCATGTGGTAATCTCTTCCAGCCTACCCTAAGGTGGTACAGAGATCTTAAGTGAAAACTAGACAAGAACCATGTTTAAAAAATGGGTACGAATAGTAATTGAACCCGTAACCCCCGGTCGCAAGACAGGCGTATTATCAATTAGGTGACGAAGGTCGTTTTTGTTGTAAATATTGATAAAGTTAAAGTAAATCTGATTGACTTCTTCTTATATTTATATTTTATATTTTCTTATATTTTTCTTATATTTTCTTATACTTCTTCTTATATACTTCGAATGAAATCTGAATTACTTTTCCACAATATTCGAATTATGAAATTATTTCAGACATGGTACATAAACTTAGAAATATATTATTACAAACCTTAAGATTATGATGGATCCGTGAAAACCCGAGATTTAATGTTGGGAAAATCCAAATAACATAATTGTAAGGTCAACGGTTTCATTTGCATCCTTTTAAACGTTAAACGACCTTACATCACGCAGATCGTGCACAAAACGTGACCTTAAGGCATGTGGCAATAGAACCTATTATTGTAGACAATAACACTCAAACTTACGAGTATGATACTCGTACTGACTCGCTTTATCTTCAGACTGGACCCAAATATCGCATCTAATCGACTTTTCGTGTATGCGATGTTTACTTTTTTGGTCGCAAACCCAGACCCCTGTCGGAATATACGTTACGTTACAATAGAGAGTTTGCGGAATAGGAAAACGAAGTAGTTTTGACGAAAAGTAAATATTTCGCTTACCCATCGCCGTGAACAGGAGATAATGGCACAATTTAAGAGAGTGGATGAAAGCAGAACATACCTGAAACAATGAAATAAAAAATATATGTAAATATTTATATGTATGTGTTGATATCTTTATTATGTACAGTGAAATCTCGATCGATCGTTTGTCGAATAATCGTTTTCACATATGTTCCCAGATCTTCTTAATCAATGTGCCGCGAGCGATTGGGAAGTGTGTCGCAAGACATTGTCCTCACGCGATTTTTTGCATTTAACTCGATAAAATCGTGATTAATGTAATGAATGCATTCTACTGAGTGTTTAATGTACATAAACGAGGGTGGTCCCAGAAGTACACGACCTGACGTATAGATGGCGGTTGTTGCTTTAAAAAATTACTATGGTAATTTTTTAAAGCAACAACCGTATTAACTTATAAAGCTTAAGTTTCAAGTTTTAAGACGCTACGTTGTTTAGTATTTGATTAGCAGCCATCAATAGTGAACGCTCTAAGTGAATTTGTAAACATGGAAAAAATTGGTCATCGTTATGCGATACAATACTTTCATTTGAAAGGTCTAAGTCCAACCAATATCAAAGCCGAGCTAAATTCTACTTTGGGGGAGTCTGTTCCTTCGTTTACAACAGTAAAATATTGGGTGGCAGAGTTTAAACGAGGCCGTACGAGCTGCCAAGACGAACATCGCAGTGGTCGCCAGAAATGGTAAAGAAAATCCACAAAATGGTATTGGATGACCGTCGATTGAAAGTGAGCGAGCTAGCAGACATGGTAGGCATTTCAAAAAGTGCTGTACATCGCATATTGACTGAAAATTTGGACATGAGAAAGCTGTGCGCAAGATGGGTGCTGCGTTTGCTCACAATGGAACAAAAACAGCGTCGTGAGGATGTTTCAATCGAGTGTTTGGCGATGTTTCACAGCAATAAAGCCGAGTGTTTGCGTCGATTCATAACCATGGATGAAACGTGGGTCCATCACTTCAAACCTGAGACGAAGGAACAGTCAAAACAATGAACTGAAAGGGGAGAATCGGCTCCAAAAAAGGCGAAGACAGTTCCATCTGCAGGCAAGGTCATGGCGTCAGTTTTTTGGGATGCGCGTGGGATAATTTTCATTGATTATCTTCAAAAAGGAAAAACAATCAACGGCGAGTATTATGCGAACTTATTGCAGCGTTTGAGTGATGAAATCAAGAAAAAACGGCCGCATTTGGCGAAAAAGAAAGTGTTGTTTCATCAAGACAATGCACCAGTTCACACATCCGTTATCGCGGTGGCCAAAATCAATGAATTAAAGTTCGAATTGCTTCCTCACGCACTCTATTCGCCAGATTTAGCCCCCTCGGATCATTGTCTTTTTGCCAAACTTGAAAAAATGGCTCGGTGGTAAAAGATTTGCCAACAATGAAGAGGTGGAATCTGCGGTTGATGGCTATTAGGAGGCGCTCGACGGTTCTCACTATAAACAGGGTATCGAAGCTATTGAACATCGCTGGGAAAAGTGTGTCGAGCTGAAAGGAGACTATGTTGAGAAATAAATATATTTTTTCCCAATTTTTTTGTGTTTTCTTTGTTAGGTCGGGTACTTTTGGGACTACCCTCGTATTAATAATTGTTACGAAATTTGTTCAATTTAATGTTTGGCACTAATTTTTATAAATAATACGTTGAAAAGATACTCGATTATTTCGACAAAACTGACACTTAAAAATTTGATTTGATTCGAAATTAGTTTTCAACAATATCTCAAAATATTTCGAATTTTGATATTTCAATGAAAGAATAGGAAGAGCTCGTTGATTAGAGAAATGATCGAACCCTCGAAGTTCAGTTCAATTATGTTAAGTAGTTTCTTGATTTCGTAAATAAACTGATAAAAAAACTAATATCTAGCATACCACCATTGTTTGTTGTGGAAAAGTCTATTGACATGCAATTTATATACGTTTCTTTGGTACTACTATATTTTACTATTACGAAAACCTTAATTACAAATGATTGCATCTGGTTATTTTTTTCAAGATGTATATGCAAAATATATTAAATAAACGTTTAAAAGGTTATTCTAAAATTATGGAAGTGTTCTTCCTAGTTCCAAATAAGTTCCGTATAAAAACGTAAAAAAAATATCGTATTGACCTTTCCACTATGGATCATTTTACCGCCAACCAACCAACTAGAATCCGGAGGTCATCAGTAATATATGCAAAATAAAGAAAAGTATAATTAACAACTTTCCTGTAATGACCGAACTTCCCAAGCTGTCCTTATCTTGCCTTGCAATGTTCTCAAAGAGCTGAGGATATGTTTCAGGTAAGTGGTTGAGTCTGTCATTCGCCTGAGTATCTAGTGGGATTGACGCTTTAACTATCTTCGATATCCAGGATAACATATTTAAGGCATTCACTTTCAGCATCACATCTCAAAAACATCTATTATTCGTCTCTCTCGGGCTCTTATGGTAACTCCCACGACACCACTCTAAAGATGAAGGGAGATAAGACTAATGGCTGTACCACACGACGTTTTGTACATGCACCTGTCTTTAGATATATTTGTCATTTTTTTCATAGCAGTTTTTGACCATAACAATACGCCTCTAATTTTCAAAATTATCCCCCACACACCATCGACAAAGTCGATCCAAGATAAAAGAGTCATATACAATCTCTAGATAGAACAAAGGGTCAGTCCTAATTACGAATAATGTTTTGATCAAAACTAACTCTATTTTTCTTTACATATTTTCACAAAACGGTATTATGCGAACTGAAATAATCTCTTTCTTAATACTACTTAGATTAAAAAAAAGTGTAATTGTTAATATACACTTTAAATAACAATAACAAAACTAAGATATTGAAGAAAACATATGAACCAATAAACTGATAATTAAAATACTTAAAAAATATCAACTTATATTATAAAATAGAAAAATACTTAATAATTCAAAGGTTGACAAAGGAGTGAATAAATGCGAAGATAATCGAAAGCAACAACGATGAACATGACGAAGCTGTTTTGTAATCCTCTAAGCAAGATCAACCCCACTGAAGAAAGCGATGTAAAGCACAAATGATTCACCTTTACTTCGCATCAATACGAGTAACAACGTTTTATATAAAATAAATTTCTTCTCCTCTTGTCACCTGAATTTGAATAAAATATTTTTGGAAAATTTCTTCAATGAGCATTCGAACAATGAAATCGTTTTTCTCAATAGATGGTAAGGGTTGAAACTGATTGGAAATTGCAAAGCTACCGTTAAATGTACTCTTCAAAATAAGAGGCAATAGACTTCGTTCCATCGAACATTTGACTGGATCCTGACCATTATACCTTTGTAGAAAGATCGATTGTTTTTAATGCTCCTCCATTCGATGGAATGGCCATAGTTAAAGTGAGGAAGAATCGTTTTCTATCAGATACACACTGAATATTATCGACACCTGAGATCTCCTTTCATTTCCGGTGGAAGAAAAAAGTTTTCATGTAATTGTGAGAATTTTACGAGATGGCAAACATTAGATCGCAACGATACGGAGACGAAATTTATTTTATTGTACATGGACAGAAACTTCAGGATAGTATTCGATATTTTTATACCGAGGATTAAAAGAAGAAATACAAGAGAAAAAATGTATACATTTATTTATAAATAAAAAAAATAAATTATAAATAGTTGGACAATGCCTGCCTACAAATAACAAGTCATTTTGTTTTACAAATTATATACATATTCAAGGAAAAACAAAACTCAATTAAATTTCATAAAGAAAACCATTATATTCAATGTTAACAGTTTACAAAATGTAATTAAGACAAATAAACAACAAAAATTCAATACAAAAAAGAAATTGCCAAATTGAGTAAGCGTCCCCATAAGGAAATTATCCAGAAAGAAAGGTATGCAGAAAGAAGTCAGACCGACAGTTAAATAGGAATAAGTAAAAAAAAACATGGTAAAAGGGGAGTGGCAGAAATAACACTTTTTTAGGTGATTTCGCAATATTTCCTTTACCGTTTCAACCTTTGACTAAACCTGTTTTAATATTGTATATTTAAAACATTAAAGATTAAAAGTGTCGAGGTTTATTCAAAGTTA
The DNA here is from genome assembly GCA_949825065.1 of Odontocerum albicorne. Classification (NCBI taxonomy): domain Eukaryota; kingdom Metazoa; phylum Arthropoda; class Insecta; order Trichoptera; family Odontoceridae; genus Odontocerum; species Odontocerum albicorne. The sequence continues at coordinate 23,406,464 of OX463853.1, forward strand.
AGGTGTCTTTTTTTATAACTTTCAACAAAAAAAAGCAAAGTTTATATTTTCGTGAGACAATCTGCCGAAATTCACATACGCAGCATTCAATCATGTTCCTGGCGTTCAATTATATTCTGAAACGGAAAAGTTCAAAATATTACATAAAAAATGTCATAAATATAAGTGTGAGCTCTGCAATTTAACAACCCTGGTGAGTGAAAATGAAAAAAAGTGCGATAAATGGGCTAGACAGAGCGCGGCAAAGTCAGAGGGTTTGCGAAAATATAGAACAGGAAAGAAATCAATTGGTCGAGAAAAACCTGAACACCTGTCCGCAGCTATTTCTCTCAATTTTAATTTAAATTTCATCCAAATTGATGATGATCACAATTCATTCATTCATTTAATGTCCGTGTCCGGGCGTTACAGGAAGTTAATTGTGATAATTTAAATATGAAATGCATTACATTCGGTGGTGGATTATTTATCAAAAGTACCTGCTGTTTGACAGAAAATAAAAATGTCTGTTTTACTACTAAAGAATATATTTTCGTTTGATACATTACTAACGTAAATAAATAATAAGACAGAAAAAACATCGATAAAATATAAAATAGAGGAAGCGGTTAAGGAAATAAATGGCTGGTCACGTAATGCGCACGGAGGTAAAGATCCCATATCTAGAGGGAGAATCAAGATGCTTCATCAAAAATGATCGGCCGTAAAAAATGTCCGAGAGCCGTAAACTCGATTACATTTTCACTTGCTCGATATTTTTTATTACAATTAAGATTTATAGTGTGTTGATATAAAAACCAATCTTGACCAATTGGATATATTATATTATATGTATAATAAGGAAAGATTAAAATCAATTTTTAGTAGTTTAATGGATTATTTGTACCGTTGAAAGTGAAATATTGAACCATTAACGTTGATTTGTGGGTTTATCGGCGTAATTTTACTAAATTGTCGTAATATAAAAAATATAGCAAACATTAGAAAAAATCCACAATGGCGAATAAAAAAATAGTGGCTTAATCACTCGGAAGTCAAAATACAATATATTTCTAGTTTGACTTCCGAGGCGTTATGAAATATTTGATATGGGTCGTGCAAATTCTTTAGCGGTGCTCGAGACACTCATAAAAACAAATTATGACTTAGACATGAGACCAAGCCATTTCTGAGTGATTTAATCAAATAAAAAATATAAGCAAAAAACCTTTTGGTTTAGATTTAATGCCTAGAAATTTTCTTTTTTTTTGTAAGTTTATTCCTTTATTTGTATTGCCCACAATACAATATTTACAATTAACGTTGTTTAAATTGAAAGGCGAAACATAGAATACAAGTACGTAACAATGTAAAAACCTATTGCGAGACAGATGTCTGGGACCGTCTATACAGGCTTATCCTCCTGCACCGATTAAGCTGTATCTACAGAATTCCAGTTCAGTTCCTAATTTATTTAAAAAATAAAATGAGTCTGGTTTTCATTTAAAGTTTCTGTAACACATATTTGATTGGTTGGAAAATATTGCTACTTAGCAATAGCCAGGTTGTATTGTATGTAAAGAAAGTATAATATATGTATGATATACGGTGTGGATATGGAAAGGGAACAATATATAGTTAAAATGTAAGAGATACATGCTCTAAGGAAAATTTGTGTTTTGTCAATGTATGGATGGAAGAGATATACCCTCAGAAATACATGCAAGGCGGAAGAAGTGGTCACTAGTGACATAAAGAAAAAAACGTTAATATGGTTTGGGCATGTAGAAACGATGAATAAAGAAATCATTAAATTAAAAGACATGAAGTGCATGATCCATGCGAAGCTGGATAACTTGACCATTGAAAAAGGGAAAGTTATAATCACGAATAATAGAAGATTGTGTATAAAATTTGAATAAATCAAAGTAATATGTATGAATGGAAGAGTAGACATCATACAACTTGAAATGATTGAAGAATAATCAAAGAAATATCCCTACTTTTTGAACAGACGAGAGAGCCCAGCTTCGTCTACAGAGTACTCCGTCGAGAAAAATCAATGATCTCCTCATAGGCAACAAACTGGACGGTAGCCAGAACGTCGCTGCTGGAGGTCAAAGCCACTCTTGGACATTTTTAATTCGCACGAACTTCCGTTTCAAGATTTTCTCTGTTAGATTATGACCCATTTAATAAATGGGATAGGGAAAAAACAAAACACGAAACATGTAATATTTTTTTTTTAATTATTCGTTATTTATCAACTGAATTTATTTTTCTTTGTTGAAAAATATTTCTATTTCGTGTACTGACGGAGACAAATTACTTATAATGAAACCAATTTTTTTTGAAAAATATGATATTTCCAGTCTCGACATAATGAAAACGTGGTTCAGGTATAGAAAATATATGGTAATTGTTAAATAGACGATTATAATTATTTAATTACAACTTCGGCCGTTATTTTTTATAAAATAACAGTTTAAAATTATTCATATAAAGTCTAGCTATTTTAACTCAATGCGTCAAAAATATGGCACTTCGGTATATGAAAAAGCGGTCGGCGCCTATGGTCTAACATTAGCTGTTTGTATAGAAAGCAGATATCCTGGATAAGTTTCTCGATTCTATTTTTTAGGGTGGTTTCTATTCAAGGCCCCACCCAATATTCGAAGAAGGGTTGAAGCTGATCTAGAAAGAACTAAGCAGGTAAATGATCATAAACAAGCCATATATGGTCACCAAGTAGCAGTATCGAAATTGTAATCTAGAAGAAGTTTCATTCCGAGCATAATAACTGATGATTCGTCCGGATAAAGCGCAATTTCTGGAGTGGAAAGAAAAAATATCTGACGACTGGATAAAACTCTTAAAATATGCACCAGAAGAGCAACTACATATTGTTACCAGGAGAGCCCTGAATAGACTCCGAGTAGGGGTGAAAAGATGAAAGGTGAACATGAGAAGGTGGAGATTCTTAAATTAAAGTAGCATTTAATGCGATTATGGAGCTAGACTCAATTCACAACACACATCTGATAAATTCGAATGATAGGCAATTTATGTCGCGTCCTACTGGAAGCACGTGGTATAATTAAAACTTGATGACCAGGAAGCGGAAATGAATGATGATTAAAGACATTGTAATTTATTTGATCAAACACTGTTTATTCCACTTTTTTGTAACGGTATAACCCTACCGGTTTCAAGGCTTTCACCTCATCTTCAGGGGAGCACAAACAAAACTAAATTCTGTTCGAACTGGTACCGATATACACGCTTCAACGGTTAGGGACATTCGGGTTGGGAACTGAGGGCTGAGGGAGATGAGTAAAGACTTTATTTTAGTTGAATGTATAGACTTCATATATTTATTGATTCATATAAAAACTTAAAATTTTTATCAAGCAAAAAAAACACTATTTAAATCTCCTACATGATAGGCTGCATAACATTAAACCCGTTGATAATTTTTTAACACAATTTGATTTCGAATTTCTAGACTTTAGTCTGTATTCAATGCAACTGCTAGGCTGATATATGGTAGTCATAAATAGACTTTAGTCTGTATTCAATGCAACTGCTAGGCTGATATATGGTAGTCATAAATAGACTTTAGTCTGTATTCAATGCAACTGCTAGGCTGATATATGGTAGTCATAGTCTGTATTCAATGCAACTGCTAGGCTGATATATGGTAGTCATAAATATTGTCATATTAGTCCGCTCCTAAACAGTCTATACTGGCTAAAGCGTCGCGAAGGGATTGATTTTAAGCTTTGTTTCTTTGTATTCAAGTCCTTTAATGGGATATCTCCATTATGCCTTTCGAATGTGTGTCTTAGAGATTGGAGAGAAGTGGAACTTTAAGGTTGATTTGTTCTTCATCTAATAAACTGATAGTTCCAAATCGATCCAATAAGGCGGGAGATTATGATAGAGCTTTTTTCGTTGCTGGTCTTATGGCAATTAATTCTATTCCTCTTAGTATTAGATATATGTGTGTCGTGTGCAGCTTTAGGAAGCACTTAAAGACAACCCTTTTTGGGAGGTCTTATCAAAATTTATGATGTTATATGAAAACTACACAATACACTACACTAAACCTAAAGCCGAATGCATCACATATTGGAAGTTTTACAGTCGTTTCTACGTAGGTCGTTTCCCGTTGGTAAGTTTTCTGGGGTTTTCTTATCAAAAATGTTTTTCTAAACATATACAAATGCGGGAAAGAACTTGATCTAATGGTTGTAGCCACTACCTTTTTCTTCTAACACTCAACTTATTTGTATATATGTATTATATATATATTTATTTTGTAATCATTCAAATCTGTTAATAATAATGGGTTTAAATCCAGACTCAGAGCACCCTTGAGTAGAGTTTGCTCTCGAAACGGTGCTATATAAGTTGACATTTTATTACTATTCTCTACCATGGGAAACGGTGCTATATAAGTTGTCATTTTATTACTATTCTCTACCATGGGAAACGGTGCTATATAAGTTGTCGTTTTATAACTATTCTCTACCATGAGAAATGGTGCTATATAAGTTGTCCTTTTACTACTATTCTCTACCATGGGAAACGGTGATATATAAGTTGTCGTTTTATTACTATTCTATGCCTGACCAGCCACGCCTGGCCAACCCAAATTGCCCCACGGGTCGCATTGATGACCTAAAATTTTCCAAGGGTCGCACATAAATAATGATAATTGCTAATTTTGTTCTAATATTTTTTTCGATATCTGGCTTTAAAACGAAATTCGTACTTATTAATTTTTTTGTAAAATACTTTTTTGGATGCAGAGGTACACAGAAAGTGCTGAATCAGTGTAAATCTGAAAAGAAAAGAAAACGAAACTAGACCTAGATATGAAGAGAAAATAATTATTGAACCATCAACGAAATGCATTTGTATGGTAATATGACTTGAAATTCTTTCGTAAATATTTGTATGGTAAAAAATCATAATTTGTCATATATGACCGAGAGCCGCACATAAAGGCGCCGCGGGCTGCATGTGACCCGCGGGCCGTGGATTGGCCTGTCCTGATCTAGACGGTTAGATTGCAGATGTAACACAATATTGCAGATGTAACACAAATTAATATATAGACAGACGTGATTCAATCAAATGATGAATGAAAAAAATCCCTTGATAGAGACAGATTATGTATCAGCATGAGCCAACTAGAAACCAGTTTCTAAGCAAAAAATTTAATGTAAAGAAAGCAAATAAAAATATTTTGTCCTGATAGAAAACCTCCTCTTGGAAAAAAAGAAGTTTTTCGCCAAAGTCGAATAACGAAACTTGGTGTAAAAAAAGCCTTTTTGATTGATTCAATTTTCTGGACATGTTTGCTTCAAAGAAAATTAACGATTACTTCAAAATTTCAAAGGAAAAAAAATTAGAAAAAAATACTGGTTTTCTAAGTCAATGTTCATAAAAAGGAGTTATAATACTTTAATTTCATTTTTCTTGGAACCTTGTCTTTAGCTTATTAAACTCCAGAAATTAAATAAGTCAAATATTACGATAGAAGAGTTAATTTGGTGACGAAATATTTTTCTTCTCAAGCTGGGGTCGGCAATCATTTACCTCTCGCGAGCTAGCAGCAACGTCTGTGAGCCGATGGTGGGCCACATTCATTTATTGAACTATTTTTTAACTAATAAATTACGGTAAAAATACGACGTAGAACTTTTAATCGTGTTTATTTTATTTAAGTAACATTTATGTTTATTGACCATTCCACCGTTTTTCTGCTGACATAAGCAGACCTCTCTCTCTCTCTCTCATACTTTTCTTGGGCTTCGTCTTCCGCGCCTTACACTCATATTTGCACTGTATATATGTTTTGTTAGGTTTTCTTTATTCATTCGTTCTATATGTCCAAACCATCTCAGAGTGCTCTTCTTCTTAACACAACACTCCTTCTTCTTCTTAACTTAACACTCCTTAAGTTCACATTCATTTCTTATCACTTCGTTGCGTATTATGTCATACATTTATACATCATGTATTATTTTAAGTACACGTATTACTACAGCGTTAATTCGTTTCTTTTCAGTATTTTTCTAGATGGTACTAAAATGCCATTGTGATCTTAGCTGATTTTGATACTGTCCGGTTCGAGTATATTTGTTATAGTACCCACGTGGTCAGAATAATATATACCGCTTAAGGATTACAGGCCGTGTAATTTTGTTCAGTGTGCCGTAATTTGCCTACCCCTGTTCTAAAGAAACGAATTAAAAACTATTTTTTTCTTAATTTTCGACAAAATGTCCCGTTTCTTTTCCGCATCAAACATCGTTTAAAATATATACGCTACTATTTATAAATAAACATTTTTCAGGTTGACAAAATGTTTTCGAATTGTAACAAAGCATTTCGAACTTTTGTACATTTATTTCCGTTTTCATTCTATTTAGGACCGCGCCCGTCTCTCATTTCAGCACTTCGCTTCAACATCTTTCTTGATCATTCGGCATGACATGGGTATATTTAGTTACATCGCGATCCAAAACTGTCTCCGTGGTTTTCCTTAGATAAAGGGGACTCGGTGGACACTAAATTTAGACTGTTTGATCTCGAAAATTTATTCCCAAGACCCTTTCTAGCGTCGATTCGATGCGGAATGAGAAAAATAATGACGTGATATATACATAGAAAAATAATCTAACCCACGAAACATATTTTTTGGTCTATTTGAAATATTTAATATCTATGCCTCAATATTAAGCCACTTAATTTTGTATTTCATAGTGGAAGTTCTTATCCAAATAATATTTCATAAATTTATCAATTCGTTTGGTACTCTTTAACATATCAGTACTGGTAATTCGTAGAGTAGCATGAAAACGTGTGTTGATGTAGAGGATGATTGTATAAATATAATTCGCTCGGGTTGAAGAACGTTACTTGGAGACAACTTTGCAAAACAATATTGTATTCAGCCTTCTTCAGCATTTAAGCCTTTAAGGAATTATTGGAGTTGACAAGTATCTCGCTGTCCATCTTCGCTCTTGGTGGTAATACTACCGCACACTAAGAAGTAAATATAATTTGACTGACGAGCTCTAAATCAGACAAAGAACCTGTTTTTTTTATTGGGTACCAACTTAAGTCGATACTGAAATACCGGGGAAAAAATCATCTTAATATACAGGTCAAAAGGATCGACAGTGGTACATGCCAATATACAGGTCAAGAGGATCGACAGTGATACATGCTAATATACAGGTCAAGAGGATCGACAGTGGTACATGCCAATATACAGGTCAAGAGGATCGACAGTGGTACATGCCAATATAAAATGACTTAATATTCCATCATACATCTCAAACACACAAGATAAAGGTTGGATCATGTTTGTTTATTTGTATGCAAAAAAATACCAGTTAATTCAAGTTTATTTCAAAATAGTAACGTGTATATTAAAAAAAAGTCCAATACGCATTCAACTTTTGGTGTCAGTTTATTTTAAATATAATCATCACACTTGATCCTATCTTGGCATCCATCTTTCGCATCTGCCACATCCATACACCTCGTCATGCACTATTTACTCTGTTGGAATCCAATTAATTTGGACGTAACCCAAATTTCTTGGTGATTTGATATTTAGATGAATATCCAAATGGTTAAACGTATATCGAAAATATCCAAATGATTATACGGATATTGTTTTTTGTAAATTCAGCATGAAATATAATTCAGTATGTAACAGTATAAGCAGATCTTACATTTATCCAAATATCTTAAATTAGATTGAATAAGAGTCAAATTTTGGTTTTACATAAATACGTCCAAATAACAGTTGAAGAAAATAGGGGAAGCTTTTCTGAAATAGTACAAAAAGAAAATTTCCTAGAAACTTATTTTTTAATATAAGTATTCCAAAATGGGAATCGATGTTATCACAAGGAGTTATCCATACAAGATCTAAGACTCAAGCGTCCCGTCCTGGTTTCCTGTGTCCAGGGAATCGGTGTTACTTTCATATTATTTTTCATCTGAAGTTATCGTTTAGGTTAATTTGAAGTTGTATCACATTTACTCCAGGAGTATTCGTTTTCTATCAGACCGTTTACACATTTACTCCAGGAGTATTCGTTTTCTATCAGACCTTTATATATATTATTGTTGGTGATTAAATAATATAGATAAATTAACATTAAACAAAATATAAAATGTGTTGAAAGCAACTGTTGATTAAAAGTTGACAAATTACAATTACTTAAAATACCGTACACTAATATACGAGGGTCATCCAGAAAGTAAGGTTACAACATTTATGTGGGATCGAAAAATGCTTGTATTTAATTGAAATTCACAGGATACTTCACAAATACTCGTATATTTAACTATTTTTCAACGTAATCGCCGTCCAGATCGAGACATTTCTGTAGTCGGGGCCCCAGCTTTTGTATGCCAGTGTCATAGACCTCCGCCGCCAGCTCTTTCAGCCACTTCTTCACACCTTCCTCGACCTCCTGATCGTTGGAAAATTGTTGGGGTATAGTGACACACCCACGTCTCATCCCCCGTCACGGTCGAGTCCAGAAAAGCTTCTCCCTCCTGTGCAAAACGATTCAAAAATTCACGCGCGGCGGTCACGCGATTTTAACGGTGCTCCGGTGTGAGCATTCTGGGCACCCATCTCACACACAACTTCTTGAAACCAAGTTTTTCCGACACAATATTACCAAGGAGACTTTGAGAAATGTCAGAAAATTCTTCGTGAAGGTCGTCAAGCGTCACCGGCGGTCATTTCGCACTTATTCTTCAATTTTTTGCACAAAATCGTCAGAAATCACTGCCTTGCCTCGTCGTATCAGTATGGCCTTCTCTAAACAACCTAACCCACTTCGTGACATGTTGTCGACTCATCATATCACTACCATAAACTTCCACGAGCTTCCGATGGATATTCGCGACGGTATTGTTCTGCAAAGTCAAAAAACTGATGACCGCGCGGGTCTCGCACGGACGAGAGTTGGCGGGTGCGCGCGACTCCCTCTCCATCGGAAGAATTTACTGTGACTGAACAAAATGGCCAACAAACACGCGGGACCAAACAAACTGAACGTTAGGATCCCCCCTACACTCCAGGTGCACCAACTTTGAAACAATAAAATTCCCCCGGCCTCAGGAGCCCTTGTAACCTTAGTTTCTGGATGACCCTCGTACAATAATTTCAGAAATGGATGCGGTTTTTTTAATTGCAAGAGTGCCATTTTATAGAGGTGTGCGATTGTAGGACAATCTCCCCTAATGAATTTATTTTATGATGAAATAAATTTTCCTAATTAAATTATTTACTTTGTGGTAATTTGAGTGGTTCGCTCGTCTGCGTTTAAAATTTTACATAATTAAATTATTTATGAAAAGTTGGAAATTATCTGTATCATTAATATCTTAATTATTTTCGCAATTTTGGTATTTGCGAAATACTTTCTCTCAAAAGGGTAATTTGAAAACTTATATGTGAAAACAATATTAAATTATGGGCTTTATTATTATTTAAGCTTTTAATAACTTACATAAATTTGATATCGAAAATCTCGAAAGTTTTAAAATATAAAAATCATAATAAACGCATGTTTTCCATCCGGGGATTTTCGGTTCAATTCGCTTTGGTGAAAAAATTAAGCTTTTAGCACACAAACGTTTGTGGTTGGTTGAAATAAATTGTCACACTGGAAGAAGTATAGTAGGACCAAGAATATGAAACGTTGAAACACGAAAATGTAAGGATTGAGAGAAATCGAGGTAATATGTGATACGATTGTATAGATGTAAAAAAGACAAAACAAATATGTCGTAATAGAAAATTTTGGCGCTTTGTTCTCCCTTTTTAATCTGCCAGGGACATGGGGCGATACATACATATCATCATGAATATTGTCATACAGTTATTTCTGTTTATTTAGCCCTAACCTTTCCTCGTTTCAAAATGTCATTCACTTGGTTCGACTATACTTTTCTCAGTCTTCAATTACCACGATTCGCAATTATGCTTGCATTATAAAATTATTAACTCGCACTTTTTTTATGGTATGAAGTTATAGTAATTATTGTTTCAAAAGATCTCGCTTTGTGATGTGTGATGTATGAATTTATGATTTATAACGCTGTTTTGAAAAATAGCCAACCAAAATTTTTCCATTCAAATAAACCCGAAATATCGAACAATATTATAATATTTCAATAATAAATATCACTTCTACTGCCTGCCAAATGAACGGCTACCAGATATATGGAAGATAAACTTGATATATGTCCCAAGTCCAATAAATATCACTTCTACTGCCTGCCAGATGAACGGCTACCAGATACGAGTATATGGAAGATAAACTGGATATATGTCCTAAGTTCAATAATAAGTCCCACTTAAGTCTGGTGTGTGTATTTGTTTGACATTCCATTAATAAAACATTTTAAGCAGTCTTAACGATTTCATATATCTCGAAATTTGAGACCATTGTTTATCATAAAAAATAAATGTTTTCACTTCATAAAATATGTAAGTCTACTTAGATTTGAAGTATGGTCATCCTAGCAACTTAGATCCCAGCCGAAAAGACTAAGACTGGACTCATAAAATTCCATGTCACCGTCACGTAAGTCGAGTCGAGTAGTCGTCACCGTCACGTAAGTCACCGAGTAAGAAGAATGTCAATCTTAATTCGTGTACAAATTGCATAAAAATCTAATAAAACGAGGTTTAAAATATCTGAATTTGTTCAACAAGTTCAATATTGATTCTGCATGTCTGTGTACACCGAGGCAAAACCTAGACACTGATAAATACCAGCGAATATTTTGTTATTTCATTTGATATTTTTCATATTCAGTCGAAATCTTTGCGAACTGCAATAAAATGATAATATGATGCCCATAGTATACTCGTACATGCAACTCACTATAAGAATGGGTTTATTCGAATCTTGGAGATGGAGTAGAGGTAATCTGCTAGTCGTGATTAGAATTATTATATTTTATGGAATCAACCACAACAAAGAAAATAACATAAAAATATACACAATCTGTATGAAAGTTCATAATTGAAAGTAAGGAATATTATATGTAGATGACCTCCAAGGCCTAGTTGATAAGACCCCTATGTTTCAGTCAGTGAGTTCGCGGGTTCGGTTCTCGTTAATACCAAGATTTAGAAAAAAATGTTCCAGCCTGGGTTTCAAATAAGCCTTGGGTTACAAAACATTTCTGGTTTGAATATAATATAAAAGATATTTTTACGTGGCAATAAGCCCACCAAATTCTCCTGTTGACAACGAAACTGTAATAAAATAATATTTCGTGAAGTTTGTGTAAAATATAGTGAAGATCCAATATAATAAATAAATAAATAATAGGTTTATTGATAGCAACATAGTACGTACAGATTATATTTAAATAACACTTCTAAAACACATAAATTGCAGATAATACATTAAATACAGAAGCTATCAAAAGGTCTGGGCTCATCTAATAGCATCCCCTCGGCCAAGATACACCCCACTAATATAGGGCAAACCCAGCCACGGGGACACCAGATGTTTTTCAGCCCACACCCTTGAACACGTAGAACAAGAATATATAAAAAAATAAACACAGAAAATAAATAGATGACAAAAAAATATAATACATTCAAGAGAGAAGACACAAAAAGGTCCGGGCTCATCCCACAAACATTCCCCCGGCCGAGATACATCCCACCAATGTAGGGCGAACCCGACCGCAAGGGCATCAGGGGGCTTCCATCCCACACCCCCGCATATCTAGATTAAAGAATAAATAGAAAAAAAAGAAAAAAAAAGAAAAACGTATGGCAGAAAACAAAATAAAAAGTAAACCCACATATACCACCTCAGGTTAACTGTCAGCAAGAACGAGAAAAAAAAAAGAAAAGAAAAGCCTCAAAGGAGTCCAAATTTTACATAATGATAAATGGGAAGTAAGATAGTTGAGACAACATTGAAATAGTTAGGCAGTAATACATTGACATAGATAAGCAGTTTTAAAAGAATTAATAAGGAAATAACGCACAAACACGTATGCACAATCCTCGATTCACCACCAGCGAAAAGAGAGAAAAGAAAGAAAATAAGAAAAGAAAAGCAAACAAGAGACCCATTAACCACTGAGAAACCTATTAACCACTGAGAAACCCATTCCCCACCCAGAAGATAACGCTTTAGAGCATCTCTGAAGGTATAACTATTCACCCGCTCCTTCAAGGCCTGGGGCAACTCATTCCAGCATTTGCTGGCTGAGTATGAGAAGGATCCCCTGAACCGTGTTAGGTTATGGTTTGGGATAAGTAAAAGAGTCTCTATGCCTCTAGTTTCGTAGCCGTGAAAGTTTCTAGCCCAATATAATATAATAAACATATAGCAATTTTTAACTCTGATGTAATAATTGCAAGACAATACAATAAGTAATTCTAACGAAATTTACAAAAAATGAGCACTTAAGTGTTTTTTATTATAATTGCTTGATATCAGGAGGCTTCTAACATGAACAATTCCAAGATAATGAATAGAATATAAATATGTATACGGCACTAATTTCAAATATGAAGGCTTCAATCAACTTGTGGCGATAAACCCGCCATTTACTCAGCGTACTGTTAGTTATATTTACGCGAGACAAATTATATTACTTATGTCAAAGCAAAATTCAACAGTTTACCCAGGACAGAGTATGTGACAGATGTCATAAGGCTTTCAAAGCTACAATAGTTCTTTGTCCTGGTCGATTTGCTGTTCATCCGGCGAAGATATCAGAAGGTATATAAATTTCAACCAGGCGGGAAAGTTTAATCTTGTATTTATAAGTTTTATGAAGGCTTCTATAGTGAACCTTCGATCAACTTTTCGATCTATCGCGCCTTGGTTAAATCATTGCAGACATATAATTAATTACAAAACAAATAAGATATAATTCACATTTTATATAAATGAGACAGTTATATCAGCGGTTATTGATTGCCCTTGTTCTCAAAAACTTAAATAGTTCATACATGCATACATATCATCACGCCGTGTCACTTGTGGGGTAAGCAGAGAGAACAGATCTCCAAACTTTTCTATCCAAGCACACAACTTTCACCTTCTCCACATTAATAGTCACACGCAATCTTCTATTATTCGTATTTTTCACTTAACCTTCTATCAAAATCTGGTCCATTTGATCCCGCCACGTTTTACCTCTTACACGTACACTTTGCACTTCTGACTCGTAAACTCAGTCATTATTTGAGTATTCATTCTCTTCACATATTCAAATCATCGAAAAGCTCCTTTCTTCATTTTACTAAAAACATATATTTTATCAATTTCTGACGTATACGTCCCGTCTTCCTTCATACATTGACACACCACATTTTTTTAAATGCACGCATTTTCACAGCATTAATCTTACTTTTATCCTTCTTCTGTCAAATCCAAGTTTCACTTAAATACGTCAAGGAGGGAACCAACACACTGTTATTATTATGCACTGTCATTTTTGCTGATTTAGATAAAGCGCGGTTGTTGTACTCGTATATTACATTGAGTGCTCCGATTATCTTGTTCCCTGTCGCTACACTTATTTCAATAGCTCTTTCAACACGCCCATCACACTGTCCAGATACCAGAACTCGTCAACCAACTCAACAGCTCATCAACCTGTTCAAGAACTCATCAACCAGCTCTAGAACTAATCAACCAGCTCTAGAACTTATCAACCTCTTTAATAAAATAGTACGTACAATATTACAACTCAGATATAAGAAGTTTCCCCTCCTCCACCAGCAAGAGAAGTATAAACTTTGTAATTAAAATGTCTTACATACGTGTACATATATATTCTTTGTAAAATTTCGATATTCAACAAAGAAATTGTTACAAGTTTACATTTTAATACAAATGGGTTAATCAAGTTCTCTATCGCTTCTAAGTTAAGAATTTTCAAAGGGTTTTGTTTTAGTCAGAACAAATGGAGCAGCATTTATTTTTCTAACGATTTAGGTGCTTTGCAAAAAAACTATTTTCACTTCTAGAAAAAGATAAAGTTGGATGCCTCCGTTCCGAATTCTGATAATTTTCCAAGAATTTTCTCTGCCCGGCAATTACAAGAGAAAGTTGTTAAGCCCAAGGAAATGTTGGACCGAATCACAATGAGACAATCAAGAGGCAAGGTTTTGGAAAGTTGTTTGTAAGTGAAAAGTAAAGTTTACATTCGACATGTTCAATTAAAAGACATTTATTAAGGGGAACTTTCTGACAACATAAATACAGATGAGGTTTACCGGGATTCCGGATTCCTGTAATAATCATCATCTTCTGTTTTTTTGTAAGGTAATATATTGAAAGAAGAATGGTAGTAGGCAATATAGTAAATGGTGGGCTATATAATTTCAAGAGAAACAGCAGCTCATAATGAAGTCTTGGTCCCAATATTAGAAACTGCGCAAGCGAAACTTAGAGGTGGCAAAAAAGTGATGAAAGTAAGAAAAATGCATAAAACGAGTGGGAAAACAATATATGACAGAATAAGGAATGAAGATATTAGGAAAAAACCGGCAGAAGTCGTGCTTAAGAGAAAAAAAGAGCATTGAGATGTTTCGGCCACGTAGAAAGAATGAATGATGAAAGATTTCCAAATATTAACTATACAAGTAGTATAGAAGGTATGAGAAGTTTGGAAAGACCAAGAAAAACGTGGTTCAGCCAAATTAATCAAATTCTGAAAGAGGATAAGTGGAAAACCTTTATAATAGGAGAGTATGCGTCACAAAAGCGAAAAATGTGTGACAGGATAGAATGAAGTGAAGATCTGTCCTGTCTTACTACCACAAGAGGGGCACGGCATGATGGTGATAATATTGTATTTTGTTCTATGAAGGTCAAAGTTAAAGCGTGGAAGATGTTTACCTCCAGTTTTTTTGGTCCCAAGTTCATTTGCTTGGTAGGTCCAAGACTTGCGAGGTCGTCTTTCAATCGACGTGGTATTGTATACCGTTTTTGGTGCATGCTTACACGGAATTGCAAACCAAATACTTTATTCACCATCCCAAGAGTTAAGACATCTTTTGCGCAAAGGCAATATGCCTATTTAGCTCCCATGACATACAATGGGGTGCCGAATCTAATAAAGGCAAAGGGAGGAAAACAATTTAGGCAGTCGATCGGAGCTTGGTTGTTATTACGACAGGAGTTTGGGTACTTGGGCTTGCAAGAGGCTTGCAAGAGGAATGATAACTGATTACTTGTGGGAAAGGTTTATGCGAACTCTTGAGTGTGGTGTTTTTTATGTTTATTTTTATTTTTATGATTATGTGCGGTACATTGTGGGGTGAATGTTCTTGGTCTGTACGGAGTGATGAAGTGTGAGAGGTTTGATTTCGCGTGATGTATACATGTGTAATGGAGTGTCACTGTTTGTCAGATTGATGAGAATGTGCAACGGGGTTTTTATAATAAAAAATCGGAAATTGTATCGATTTATTTTTTCATGGTATATGTCAGTCATGGTATATGTCAGGGACACAACAAATGAAAGGCAACAAATCCAGATCCATTAAAATTGTGTGTCCAAATTAAATTACCTGTTGTTTTTTCACAAATGATTTATATTTCTTGTCGTGTGTAAAATAGATAAATAAATAAAATTCTTACAAAAAAAATTTATTCCAACTTTAACATTTGATGTTGTAAAGTTATTTTTATTAATTTACCAAAGACGCACTGTACTTTATAAAAGTGTTTGAACTCGAATAATAATTCATTACAAAAAGGGAAACAATTTAAATCAATAAAAAAAAGGAAAATCATATTTTAAACTTCAAAATAACACCTTAGTATGCGAGTACACACGTTAACAGTCATAAAAATACAATAATTCAAAAATATATACTGTAATTAACACATAACGGGACTGTATAAAGGCAAGCAGACCGCACTGATACCAAACCGGGCGTCGTTCTTGAAATTCTTGTTAAAAGCAAAATATGAATACACATGCTTATAAACAAAATAAAAGAAATCAACATGTACATAGGTTAAATACTGTCAATATCGACGACTTCTTTGCAATAAAAACATTTTCAACTTCAAGAAAAAAAGACAATATTAATATTCATTTAATAAAGTATATTTGATTAGTGTTTATTTTGAAAAATACCAACAAGAACGTTAAAGAAACTTAAAAAGCTTTCAGTGATGCACAGAAATTTTATTAATTTAACTGCCATTTAACCGGGGGAAACGTGAGAAGTATAACAAACAGACGGACATATTTAATATACAGTTCTCGCCTCATACACACTGCTGATGTGTGCATTTCTAGAAAGGCGTGAATATATATCGTCCTTGTCTACCCAAAAAGGGCATTTCGTATAGTATAAATGGATATAATAAACATTAACTGCGCTGTGATGGTCTTTAGATTTTTAACCCATATTTCAAAAATACAACACAATTGAAGAAATACCACCATGGACAAAATTCAGGAAAACTTACAACCATGTATAAGTATCCGACGGTAAGTAATACACATCGGGCTTAAGAAAGAGACTGTCGGCCATAATCGGCTAACTTCGGCTTTGTAGAGGGTCGTGTCTGTCCCTAGAACGCTTGACAACGACTGACAAATCGCGAAGGAACACGTGTATGAATGACACAGACGATACTCCACAAAGCCGAAGTTAGCCGATTATGACCGACAGTCTCTTTTTTAAGCCCGATGTATATTACTTACTGCCGGGTACTGTATGTACTTATTAGGGCACGCGCATGAGCCACTCATGTGCGTTAACATGATCTAATTAGAACATGGATTAAAAAAAATCTTGTAGTTGTCATAAAAAAAAAACTATTAATCTAGATACGGGATGCTATGAGATGAGCCCAAACCTTTTGATAGCTTCATAAATAAATAAATCGATGATAGGATTTTCACCAAGTTATCCTAAAACACTTTGCGACTAGAGAAACCAACGTCACCGCATACAGACGAACTATAAAGTCACACATTTTGAATAAATCAGTACTATGTACTGGAGTAAAAGGAACCACCGTGTCCAAGTTGGCAACAAGCACACGACATACCACCGACGCAGTATACAACATCCTCTTACAACACGAAATACATCTTCATTTGAAGTAGCACTTTCGCGAAGGGGAAATTTTAATATTATGTGAAGTTAATAAGAAAATGAGGTCGCTCCTACAGGAAGCGAAAATAAATTGATGTAAAATTATAAATACGAGTAAATTCCAAAGTTAAGGGTGAGCAACGAGGGACAGATATTCTAAGGGGAAATTGATATTACGATAATTTAGGCACCGTATTTATTATTGAAAGTGTATATAGGGTATTGTTACAAGTATACTAGTATATGAGGTATAGTGTGATTGGCTTTTATTTTGTTCTCATAAGTAACATTTCCATAAAATTTATTTGTATAAATGAAGAAAACAAAATCACTTTGAATCGTAATATATATTTATTTTATTTATACTCGTATATGACAAGAAATTTTATAAACACATAATTTGTGGAAAAAAAACAACAGGTAATTTAATGTGGACACATTTTTTATGGATCTGGGTTTTTTGCCTTTCATTTGTCGTGTCGTGTCCTCAGTATACTACTCGTAGGTTTTTATCTGTGTCTTACTGAGGAATATCATAATGACTCTTTTCATTTCCTACAAAGATGATTTCCGTTGCCTAGTTGATAAGACGCCGGTCTTCCAACTCGTGGGTTGCGGATTCGATTCTTGTTGGAACCCAATTTATTTTCAAAATGATTCAAGTCTGGTTAACACTAAAAGCCTCTTTAGTATATTTTTGGTTAATTGAAAAATATTGCTATATAGCAATTAGCCTATCAATTGTATAATATATAGTAAAAGAAAAGGTTGTACGGTATACAACGAAAATTTAATAAAATACAATGCAGTTTCAAATTGATTTGTTCATTTGTTTGGCTCTTCATTGCACTTAAGTACAATCTGTGGATATATTGCTCTGCGGCTATCTCTTCCAACCAAACAGACAGGAGATTATGTCAATGGCTGGTTGAGAGGTTACAGAGTATTTGGGATACACACACAAACAAGGAAAAAGTAAAAAAGCAAAGTACAAAATAAAGAAGTAAAAAAACGTATTTTCTTTTAATGGAACCAATGAATTAGAAAAAGGAGGTGCAGATAATGAAATATAGAATGGGGAATAAGGAAAACCCAAGATTAGTCTTTTAAGACACATATAATATTTTTTTGTGTCTCTGTTTGAAGCAAGTCACACGGTTACTGATTACTTTGTTCAACGGCATCGAGAGTCAATGAAAATATTATTTGCGAAACTAGTTTTTGAAAATGATATGGCCTCAAGACAACTTTTGAAAACGTTCCATTTGAGGATTTAAGTGATAAAAAAGGCAACAGCGAGAATCGAACACGCAAACCGCAGATTGGAAGATAGGCGTTTTACTAACTAGTTCACGGGAATCAAATTTTTAACCCATGGATCTTTGTAAAATGAAGAGTCCAATAAATAATTTATCAAAATTTGAAACTATTTGTAAATCGCATATATCATTCAAGCATTGCACAGAGTCGCGAATATCGAGGTATCGCTATATTTCTTGGCACGACGAGAACCGTTGCACTCGCGCGCGTGCTCGCGAGGCGACATTTATTGCAGGAACAAGAAGAGTCGACTGAATGGGCGGGAACTCGACGGAGAGCGCGAATAAATCTATTAAGTAATTGTGGAATGCGGTGAATTTATTTCGACAAATGCGAAATTTCACCGGTTTAATGACTCGAGCGTGTGTGTGTTGTGCATTTAGGTGGAATGCTTTTGTATGACGCAACTGCCATGCAATACTAATAAACAACTTTGCAAAATGCATTTCTAGAGATATCTAGAATATTTAGCAGGATTAATTCGGCATTCGGGTAATTTAAAAGAATTTTATTGCCAACAGAATACCGTATATCTCCCCCACTGGTTTATATATTTTTTCACGGTACGAACAATATTAAACGAATACAGAAGCCGTTGAATAAATTAAATGATTGGCAGTAGTGGTAGAAATCGACCAAGAAAAGTATGGTTGAAGCAAGCGAACGAAATTTCGAAAAAAGGAAAGGTAACAAGTAAAAGAAACATGAGCTATATAAGGTGTATGGATGTGGAGAAGGCGATTAAAATATGGCGTCATAAAAAAATTTGGCGCTCTGCCTAGTTACATAGGCAAATAGCGTGATGGCATAAATAATAAAATTTATTCATTCGTATGGAATCCCTCGGTAAATCTGTATTGATGATGCAGACATAACAGAGAGCGTGATCGGGAGACTTCGGCTTCAGTAATCGAGCATTTAGGTTAAAAACCACTGGAGTAGGCAAATAACTCAGAGATCGGCATCGTGTTGAAAATACTACCACACATATATAGGCAACAACATTGGCACACGTCTAGCGTAGTATTATTACCAGACGAACACTTTAATCAAACTGATAACCCTTTTTTGGTACCACCTGGCATCAAACTCTTACCAACCGCCACAAAGGTCTTCAAAATTGCTTAATTTTCTCTCTTCTTCTAAGTATGTTTTGATCGATATATGTGGCCTAATTGACACGGCGCTTGTCTTTTTGTGATTGCGAAAAAATCACACGGAAGTTACGGGTTCAATTGATGAGGTTGCAAAAAATATGTGTGTTTTTTAGGAGAAATTGCCATGTGAGAATTATCAAGTTGTACTATAATATATAAAAACAGAAATATACTATGTACGGTAACATATTAATAAAACTTAAAAGGATATCATTTTGTTTCCGTTAGTGCGATCTCAATACAAAAAGGGTTATCTTAGTAATCGTAACACTAAAATAGTGTTGCATAATATTTGTAAAAAATTTGTTAGGTGATAGGAAAATCCTCGTGATCGAGTATGATTATCAGCAATACTTTGAATGAAAGATGGCACAGCATTCAATAATATATTGTGAGCACGCTGTTGCACTTCAGCAAGCATATAGTCCTGACAGATCAAACTCAAAATATTCCGATATCCAAAAAATCAAAGTTCTAAAACGATCGGCAGGTTTAATCTGTTACAGCCTTAATTTTGGTACATTGCTTCAGCTTTATTTTGGCATTCTTAGTGTTGTGAGAATTTATGATATGTAACTTATGACCTACAGAGACATCAATTCAAATGTAATATGGTCTAAGACTTCTAAGAGTATAAACTAGTCCGGAAGCGAATCGACCCTGGTGACCGCGCTCGCTTATCGTGAAAGCTAACCGTTAGACCACTTCTTAGTCAACTGTTAATCATTAGTACAATAAGAAATGCAGGTGAAAAACGGTCCAAAAAGTAACAATTTTGGTACACTACAGGAATTGAACCAGATATACCATAATGTAAATATATTAATCAACAGCGCTGATAATAACCCAAGACAGTAAAACTACATCGCATTGTATGGTTTGAGGAAGTTGTTCTTGCCGGAATGAATCGATTAAATTATATGGGTTTGCTTTATTGTGTTGATTCGTCTTTACTACAATATTTGTTTGTATTGTATAAACACTGCTTACATGTCAAATTTGATTTGTTGTTTGTTTTTTATATTTTGTATCACATTTGTCCGTTGACCGTTATTTGGTCATTTGACCGTTGAAATAAAATAGAATAAAATAAACCTGAAAGTTATATATCCTTATAATGTGGTTAATTTGCTTTATTATAAGTTTCAAAATAAAGTTTGAGAAAGAGACAAATTATTTTTTTTCAATAAACAAACTGACCGCTGGAGTACATAAGTTCCGTCAATCGAAAATTTGGTTAAGTATTCAGTTGCAGCTTTAAAATTAAGCCCAAGTATATTAATCAGTACTACAGATCTTAACCACTATCCAAAACAATTTTCCAATTCAATTCAACAAAATTAGTTTTAGTTCGATTGATTTATTTCAAAGTTACGTTTAATTTATATGGACGCAATACGCAAAAAGGTCTCAACCCACGTAATAACACTTCTGATATAATAAAATAAATATGGTACCCTTAAGCGTACCCGAATTGGCGATGTGGATATAGTAAAAAGCGTGAGCGGGAGACAGTATGGTCTTAGGTCCCTACTAATTGCACCTTCAGATTTAGAATCACTGGAGTGAAACGGAACTAGCAGTTTGTCTGCGCACGTGTTGAGAATACTACCGCACGTGATGAGGAAACATTCGCCCACGTTTAGCAAACACGAATATTTTACCAGACTGAGACATTTTTTACCAAACGAACTATTTTACCAGATTGAGACATTTTTTTGAGTAAATGTACGATTACATGTGGGGGTTCCAAGAACACCTATCAGACTCAACATGTTGCGTTAATCCCTTTTAAATTCAATATGAAGTATATTAAGCTATTCACAACCCTTTCTACTCTTTTATTTATAGTTATTTAAATAACTCTGACTTCATTTTGTGGAACTCCACAATAATTACAAAATTAAAACACGGTCACTTTATTTTATTCCCCATTATTTATTGCAAATCACAATAAAACAAAGTAACCGTGTTTTAATTGTACATATATTATTTATATTCATTATTTTGTATACATGACTAAACATGGTACATCTGGTGAATCTATTGCTATTATACATCAATTTGTTCCCACCAACTAGCTCATCTTGGACACATTTAACTGCTTTAATCAATGACAGATTTTAAAACATCGTTTAAGTTTAAGTAAAAAAAATTACTCATCTGTATCAAAAATAGTAAAACTAAAGGAAGGAAATTATTTTAATGATAAGGAAGAGAAACAATGGAAAATTAGGATGAAAGGATATTCTAAAAAAAGTAAAATAATTCATTCTCTCTTTAATGTAAATAAGGATGGTGCACATCTGATTAATTTTGGAAGTTCGTTCGTCGACCGAATTCGAAGGTTCTTTCGCTGTCTGATTTTAAGTCATGAAGTCTGTTCTGAAACTCGGACACGTGGTCAAACTTCTGAAGTTAAAATACGAATCGGATGGAAACATTTTGGAGTCTCTCCAAGTTATTGACTAACATCATACAAAATTTTACTTCTAACATAATATACATTAAGAGTATATTCTATGATCTATTCTTTCCATGCTTAAGTGTAGTGAAAACTTTTTTAACTGCCTTTATTTAACTAACCGAAATATTTGAGAATGTATTGAACTATTGTATTCCATTTTCATGTCAAACAAGCCTTAAGAGAAAACCTGACTGAAACTATATTTTAAAAAAATATGTATCATTGAGAATTGAAACCGAAACCCCTGAAGGTAAATCGTACCAACTAAGCCTACAGCCATGACCTCAGTAACCGAGGAGGAATGTCCTTGATTCAAGTTATTCAGACAACCTTCACTTAAATTAAACACTAAATCTTGTAGGCTTAGTAAGATAATTAAATGTCGAACCGACTAGAAGTGTTGATATATTTATATAATATAAAGGTGTTGAATATATATTACTACAAGCCTTTATCAAAAACTTGTTCAGAAATTTTACAATGGCATTTGATAGTCGTACGTATGTCTGGAGCATCGATGAAAATAAATATTTAAATGTAAAACTGTATCGAAGTCAAACAAGTATATTTCAAGGACAAAATATATATATATATATATATATATATATATATATATATATATATATATATATATATATATATATATATATATATATATATATATATATATATATATATATATATATATATATATATATATATATATATATATATATATATATATATATATATATATATATATATATATATATATATACAATATATATATATATATATATATATATATATATATATATATATATATATATATATATATATATATATATATATATATATATATATATATATATATATATATATATATATATATATATATATATATATATATATATATATATATATATATATATATAAAAACTTATTTGTTAAAGCTTGTTTCTGTCCACTTCTGCGGAAATTTTGTGCGGAAACAAGAGGACTTTCTTAGGGAAAAAGTGGATGTTATTTATATTATTTATAGTTAAGGCATTAACATTATGGAATTGATATGTTGGAATAGCAAATTCATGAGATTGTGAAAGTCCGGTGTTTTCTGTACTGCTTGTGTTGTATAGTCATACTGTGATCTCCGTGACCTAATTGGTAAGAAAATAGATAATAATAATAAAAGAACAATTTATAAAGCGTCCTTTAAAGATCACACTCTCCTCGGGGGCGTTCTAACTCGGGATTCAAACCCACTATTATTGACAGAAAGAATATTACAAAATAAATATATCTAGATTGAGTGTAAGAATAGAAAGGTGGTGACTACGGCCACTAGATTGTACTCCCCGCATCTGCATATGTTTAGAAAAAAATATTTGATAAGAAAACCACAGAAACTTACTAATGGAAATTTTCTGCGAAAACCTTTGTAGATCTTCCAATTGTGTAATTCCGATAGCTACAAATTCGGATTTGGGTGAAGTGTGTAGTGTTCACATATAATTATAAATTTTAATAAGACTTCCCAAAAAGGAGTGTTTTCAAGTGCTTCCTAAAGCTACACTCGCCACCTATATCTCTAACACTTAGAGGCAGACCATTCCACGTCACAAGACCAACAAGGCCAAAATACCAGACATAATACCTCGCCCACAGGTTTCTTAACATTGAATTTGTTCTTACTTTAAAACAATAATTTATTTAGTTCCTCATTTTGTTGTAAATAACAAATTTTAAAATAAAAAAACTAAATATATTAAATGTTTGGACCGCTATTAACCGAAATATATTTGAAAAAAAAATCGAGTCCATTTTTTTCTATCTTTCATTTACTTTTATTTGTTTATTTATTTAAGCCTTCATTGTAAAACAATCTGGCTAGGCAGCTATCTCTTCCATCCAACCAGACAAAAGTAAATTAAGAAGTAACATGGTCGAAAAAATATTTGAATAAATATTTCTCAGACCTTTACAAAAAATCATGAAAAACATGCGTAATAAAAATGAGAAATCACCAATCAAAGGAAAAAGAAAGGGATGTTGGAAAGGAAAGAAAAATCAGGAATTTTGGTTGGTCGGAAGAAATATTCAAGTACCAATAAGTCAACCAGGTTGTACTGCTAAATACGGAAGGGATTTTTTATACTTTCAGATCGTTGAACGATGACTATAGATCGTATCAATATAGTTTACTATAGAATTTAAAAAAACATATGAAATTTATATTTTATAATGGATATTACTTGAAAGAACTTATTTAAGACATTGTTAATGTTTCATAAACGACATCAAAGATTCAATAAAATATAAAGGGAATACTCCGTACACGTATTCCTATCTCTTTTGACAGAGAAGAAATTTTACTTCAATTCGCTATAATATTTTCAAAAACAAAAGGATGATGTTATTCAAAGAATCATTTGAAATGTATTCCAAACATCTCACATTTCCAAAAATGTTTAATGAAAAATTTGCCAGAGGGTTTTGAACATGAAATTCAAATATTCTTATATGAGATTAATGCTTTTGACTTGAGTTACAAAATAAACGAGATATTTATTTAGATCTTAGGTATTGACTTATTTTTCGTTCTATTGAGACAATATTTCCCATTAAATAGGTTTGAAGGCTTTCGCGGTTATTTTCATGTATGGTAAAAAACCTTTCGAAGTTTGTATCGTGTTTTATAGTAGAAAGTGCTAACATTTCAAAAAACTTGCAGCTCTTTACATCAAGGTTGGTTGTTATCAACTTCGCTGCCCGCGCGCCTAAATTTCCACAGAATGCGAAGTTGCAGCAAAGAACACTTAAGCGAGAAATAATCAAACATAGACCAAAGAAAAATTATAGATTCGTCAGAAAAAAGGTTTCGCGGGAACTTCTGTTAACATTATACATTAACTATGTGACATAGTTATAAACCTTTCTTCGCAAAAAAAAAAACAATTGAAAACAACTATAATAAAAAAATAAACACAAAGAAACAATTAAAACAAAAAAAAACAATACCTGAGCATGCACAACTATCTCAACAAATCAACCAGACTGAACAGTAAAACACGAAAGTGTAAAACAATACATTTCATGCATTCATTTGTATGGTACTTATCATCATATCCATATTGATTATGCGGAACTTTTGAATACTGTGACCTTAAGACAATATTCTATTCAGTCTCATTTTATTTACCTACTTCTTTAATGTATTTATTTAATTTATAAGCTTTACATAGGTTAAACACAATTACATACAATACATAAAGAGAATTATATACAGAAGCAAGAAAAAAAAAATCCGCAACAACAAACTTCCATAAAAACATTTCTAAATATTTAAAACGTCAATACCCAAAATAATCGAGTGTTCCATTAACGAACAACTGGAGTAGGCAACAAACTACTACCGTACGTGGAAAGACAATAATACTGGCATACATCTAGTTCGTGCGAGTAATGTTTTCAGACGATTTAATCAGACTGGTATCCTTTTTCTTCTCTTTTTTTTGTACTAATGGGAAACGAGATCGAAACTACCGACTGGACAACTAGGCAAGGGAGGTTGTCTGTAGAAAAGCTCAGGATATGAGATTCAATACATTATGTGACCTCATAGTAAACATTGAAGATCCACCACTGGATCAGTTATGAATGTGATGAGCAATGGACGACCAAGTTCATTTCACAGAATAGTTCCAGAGTCTTTTCTCATTTGAACGATACAGGGACAGAAAAGAAACGATTTTTTAATAACATTTAATAATTATTCAGATGTTTCAAGAAAAAAATAAAGATATTTTTACTGCTCCGGTTAATTCGACCCCAGATACTCAATCGCTTACTGTGTTGAAAATCGTAAGAAAAAACTACAAAACCCTACGAAAGGGATCAAGGAGGCAAAAATCTTTAGAAAGATAGTCCTGGCTACCGAAATTATCAATATGTTCCACAAATTAATAATTTCATTCATCTTTCCTCAATGTTTCGATCAGTTTATTAATTTGAATAAAGATTTGACCATCGAAAATGTAATTTAACTGTTACATATGGCTTGGCCGTTCTAAGTGAAATAATATGCAGTTATAATTTGGACTTCTATCAGCTTTTCTCTTTTTTTTACTGACAGTTAACTTAAGGTGGCATTTGTGGGTTTACTTTTTATTTTTCCTTTTGCGATATATTATTTTTTTGCTATTTTTCTTAGTTTATGTGTACAAGGGTGTGGGCAGAAAAACATTTGGTGTCCTTGCGGCCAGACTCGCCCTATATTAGTGGAGTGTATCTCGACCGAGGAGGGTGTTATATGAAAGGCCCAGACCTTTTAATAGGTTATCTCTTAAATGTATTTATGCAGTTTATTTTGAGATATATCATATGTGCCATTTCGGAATATATTTATACATATATGTAAACACTATGTTGCTACTCGTATCAAAGAACCTATATTTATTTATTTGAGTTAATCTGAGGAGGTATTTGTGGGTTTACTTTTTTTATTTTTTTTCTGTCACTTATTAATTTACTGTTTTTTTTTCTTATTCTATAATATATGTACAAGGGTATCTGATGTCTTCGCGGCCGGACTCGCCCTATAATGGTGGGGTGTATCTCGACCAGGGGGATGTTATGAGTGTACGTGTATGTGCGATTTTGGAATGTATTTACATATGTACATAGTATGTTGCTATCAATAAACCTATATTTATTTATTTGTTCATTCATTTATTTACTTTTTTTTTTATTAAATTTCAAGTGATTAACGAACTCCGTGACTTAGTTGGTAAGACGAATGTCTTCCATCCCGAACATAGCGGGTTAGGTTTCAGTCGGAACCTAATTTTTTCAAAAGGTTTTTAGTCTGGTTTTCACTAAAGGCATCTTTAACATATTTTTTATTAGTTGAAAGAGATAGGCACATGACAATATGCCCTCCAGATTATACTATACACATCGAATATATTATTTTTTATTATTTTTATATAATATAATTCAATACAACCTCCTTTGAAGGTTGCACTGAGATATTTACATATTGAAGGGGCGCCCTTGGTCATAAAATAGAGTGGATAATTAAAAAATATCCATCTCATCAACATTATCATTAGAAATTCCATTGGTTTTATTCTAAAATTAACCAGAATGTAAATTACTTTCTGCAATTCGCTATATTTCTCATAACATTACTGAATGGAAAACAAAATGAAATTCTCAGTATTTTAGGAGATTTTTTTTCTACGTATTCAATACAAGCCGCAGAGTTAGAAGGCTTGAAAATATGATTAATATTTTATTTATTTTGAGAGAAAAAATATAGCTTCATGAAACAGAAAAAAGAAATCTTGATTTTATAATTCTATATTTATAACTACTGATTACCTACAATCTTGAGCACAATGATTTATTTAGAACATAAATAAACATTTGTATATTTTTTTCTTAGGAATAATTATAAGGAATGTTTATGGCGTAAGTCCTTAAACTGTCACCATTTCTTGGAGTTGCCCAAAGTAGAGCAAAATTATATATTTAGAACATAAATAAATACTTGTACACATATATTTTTACTTAGAAATAATGATAAGGAATGTTAAGGACGGAAGTCCTTAAACTGTTACCATTACTTGGAGATGCCCAAGATAGAGCGCAACGTTAGCTTAGATATATGTTTTAGTTCAATTGAGACTGGTAGATGAACCTTTGTGATTGAATTGCTTTATATAATCTTGAATAGTCCTGTAGACTCACCTGCGACACTGGAACAGATTGATTAAGTATTCCATCTCATCCAGTATAGTATGGAATGTGGGCATATTTGACTCAACAATTTAAAGGTTTAAGAGGGTGGTGGATGAACTAATGGAAGAATGATTTCTTTTCTTCTCCACCATGTTCAAAATTATACTGAAATGGCTGTGATGTACATGAGATGAACACCAATCATTGGAATTTTATAAATACATAAGTATTGTTTAAAAATGATCCGTTTCTTAATGTTTTTATATATTCATTTCCTTTGAGTATTGATACTCAATAATTTTAAATTAAATATTATAGTAGAAGAAAATGTTTACGTCAACGACAAATTGCTTCATTCTATTGAATCACAAACATCATATTACACATCCTTTATACGTTTTTTCCTCAATCTTCGACACTTCGACCTTAAAAAAATTGAATAGGTACACGGTTAGTCCGTCACACATGTTGGCAATACTACCCGCACGTTGAGATGTAACAACACTAGCACTCGTCTAGCGCTTATTACTATTGTTACAAGACGAATTTTTTTAACAGACTGGGGCTTTTTTCTTCGGTTAATAATAATAAAAATAAAAGAACAGTTTATATATCGCCGTTTAGAGAACAAACTCTCCTCAATGGCGATCTTACTCAGAATTCGAACCCATTCTTAAATTAAATAAGACATAAAAGATTGTATTTAAGTGTTTCCTAAAGCTGCACACGCCACATATATCTGACACTAGGAGGCAGACTATTCCACACCACAAGACCAGCAACGGTTAAAGCTGTATCATCATAATACGCCACCCTATTGGATTGATTTGGAACAAGCAATTTATTAGATGAAAAAGAAGTCAACCTCAAAGTTCTACTTTCTCCGAAGGAATATCCCTCAGACGCCGATTCGAAAGATACAATGGAGACATCCCATTAAGATAATTGAATATAAAGAGACAAGGTTTGAAATCAATCTGTTCACGACTCTTAAACCAATGTAGACTTTTTAGAAGCAGGCCACTATGGGGTACAATTCTATGGCGTTTTGGTAAAGAGGTACAAGTCATCAATTACTTATTTGTCAATTTGAAATTTTGCAACACTTGTATTCCTGAAATATAGACCTCAGGTAAATTTTAAAGGTAAACTTTGAATACATAAATAATTTATAACTTAAAACCCTGGGTAGAAATCAAGCGTCTTACCAACTAAACCACGGAGATGGTCAGAAGCTAAACCAAATACTGTAAATAATAACAAATAACAGTTGTTAAAAAGTACTTTTTCCCACTGTGTTAAAAGAATTTACTCGAAAGAAAAAAAAAAGAAAAGAAACGCAAGTTCCCAATACGGGTATATTTTATTTCATAATGCCGCATTGAAAAGGCCAATCGCTGTGCTGAATAATAGATTCGCGTCACGTTTCTCCATTCAGCAACGAAACAATGGGACGTCATCAATGTCTTTTTTGGTCCGTGGGCGTGTTTATTTGATCCACATGATTCCTCTCCCGTTTCTGGACGGAAAATCAGAAACAGGGCATTATCTTTCATTGACCATTGCGAAGGTTTTAAGTTTTTTATTGATAAAAACAGATGACGATTCTGCGCGTTACAAGCACATCACTCGTCATCATCATCGTCACGCCATGTACCTATTCAAAGACCTTTAATTCAAGCAATAGAAGGGAAAGCGTGGAGTACACTCAGACGGCGTTGCTAGTGTGCCCGTGTCTGTAGATAAAAAAAATGGTATCCACAGTCGTCAAAGATGCCGCCAGCCCGAAGTTTCCCTTCAATAACTGATCATTAGTCATTGCATATCTAAGGTCTTATAAGACGGACAGGCACCAACAAGATATAAATAGGCAGAGATCTCCACTTTATTATATTCTGGAACGAACCTCTCACTTTTGCCACCTCCATACACCTCATAAGCATAATCTTCTATTATAAAGTCTTTCTACCATTTTATCTCTCTTTCAGAATTTGATTCATTCAGTCATGTTACGTTTTTCTAGATCATCCCAAACTTTTCATACCTTCTATGTTGTTACCTTACCTACTACGTTGTTTATGTTAATTTTTCATAATTCATTATTCCTATGTGACCGGCCCATCTCGGTGCTCCTTTAGCACTGTATTTTTTTCAAATCCGCATTATTGATTAATTTCATAATTCCTTATTTAGTTATACGTTGTTTTTTCGCACATTCAAAGCAACGTTTCTACCGCATTTATTTTACTTTCATAACTTTTTTGATACGTAACTAGCCCCCGCATAATAAGAGCTGAGTGATGCTGAGCCATTCCAAAATTTAAATATCCTGAGAACATCCCGGTTATCTTCCCTCTCTAAAAATCTATCGATCGATGTTGCCTAGTTGACAAGAATTTTAACTTCTACCCGGAGGATTTCGAAGTCAGTTGCCGATGGTAACAAAATAAAAATTAAAAAAAGTGGCCCCAACCGAAAGAGATCATATGAAAAAATACTCGTACGCGCAAGTTCGTGTGGCAGTATTGTTGCCTTTTCACGCGCGGTAGTATTGCCAACACTGATTGACGAACCGCGTGCCTGCTCCCTTGTAGATAAATCCGAGGGCTCGATAACTAGGAGCAAAAATAATATTGTCTGCAATATTGACCACCAAGCTTTTTAATAAGCCCGAATTGAAAATTCGGATAGCACACTAATAAATCAATGAACTGGTAGGAAATGAGTTTTCTTTGTTATCTATGGTGTCAAATCTTTCTCTCTTCCCTTCATCCTTATATCTAATTTTATCATATATATCCAGTTTAACAAACTGTGTAATTATTAAACTCTATTTGGACTTACGAGTATATGCGTAATAGTTACTTAAAAAAAAAATTTTTTTTAATATGCTAAATGTAAGATTTTTTTTTTGATACTTGTAACCTTAATTTTTTCAACGTGCCCCGCCCACCGCCACTTCGTTTTCCTTATATTTGCTATCACATCCTTAACTCATGTTTGCTCTCTAATCCATGTATTTCGCATTCGGTCACGTCTCGTCCGTCCAAGCATGCTTCACTCCATACTTATTTGTGTTGTTTGAAGCGTTTGTACAGAACCCGCAAAAACAGTAAACTTCATTGAAGAGGTTATACCATATAATAAACTATATCGGGAAAACTACCTGTAAACACTGTATACATCATAAATATACCTAAAACTCCAGAGCGAAAATTCCTGGAATATGAAATTTCTAAATTATTTTGGTAAGTAGTAGGATTTTTTATCTAAGCCGTAGTAGGATGATACAAAAACTGATATTTAAAAAACTTTGAAAAAACTCAATAGATTTTTTTGTACACGTCCATCAAGTTCAATATTGGGATCAGAATACGATCACGTGCTATGTAAGACTACATAAATATGTGGATTTTGTTGATCAATATAAGCGACGACTTCGTTTTAAGAGCTTTAAAATGAGCCGTATATGGTATGATTCCTCTATTGAGTAACGTTCAGAAAATATCAGGCATGATGTACTCGTATATCCAGCTGACGCATTTTTTTTGTTATTTTTCGAATATTTATAAAAAAAAAATTATAACTTGCAAAAAAAATTGAAAAATTCGTACACTTAAATTACCAATACTTTGAAGTCAAGAAGACGATAAAAATACTTAATCGTTACGTGAACACGTATTCACGTACCCTTACGTGAAAACGTAAGGTAGTATTCAATAACGACTTCAGTGGCCTACTTATTCTTCCTTCCGGAGGTTTCAGGTTGTATTTCCGATGGTGCCCAATAAATAAAGAAAAAAAGGATTACTAAGTATAGTTTTAAAGTACGCCTGGTAACAACACGCACGCAATCTAGTCGTGTGCAAGTGCTATTATCACACGTGCGATGGTTAAACGTTGCAGAATTAAAAGTAACTTGCCTATTATGACCCCGAAGGCTCGATTACTGAGACCGAAGACAGTGTTTTATCCCAGCCATACTCTTCACCAACTCCGCATCCGCGTCACCAACTCTAACGTGGTGAGGGGCACAATGTCAAATGAATGAGTATCCTACGTTTTTATCTGAAGTAATGCAAAACAAAATTAATTTCAGTTTTCCCTTAATAATAATAACAGAATCATTTATATAGCGTAGTTTAGAGAGCAGATCTTTAACTCAGAATTCACAACAACTATTATTGACAGATCTAAAATATTATAAAAAAAATATGTGTAAGTTGAGAATAGGGATAGAAAAGTGGTGACTACGACCGTTAGATTAGGAACTTCCCCACATCTGCATATGTTCAAAACAAATTTGGTAAGAAAACCACAGAAAACTTACCAAGGTAAGACGAACTACAAATAAACCTTTCTAGATCTTTCGATATGTGAAAGTAACACATTTGGCTATAGATGTAATATAATGTATGTGGCTATAGATGTAATATAATGTATGTGGCTATAGACGTAGTATAATGTATGTGGCTATAAGTGTAGTATAATGTATGTGGCTATAGGTGTAGTATAATGTATGTGGCTATAGGTGTAGTAAAATGTATATGGCTATAGGTGTAGTATAATGTATGTGGATATAGGTGTAGTATAATGTATGTGGCTATAGGTGTAGTATAATGTATGTGGATATAGGTGTAGTATAATGTATGTGGCTAAAGGTGTAGTATGATGTATGTGGCTATATGTGTAGTACGAGTATACTGTATGTGGCTAAAGGTGTAGTATAATGTATGTCGCTATAGGTGTAGTATAATGTATGTGACTATAGGTGTAGTATAATGTATGTGGATATAAGTGTAGTACTCGTATAATGTATGTGGCTATAGGTGTAGTGTAGTGTATAAACCACAAACAAATATTTACAAATATTCGAATATGTAATAATAACATAATGTTTTTGGTTTTGTAGTGTTTATATATTATCATAAATTTTAATAAGACGTTCTAAAAAAGTTTGTCTTTAAGTGCTTACCAAGGCTGAACACGCCACCCATATTTTTTATATTTAAATTTAAAAAAAATTATATGAAAACCACACTGCATTCCCTTTTAGTAAAATTGAGCGCCAACGGGAATCAAACCCGCAACCTCCTAGTTGAAAGACAGGCTCACCAAGTTCACGAATTGTTGTATTTTTATGTAGTAAAAGATTGTCTAATGGAAATATTACTCGAGAAAACGAACGTTAACCAAAATAATAAAGATCACAATTAATTACATATTATGCAATACTAATACGACCTTTGCAATAGCAAAATAAACGCGTTAAAATGAAGAAAAATCCACAGTTATTGACTCATAGTTATTGAATCAAGAAATATAATATAATTACATGTGAAAAATAAATACAGTACATTTTTTAATGCAATAAAAATTAAATTAAGAAATAATTTATTTTTCACATGAGGCCTGGGGAAAGAAAAGTTGAAAGTGTTACAATACGTAAAGGGAAAGAATCTAAGGTGTTGAAATCCAATTTTGACGTCAATTGACGAGGGTTGGCGTCAGCGCACGACACAGAACAGAACTTCATCACATCAGATGGAAATATTGACTCGACTCCTTCTGGATCGTTTTTGGCATCAATCATCCCCCAAATTCCATTATTCCGTTGAACCCCCTGTTTGGGGAACAATCCATTGTGGCAACAGCGGGCCTAGATGGGGTCTTCTGTTCCCGACAACATATTACATAAGATGCATTATTGTGTAGGAAGGAGGCACAAGGCGTGATGGTGATTCCAAATATTTCGTTTCAGTTTTACCAAAATTTGGTAGAAAAAGATGTGAGTTTATCGATTCTTATGAAATAATAATGTATAAGTAATATATTAGGTGTTAACATAAGTTGTGTCCGTTTTTTTCCAAATTTAAAAATGAGCGCCAAAAGTAAAATAAAATGGTAAAGATATTGTGTTTGCTTTTACGTAGCTGTATTATCAAACATATTATTTTTCTTTACCACGCCTTCCACTCACTGTATTATCAAACATATAAACCCTCTCTATCACGCCTTCCACTGACTGTATTATCAAATATATTAACTTTCTCTACCACACCTTCTACTAACTGTATATTAACTTTCTCTAACCACGCCGTCCACTGACATCAAACATATAAACTTTCTCTAGCCACGCCTTTCACTGACAATATTATCAAACATATAAACTTCCTCTAACACGCCTTCCACTGACTATTATCAAACATATTAACTTTCTCTAACCACGCCTTCCACTGACAATATTATCAAACATATAAACTTCCTCTACCACGCCTTCCACGGACTATTATCAAACATATTAGCTTTCTCTACCACGACATCTAATCGTATTATTATTATCAAATATATTTAAATGTTTATATTTTTATCTATAATAATTTACGCGAGCACAAAATTGTAACAACGATTTATTGTAAGACAAGCATCTTTATGCCTTTTGTGTTTACGCCTTATACTTTCAGAAGTTTCTTTAGCAACATGACTCGTTTTGATAACTAAAAGGATATTGTGGTCTGCTACAACAGGTTCAACTAAATAAAGTGAAGTTTTAAGACTAAATTCAATGAAAAAAACTATATTTAACTAGTATAATATTTAAAAAAAAATTATAAAAGGGTATCCAATTACTTTAAGATGATTTGCTTTATCACCGTCATACCAAAAATGTAATAATAAGAGAGCCAATAGAATAAATAAAATTTATGTGAAAAAAATTATTAAACCTTTTTCAAGACAAATTTGGCAATACTATAGATCTATAAGGAAAGTTTTTCGTAGAAATAGGAATCGTAACATTCTTTGAAATTGGCAAAGATACGGCATTAAGGGGATAAAATCTATCGCATAAAGGAAAGCCGAAAAATACATTATCTGTAAGTCCAATCGTCCAGAGCACATTCGCAATCGTGATCTACAGTACCCATTTTGTAAAGGTGACTAGCTATCACCCATTCTGTAAAGGTGACTAGCTATCACGCAGTGGCTTGTCCGCAATCTACAAACGATTGACACATACACATTTTACATTCGTATTATATTGACCATCACCATCACAAATCCTAGATTCCTGATTTGTTCTAACTAGGCCACGAATGTCTCAACTGAAGTTAAGCACTATATTAATACAAGCATCTCTGAAACCGAATAAAGGATAACTGTTTGTTAAAGATGGATGTTATAGGAAAAATTAAGAAAGGAATCTTGAGATGATTATTACTCACGAAACAAATGTATCTGTCTGGAATGGAATGAGAGTGTGGAAATGGTAGACCGAGGAAAACGTGGAAGGGCACACTTGGAGAAATGTTTAACTAAGGTAAAGTATGAGAAACAGGAATAAGTCCTTTACATTGCTGGGATTCCTAATGAGCATCACTGGAGCATTTAAGATAGTTATAATTGATGATACTGTATAAGTCATCGATAAGAAGCAACCTGCTGTATGCCTCTGTAATATGGAACCTACACTATACGTGTATGTTGTAAGTTGGTTTGATTGAGGCGGTCCAGCGATGATTTTTGAGGTTTCTGTGTCATAGAGAGGAGTTGTTTAGTGTTCTTTAGTCGTCTAGTGGATTGTCTTTTTTCCATCTTTAATCGCTTGAGGCTCGTAGACATACTTGTAATCCTTTATTTCTTTATAAAGTCTTAAATGGTCTTGTAGACTTACCTGCGACTTTGTGACGATTAAAGTGTTTCCTCTAACTCTCTTAGAAGATCTGCTTTTGTTCAGTGTAGCAACATTTAGAAGTAACATCGGCTTCTATAACCAGTAGTAAGAATGTGCCGTGAGTACAACGCGGTAGCAGACTCGAATGTGGACATATTTAGTTCAACACTGTCAGAGTTTAGGAGGATGATGACTGCATTGACAAAGGCATTAGTGTTTTATTTTGTTTCATAAATTTTATATAATTAGTAATGTTTTCACTGACATGCTGACATGACGGAACTCCGCATGAGATGAACAATGGAAATTGGAATTGAAATCCTCGGTATTATTTATAAATGATATGTTTTGTGTGAAAATAAGTGTTGTTTTGAATAAAAATAAATAGGAGTGAGTGTGTATGACGCGTATGAATGTGGATGAAAAGAAAGCCGTGATCTATCTTCTCTGTCTTACCCAAAATATACATAGCGTGATGTTATGTACAATATATAAAGAAATATGGTTTGCGGATTAAATATTTTATGTAAACATACAAGTCCAACAAATAGACCAATGTGAACTGTTCTATCGCAGAATGGAATAGCAATAATTGAATTGCTCAAATGAATTCCTCGTCAGTGCGGCACCCCGCACGATAAACAATAGCGTCTCCAAACGTGGCCAACAATGGGCCTCGCGTCCGGGATATTGAATCGGGCTAATGCTTGTTATCTAATCCCAGCAGACTGTGGTTTTCGGTTTCCGATAAATAGGTTTTTGGTTAACGCTCGTACATACGAGATATAGAACGAGAATAATTGGGTACAATTCGAAATAAAATAGATTACTTGCGCACTGATGGCTTTAATTGAATAGGTTGCACACTTTTATCCACAAACACAACCTTTGCCTCATCCATACTCATACATCTCGTTATACAAGCTCATCTGCTTCTCATA
Organism: Odontocerum albicorne; assembly: GCA_949825065.1. Taxonomy (NCBI): domain Eukaryota; kingdom Metazoa; phylum Arthropoda; class Insecta; order Trichoptera; family Odontoceridae; genus Odontocerum; species Odontocerum albicorne. The sequence goes on from OX463853.1 coordinate 23,442,882, forward strand.
CTTTATACCTTTCACTTAATTAAAATTTCTAATAATGATGAATTTAGCATTTGTATGGCGCCGTTTAGAGAGCAGACTCTCCTCGATGACGCTTTAGCTCGGTATTCGAACCCAGAACTTCCCTGTATATGTATAAAAAAAACTATATTTGGTAAGTAAATCGCAACAAACAAGAAATCTATGCAGATCTTCCAATATGTGACACTAACACATTCGATTTAAGGTGGTGTGTATAATATTCATATTCAACCATAAATTTTGATAAGACTTCAGATGTGTGACAGTAACACATTCGGATTTAGGTGGTGTGTAGTGTTTGTGTATAATATTTCGATAAGACTTCCCAAAAGGGGTCATCTTTAAGGGATTTCTAAAGCTGCACACGCCACATTTCTCTAACACTGTGAGGTATACCAAAATGATAACCGAAATTACATAATGATTTCAAGTGTTTTATATGAATAATTAATTCAACCAACTGATTTAGATCCTAAATGACATTTTACGAAAGCAAAATTTGGTTTTTCTTTTAAATATTACTCAAGAAAACTAAGATTAACCAAAAATAAAGGTTATCAATTCATTAAATAAAACTCAATAATAATATGACTGTTGCAATAAACACGTTCAAATTACAAAAAATACACTATTACCGTCTAGAACCAATACAGAATGACTATAAATATAATGGAATATTGTATACGATACGGCTTCAAATCAGAATTAACTTTAAAAATACGAACAGAAAAGAACATATCACGTCTGTAAGGCACAGTAGCGTCCGAGCGTGTACAAGTACAAACTCCAAGGAATAAATACTATAAAAATGTGTGCACTTAAAAGAATATATGAGGTGACAATGTATGACAATATGGAATAAAGTGATTAGGGATGTACGTTAACTTAAGGTTGTTACGTTGTTGCGAACTTATTGCCATGTGGCAATCTCTTCCAACTAGTCAGAGATTTTTCAAGATGACGTTAGTGAAAACAAGACTGGAATCATTTTAATACAAACCTTGGTTCTAACGGCAATCGAACCCGCAACCCTCCGGGTCGGAAGACAGTCGTTTACCAACTAGGCCACAGAGGTCGTCATCTTCCTTTTTAGAATAAGATTCAACATGCGTAGTAGTAGCACGCCCCTTTTATTTGTTTTGGGTCAAGAATATGGACATGCAACTTCCAATCAGTTCAGATTTTGCACACTACACTTTTTTATTAATCTCTAGCTATTTATACAGATTATAATTTATTACTTAAAGCTTACCGGTATTTTACTTAACATTTCGTTTAAATATGCACCGATTACTTAAATTATAAAAGGAAAATCAGGAATATGAACCAGATGGTGCTTGTGAAAGTAGTTAATTAATTTATCTTTAGAAAGGATAAAGAAATGACTTAATGGAAGATAGTCATAAGAGCCGGAAGCAGTTCGGGATATACCCTAGTGCAGCTGTCGGCAACCTATGGCACGGCATAAAGAATGACAAATAATGAAATTCTTCAGTATTATAGTAGTACACTAGTTTGATTTCAATGGCGATGGGGGCGATCGCCCCCTTCCCCATAGGATTTCGAAATTACATGCATAATGTTTTAAACGAAACGGCTCGTTTTCTTAAACGAAATTATTAGTTAATGAGGAAACATAAAAAAAATCTCGCTGCGTCGCTAATTTTCTTAAACAAAATTATCTTTTTTGGAGGAAATTAATCCAAAAATGTTTGCTATGCAAAATCTCGCTTTGCGGTTGGAACCATGTAAGTAATTTGAATTATAATGAAGTAATGTAATAAAATAAATAAGTACTCAATTACGTAAACACACCTGTTTTTTTAACCCCCTCCCCCCCCCCCCCCCCCCCGTCAGTAGCACACGGATTGTCCGATAGTTAAAAAAAGTGGCACTTCAGTGCACATAGATTGCTGACTGCTACCCTAGTGCTCCGAGGAGAATTTCAGAGTTAATGTTTAATGAATTCGCATTTAAAGGAAAATTTGTGAAAAAATAAATCTCTGTACCTACCTGATACGTATTGCCTGTCTTTCACCTTAAGAGTTGCGGGTTTGATTCCCTTTGGTACCCACACTTTTTTACCCACAAATACCACTTTAACATATTTTTGGTTTGTTGGAAAAGATAACTACGTGGCAAAAACCCAACCATGTTGTACTGTATATAATTAATATATAAAACAACACAAAAATTAAAACGAGATATTGTTAAATGAATACAAATAGATGATGACTTGAATCAGACTCTTTCGTAATTTTATATCACCTCAAGAAAGCTTTGTGTTTTTTTAATTTACAACGGGTAATTCGATATCACCTCAAGAAAGCTTTGTGTTTTTTAATTTACAACGGGTAATTTATAATCGCCACTAAATAAATTAAAGTGGAATAGAGTCTATTTAAAACCAGAATAATACTAATGAATAAAAAGTCCACTATTTACCAGACCATTGACACAAGTAATGCTGCCTGTAATGTTAGGGCTAATATCTAGATTATATTAAATCATACAGGCGTACACACTCGTACATATATACCATCACGCCGTTTCTCTGTTAGGATAGGAAGATAGCACAGAGTGCCAGGCTTCCTCACACAACACACATTTTTCGCATTCTCTACATCTCTATAACTCCTTTGATTTTTTTTTTGACATTTTATATTTCCTTCTTATAAAATTGCGTTCACTTAACTCCACCATACTTTCTTTGATATTCCCCTACTACTCACATTTGCACTACACATTTGTTTTGTTAGTATTTATTGATCCATTTGATGTACATGTCTAAACCATCTCACAATGCACTTCATAATCTAACTACGACTGGATATAGTCTATATAAATCGATAAAATAGTACATAACTACGTACCCTGAATGTCTCAACCATGACAACCTGCTGTGGTGGAGTGCAATGATGTAGGTTCACATACATCCCTAAGCCCTTCATTTGGAATTCGTCATATGTGTCCGCATTTATGGTATACAGCATTTTTCGGAACATTTTAGTCTTTTTCCACGTCAAAGTTTCATTCCCATTCATAAAAATTAGTACTTAAAAACTGTTGTGGAATATCAGTAGCAAATTTTAATATTTAAAAATTGCTGCTTTTAGCTTGCAGTCAAGATGTAAATGTCAGTGGCAAGCAGTCAAAAGAAATTTATACCATTTACTCATTTAGCGCCGTCAAATGTCCGACGTAACTCGGCCAGCACTTACGACCCTCTCATAGCATTACTCAAAACGTCATCTTAATAATTCTCTTGAAGGCAGAGACAGGTGGAGGTATTTTGGCGCCAGGACCACCCATTCGAAAACACGCCTCTAAAATAAGGTGACGAATTTTATCTTAAAGCTTTCGGAAACGAGTAAAATTGTTGAAATATTTTCCCTTTATTTTAATAAGAGACGATCTCTAAAAAAACTCAAAGCACAAGTCTTCTAAAAAGAGAAAACTGAAGACGTACAGTCACTTGACCCTATAATAAAAATGAACAGGATAAAATTAAAATAAGATTTAAAAAACCTTATTTTTCGAGCTTACAGGGTAGCGAAAAAAATCGAAATTAATTTTGTAATAAGAATAGTCATATCTGAAAATCTCAAATAACTTTTGATTATTTTATTATCTTTTTCTTTATATATTTTTTTCTATTTTCCCTTTTTCTGCCGAGCAATATCGGTATCCTTCAGATATCGCGCTTGATGCTGGTGCTCGGTTGTCTCACACATTTCCCGGCTCTGCTTTCTGGCGTGGCTTAAAGTCAGCCTTTCGATAAACTCGAGTTGAAAGGCAGACTTAGAAGCTATTTAATACAACAGTACTAGCCATTCCGCAATACCTTACAAGCAAACTCTCCTGAATGGGTCTGTTATCCCGATCTGCCACTAATGTAGAGGAATGCTAAAACACATGTTCAACTTTGTAGAGAAAATAGAAACTATTGAATACCATAAGACATGGACACAACATGATATAAGACTTATATTAAACCAGCGTTCTATATATAACTTTCGTTATAGAAACCTCCACGGTCAAGTTGGTAAAAAAAATGCAGATTCGATTCCCGTAAGCATCCAAATTTTAAAAAAAAGTTTTCAATAAATTTTTCTCTTAAGGCTTTTTAATCATTTTTTGGTTGGTTGGAAGAGATTGCCACATGACAATAAACCCGCCAGGTATACAATGAAAGTGTAATACAGCATAACCTTTCGTTGAGAAATATATTTTTCAATGATAAGATAATTTCAAAACTCGCGAAAGCAGCGAAATGTATTAACTCCAAAGAGAGATTTAGAGATAGAAATAAAATAGAACGAGGTTGACAGAGCATTAATCAGTCCTTTCGAACCTATTTTTTGTTCCAATGAACAATCATTGTCATGTGAAATATGGACGTGGAACAATACTGAAAGGAGCCGAATATAAGCTGTAGGAATACTCGGACAGAATACGGAATGAAATGATTAGAGATGAATATGAACATAAGGCTGATGGGTTGAGTAAGATGACGAAGAGCACTCTGAGATGGTTTAAGCATATAGAAGGAATGAAAGAAGAAAAACTAACAAAAAAATATACATTTCAAATATGAGTGGAATACGTGGTAGAGCGAAACCGAGGAAAATATGCTTGTATCAAGTGTATAATATTTTGAAAAAAGGAAATGTAAAAAGTCAGAGATATCGTAGAAGTTATATGAATTTAGAATATGCGAAGGATATGTATCGCGATAGGAAATTCTGGGGCTCAGTCGTCTCTGCCTACTCAGACAGGGAAAGGCGTAATGGTGTGTATGTATAATACGTATTGTCATAAATTTCATAATTATTTCAATGTTAAGGCTTCAAATTTCCAACATGTAGCAAATAATAATTTCTAATTAATTTACCAGAAAAATACAGTAATACGAGTATGTACTCAAATACAATCAAGGAAATCCTGTAAATAATTCCCGGATCTCTAAAAAAATCCTTAATGAAAGAATTCATTAAGACAATCCCTTCCCATTTTGTCATTAGCATAAGATAGACGCCCTATCGTCTTCAAATGCCAATGAGCCTGTTCAAATTTTAAATTTAAATATTCCGCTTTAGTTTATAAGTCAAGTTGATAATGAGAGCAATATCGAAAACGGTCGGTTAGAAAAAAAAGTTATTTGTTTTATCAGACATTAGAAAAACTTAAATATAAAATTAAGTAAACCAAAACTATTCGAGTAATATAGAAGGATCGAGAAGTTTAAGCTTCCATACACCTCGCCATTTAAACTCCCCTATTATAAATGCTTTTCACTGTTTCCTCTTACAGAATTTGATTAATTTGGTCGTGTCACACGTTTCTACGTCTTCCGAAAATTCTTGCACCTTGTATACTACTTATGTAGATTATTTATGTGAATTTTCATAATTCATTCCTTGAAGCCAAACCAATTCCTTCTTCATATATTATTTTCCACACATTTTACGCGACAATCTCATTTCAATCCTTTCATAATATTTGTGCCAATGATATTCATTGTAAAAAAATAGTAAACCCTAAAATTTGCAAATGTTTATATGAAAAATGGATCAAACCATAACTTTACTTGTAGAAATATTCGTGTGGAATAAAAAAAAATAACACAGAATACAATAAAAAATATGCATTTTTTGGCTTCCTATTTTTCCAGAGGCATAATTGATGTGTCCCTTTTCGATATATCAAAAAAGCTTACATATGTTATATGTTTTATTGGTTTAGACTATGTTTATGTATACATGTCAATATGTTGTTTTCTTACCGATATGTTTTATAACAAGATTAACGAGAAAAACCAAAAATTATATTTATGTCGAATTGTAATAAGCATAACAAGTATGTACGAGTATGTTAAATGTTAAGTTGAATTCCTTACGAATATGTCGGTTAAATTTATAACGAATATGTAATTCGAATAATGAGAGAAATCCAACTTTAAGCGAACAATGCAGATTTTAGTATTTCCAGTTTATGGACGTGTACAAAGTTGATATGAAATTTTCTCCTTTTGAATTCAAGGAATATCTTCCTTACTTAAAGCGAAAATGAATTCCTTCCCTTTGTGAGTCACTTTTAAAGTGAAGCAGCAACCAACGCCCTACATTCAAAGGATCTCATCCAAATAAAGTATGACAAAAACAGATATTCGACCTACATTCGGAAATGATTTTAGTTAATTGAGCAAGAGATGGGACAATAGGTGAATAATCAGACATTTAACAAAAGCCATTAAAGTATTTGTGAAATATCCAATAACCAAAAAACCAACACCCATAATAATCAAAATAAAGCGAAAATAATTCGGAAACTTAAAAAAACCGTAACATTGTGAAATCACTTTTCTTAGTTTCATATTCTGTATTGTATAGTATAATATTATACATTTGTTATATACAGCGCCAACTATCGGGATTCTTGCCATGTGGAAAACTTGTCCAATTATAAAGAAACATTTTAGAAAGAAATAAAATGAAAATCTGACTGGATTTCCACGGAAATGACCCCATAATCCCTGGGAAGGAAGACATCTTACCAAAAAAATACAAGAATATAGAGTATATTTTCCTTACCTCAAGAATTGCTACAAAATGGAGTGAATTTTTATAATAGAATTGCGAATTTACTTAGTTGGAAGAAATTGTTCCACAGCAATAAAATCATCAGGTTGTACTGATCACAACAGAAATCTAATATACGAGTATATGTTAATTATGAGGTACAGTTGTTATATCATTGATTACTCCTGAAATACTGTATTTGAAAAAAAATAACCGGCGATCTGGAGAATATACTCGTACATAAATATCTTTTTGAAACACATGAATCCAGATTTTGAGTATTTTGCTGTAGTCGCAGCGCTAAACGGAATCTCAAACGGGCAAAGAGCCAGAAATTCAATTTCCGAGCAACGCCACCGGTTTGTCGGCAAAGACAAAAGACGTATTTATCCAGGATTTCATTAGAATAGAGGTTTTTTTTCCAGATTCCGCGACGACAATGGAAGACGGCCCGGAACCCCATCTTCGATTGAACGAAATCCATGGCAATGCCTCCAGGAAATTCTCGGAATCCCGTCTTATTGGTTTTATAACGGTTTGCCGGGCACGTTTTATAGTAAAAAGGGAGCGCTAAACTCTAGTCGTAATATCTGCACTTACATACGTGCATACCATCACGCCATTTCCCAGTCGGGGTAAGCACAGATGAGACAGCGTCAAAATTTACTATCGCGACTCACATATTCGCCTCATTTATATTCATACACCTCATACAAGTACTACGATTTCTATGACTTTTTACATTTCTATCTTGCAAAATATTATTCACTTGATCCAAACGTACTTTCCTTGGTCTTCCTCTGCCACACCTTCCATTCATATTTGCACTCAATACGTGTATTGTTAATATTTCTTAATTTATTCGTTCTACATATCCAAACCATCTCAAAGTGCTCTTTTTTATCTTACTTAATACATCTGCATTAAGTTTACATTCATCCCTACTCATTTAATTCCGTATTCTGTCATTCATTGTCACCCCATACGTATTCTACTTCGTGCACGTATTTTTACAGCATTTATTCAACTCCTTTCAACATTTTTCCATGTCCACGTTTCACTTCCATATATCAAAGTTCTTTCTAGACTATCATCTTAGCAGATCTTGATACTATCCTGTTCGAGTATATACCTGTATATTATAGCTGATCTTTATACTATCCTGTTCGAGTATATACCTGTATCTTATAGCTGATCTTGATACTATCCTGTTCGAGTATGTACCTGTATCTTATAGCTGATCTTGATACTATCCTGTTCGAGTATATACCTGTATCTTATAGCTGATCAGACTATTTTACAAAATAGAGAATTGAAAATCAAAGCCTTTATTTAATTAAAATTTCGGTGATAAAATTATCAGCCAGTTAATTTCCAAATAACAAAATAACCCAAGCTAAAATAAAGCAAGTCTCTACCAGTTGACAAATTCAAAAATTTAAACTTTACAAGTTGGATGTTGAGAAGTACATAACGATGCAAAAACACAACATTTTGTGGATTAAAAGAGCTACTTCATTGGGCAAGGTTTGTGACAAAATGGTCTCACCCCTAAATCGCTAATTCCATTTATCCTTCATACTTAAATACTCAGCTGAAACATTCACTTCCTTACACGTACTTAAATATCGAGCAATCGTACTCATAATTCCAACGGCATCACAATCTGCTCAAATTTATATTGTTTTCTCATGAACACTGGACCAATTTTTTTCCACATTGACTCTATACAAATGAAATTATTTTGAATAAAGAGACACTGCAATAAAGTTTGGATTCGGTTTTAAAAGTAATAAAAATTTGCTACACTCGAGCCGGAATGATCGAACCACAATATGCGGAAGTGCCATTTTATTTTGTGGTTTTATGTCATTTGCGGATTTTTCAGACGTAGATTTTAGTGGTCAGTCACCGTTGACGAAATCCAACGTTTATTACGTTGTTTTGCCCCATTAATTTTACACACAAAATCGCAGGATCGTTTAGATTATTTTGTTAAAGTTTATTCAACGTAGATTATAATTAAGATTCAAAAGGTTTTTTATTTCTTTAACACTTTCGTGGAAATACATTATAGCTTTATAGCTTTATAGCCAATTCTTTCAATCAACCAGCTTTTGTTTCGAAATTATTATTGGGTTCCATGAATATAACTTGAATTTAGTAAAATAATATTGTAAAATACTTGAAGAAAAGTACAATAATTTAAATTAAAAGAAAATAAAAAGCTCACGGAAAATAGAGAAAATGGTGGGAATTGAATAGGATTAAATACGAGTTTTTTTAATTGTATAATGCTTTTTCAGTTTTTTCTTAAATGAAAATGACGAAGGTCGTCTGATTGAGCAAGAAAAAATCGTTCCAAAGAAATGTAAAACATGATAACAAGAATAATGTATGTTGCGTTGAAATACAAAGAATCTTATTATCCATAGGCTATCCCTCGTGATCAAGTGTGATTATAAGCCCACCTGTGGATGTCAAACTTCAGCAAGCACACATATTTGACAGACCAAACTCAAAGTTCCGATGTCAAGGAGACTTAACTTCCATGGCGATCGGCAGGTTTAATCTGCTGAAGTCTTTCGTTAGGTAATTCTATAGGTGATATATGTATGTTACTTAAAATCAATATATGATTTCATGATAAGCAGCCAGAAATGGTCTAACAGTAAAACCAAAAAAGGAATCCACCAACAATCGAACCTGGGGCCCCCGCTGCTTAGCGTGAATGCTAACAGTTAGACCAAGGTCACCGATTATCTTGTCATCACCAGATGAGAGGAACATTCCATGTTTAGAAAGAAAATGAAATTTTTAACGCAGATACTTTTTTGAACACTCACAAAGAAGGTTGAGAGAACGCGGAGATTTCCTCTTTGACTTATTATAAGAAATTGGAGTCTGGCACGATATTGTGAATATGGTCGTATTTTATACGGGTTAAAAATAAAAGTTATTTGTAAAATTTGTTGTGTAAAATTTTGTAAAATTTACAAAATAAATATTCAAGTAAGAAATAAAATAAAACAAGAATTTCAAGATGTAGAATAGAATGAAAGAAAAGAGTTGAAGAAATTTCAACAGAGGATAGGGTGAAAAGTATGAGAAATAGAAAAATATGTAGGTACGTGCCGAAATGTACGAAAGTAGACGAGGAAAAGTTATGTTGATGGGACTTACCCTTTGTACTAAAAGGGTCATGGCGTGATGGAGTGTCAATTTATGTATATATTGTTCTTACCCTTGATTCGGCCATTTAGAAAATGTAAATGATGAAAGACTTACAAAAATAATATATACAAGTACTTTAAAAGGTACCAGCAGTTTGGGAAGACATAGAAAACGAGGCACGATTTTACTAATCAAATTCCGTAAGAGGGATGAGTGAAAACCCTTTATAAAAAGAGATAAACCATAACTAGGTGTATGGGCATGTCAGAAGCGACAAATGTGTGCCAGAATAGACTTAAGTATAGATCTTTTCTCTTTGCCTACCCCAATAGGGGCATGGCGTGATGGCGATATAGAAGATGATTTACAGAATATAAAATACCATAGCTGCGATGCTTTTGAAACTCAAGTCTAAACGATGAAAATATGTAAACGAATTATCCAAAATTTTCAAATAACGTTTAATTCAATCGATGCTAACATTTCGCTCACATACAGCTGTCGATAAATTTTCTCTAAAGAGAGCAATAAAACTGTAGCTGAAACATTCAGACTGCAAAATTATGTGCAATGTGCCAAATTCAAATAAATGAATTCAAAACTTGTCTTACGCGACTCGAAGCAATACAATTTGACAATAATTTCGAAGTGGAACATAAGAATTAACACAATGATTTTCTGTGTCAGTCGCACAATTTGTTTAAATTCACATTGAAATAATTTCAATACATTACAACTGAAAAACACAACAGACTCAAGAAAGTAGACTTCATTCAATAGTTTTACGGCCAATATCAATTGTTGGCTCACACAATGATGTGATACATGCTTATGATACACTTCAACATATCCGAATCGGGGATGCGGACACCTGGAAGAGCGTGGGATTCGAGATTTCGGGTTAAAAGCAATCGAAGTAGGCACGGAACTCACAGATCGTCGTCGAAATAGTCAGTACTCGCACACATCGAATGCGTGCGAATATTATTACCATATAAACTCATTTACCAGGTTTAGACTATTTTTGTCATTTTCCTTCTATATGGAATCGAACCTAAAACCCCAGGTAAAGTCAAGCGTCTTACAAAATAGGTTGCGGAGGTAACAATGACCGTGAATCCAGATTATAGATGAAAATACTAAAAGTTAGGTTTTTCAAATTACCAAAATATTGGGTGTTAACATAAGTTGTGTCCGTTTTTTTTTCAAATTAAAAATGAGCAACAAAAGTAAAATAAAATGGTAAAGGTTATACGTCATTCGAAAGAAAATTTTCTGCTCTACAAGATATTGTGTTTGCTTTTACGTTACATATATAATATTATTTTATTTGATTACAAGCCTTCAAAATGAAATGTCAAGTAGACGAAAGTGAGCATTTTCGACACCTTCTGTTCACGTTCAATCGAGGGAATAAAGCTGCTCGCGATATTTGCGAAGTGTACGGTGAAGATGCTATGAATTAAAGGACAGCTCGTCGATGGTTTTTGCGTTTCAAAGACGGTAATTTCGACCTGAAAGACATGGAGCGTTCCGGACGACCAGTGGACTTCGATGAGGACCGCTTAAACCATATTATTCATGAATATCCCCTTCAAACCACCGTAGAATTGGCTGAGCAGATGAATTTCAGTTACATGACTGTATACCGCCATCTTAAATCAATGGGAAAAGTCCAGAAGTTCGGCGCTTGGGTTCCACATGTTTTGAGTGAAAACAACAAAAATCAACATTCGACAATTGATTTTTGTTGTCGACTAAAAGGAGGTGTCGAAAATACTCATTTTCGTCTCCTTGACATTGCATTTTGAAGTCTTGTAATCAAATCAAATAATATACGAGTATGTAACGTACAAGCAAATACAATATCTTGTAGAGCAGAAAATTTTCTTTCGAATGACGTATAACCTTTACGATTTTGTTTTACTTTTGGTGCTCATTTTTTATTTTAAAAAAAAAACGGACACAACTTATGTTAACACCTAATAGTTTCGTGAATTGATTTTATTCAGGCCAAAAATTTTTCACGGTCAAATTTTAGAGTCGATTTTCAAGCCTGTCATTTTTAGTACAGTATCTTCGCCCACGTATTTCTTAGTCTTTATACTAATGTGGGTTGAAAAATTCTAGTTAACTTATCTTCTTCATCGCGTGCTCAATGCTTCGTGGTCCTTTGCTATGTCTCGAACTCGGGGCACCATCTGTCTCCATGGTCCTGGGCAATGTTGAATGTAGTGCTTAAAGAGGATCCTGTTAACTCCTTTATTTGATCCGGTTATCGCATAGAAAACCTTCCTCTTGTTCACCTTCCTCTTGCTCACCTTCCCCCAACTATCTCGTGATCATCAGCTTCTCCAGACGTTCAACATACTTTTGAGCAATATGCCCAAAACACATAAGGATCATTTTTCTGTATATTGTTGTATATGTTCTTCTTTTACTTCCCACATATACAATTAAACAGTATCTCGGCAATTTTTTGTATCTTAGAACGCTGGTCATTTATTCGCGATCAAAGCCTTGATTTGGTTACCATTGGTGGTAATCGGTCTTCCAGAGCAGATACCATCTTCGAGTATTGTATTGCCACTACGGATTTTTTAATACCACATTCGACACACACAATCTCTTCCTGCATCATCACCATACACGTATCTTTTTTTTAGTTTGTATCACAGGCACCGAAAAAATTACTTATTTTGTTCCATCTACATAATTTCACTAAAAACAGCTCAAACAATTTAGGTAAGAAAAGCCGTTTGTATCCAATTCTTAGATGATAGAAATGTTGGTGTGCATTGCGGTCCATGGATATGGAGTATCCATCTCCAACACCACATCTCGAAGGTATCTATAATGTTTCATTCCTTCTTTCACGTCGTCTATGTTAACACTCAAAATAGTGCTATGGAGAATACTAGAACATTGATTGATACATGTCTTGAATAGTCCCGAAAAGTGTGTTCAAATTAGTAGATTATTTAATGGGTGGATGTATGAGCTGCATAGTGAAGATTTACTACAAATCCTTTAAATATTTATATATAATATTTAAAGCTTTGTCTGTGACTTCGTTAGCATGGATAACACTTAGCTGTTTTCCATACTAACGAATAATTACTGTGGAAATATACAGGATTCGCTAAGTTTGTTCGAACATCAGGACTACATACTCTGGGCAGGACCTGATTGGTGCGAATGATAGGCGATTTCCGTTGTCTCCTACCGGAAACATGTGACATGGTTGATAATTGATAGTCCGGACACGGAAATGAATAAATGAGTTATCTTATAAAGATGATATCTACGTAACTTTAAGTAGCATGTTATATATTGTAGTTAAAAGAAGATATTTATTTCATATCCATAATAAAATGTTCAACATACCATCACACAGTTTTCCTGTTGCTGTAAGCTGAGAGGACACTTCTAAAGAGGAACGCAATACGATCCTCTCTAAACACACATATTTCGTCTCTTCCACATCCATACCCTTTCTCATACAACATCCTACGAGTTTTCTGACATCTTACATTTCCGTCTTTTAAAATATGATCTAACCATACTTTTCTTGGTCTTACTCGGCCACGCTTTCCACTCACATTTGCACTTTAAATTTATTTCGTTAGTCTTTCTTCATTCATTCGTTGCACGTCTTAAGTAAATATTTAAAAGTTTTGCTCATATTCATTGATATAAAATTAAAAAGAAAAAAATAAGAACATATCCAGTTGACAACCCAAGAAAATCGTCGAATGGGCAATGAGATATGTATTTTATATAGACGGTAGAGATGACAAGACGAGAAATATAGAGATGTGATCAAAAAGTGTACATAGATTTTATTTATTTAAATTGTAATTATGTCAACAGGCATCGAGGATGATTTACATATAGGTTTAAAGCTATTTTTATACACGTACGAGTACATAGCTCCTTGAGAACGATTTTTGAATTTATTTTGAAAAGTGGTAAGGCAAAAAAACGACCATAAGACGTCACGAATCGAACCTTGAAAGTTGTTTATTTTTAATTTTCCAAGTAAACTATCATAAGACCTATTTTTCAACGTTACAAGAAAATTAGTTCAGAAAAATCATTAGGATACATTCGCGGAAATACTAGTCAAGAAAAAACGTCATCAAACTCAATTTTTATAGGTTCAAGATGTGGTGAAATGAGTACGTCACATGTCCATACTAATTTCCCATTCTAAGCAGCCTGACGATTGACGAATGCAGAAAAAGTTGCTTGATAACAATATTTTTTTTGGCTGATTGATGCTGGTCTTGAGGAAGTTCGCAAACATATTAATTGAACAAGTTCAGGACAAACATATTAAGAATTGACAAATTTGCACAGTACCAATAAGTCGATTAATTTCCTTCTGTCAAACATTGTTGTCATGTTCAAGAGCTTCATAAAATGTTCATAATAATTTGTTTTATCAAACACTGTTTATTCCACTTTTTGTAACGGTATAACCCTACCGGTTTCTAGACTTTCACCAAATGTTCATAGTTAATCTTAAGAAAATATTTAAACACAATACATGGAATATTTAAGGTACCAAATAATGTATTATAGTACTCAGTACAAGATAATGTCGACGACCTCCGTGGTCTAGTTACTAAGACGCCTGTATCCCAGCTCGGAGGTTGCGTGTTCGTTTCCCGTTAGTACCTACCCATTTTTTAAGAGATCCAGTATGAATTTCACTAAAGACCTCTTTAACAACGTTCTGGTTGGTTGGAAGAGATTGTTACACAGCACTAAACCTACTAAGTTATACTACCCATAACGAAAGTTTAATAAAATTATGTCGAACGTTTTCAAAATATATGAAAACACAGATTTTTTTGTAATTCAGAACTACGTTCATAAGAGGTTCTGAGCGAAATTTTTCATCCAGCCTGCCGTGTAACACGTGACAGCATCGTAACTCCCATGATGTAGCCCTTGACGAATCCTTTCCAACCATCCCTGCACTCCGCAGTTCGGAAATCAGTTGTTAAGTCCTGTTGCGTCTCGTACACGGTTGGGGCCTTTTCTTCTTGTGCGTCGTCGTTTCACGTTTTGAGTGACCACAAGCCACTCCAAAAAGGCAGAATTTGAACCAAATGTTTTTACGGTTGTTAAAAGATTATTGCAACATTCGTCATATTTATTGTTTAAAAACATATGAAACAAAGAAATAACTTTTCGCAATGAACGGTGGCTACAGTTCTGGAATATTATCCAGTCGTCCAGGTAATCTTCGAGATTCACTGCGGTATTGGCAAAGCCACACTCGTCTGAGTCAGCAAAGCCAACCAAAGCGGTGAAGTTGTATTCCGGGGCTTTTCAAGGTGCTTTGTTATATCCAGCAACGTTCACGGTTCGTTTGTGGAACACCAAGAGGTGTTATAAATTGAAACGTCTACTAAATTTGTACAACTTTGTTTTATACCAAAGCAAATATCTAATGTAATGTACTGATATATATGGTGAATTGTTTTTACTTCAATTCATGACGTTGACTGGCTGACTTCATGACGTTGACTGACTGACTGACTTAATGACGTTGATGCGTACAAACACACCTCATCACGCCGTGCCCCTTACGGTAACAGATCTCCATACGTACCTATACAATCACACAACTCGAATACATACATCTCAGTTCCCCATCGATCAATAATAATTTTGAAAAAAAGCTACATGATTAGAAGAAATTGCTTTCAAGCAATAAATCTGCCAGATGTATTTGCATGAAAGTGTTAAATAAATTAAATATAAATAACGTAGTGGACAATGTGTGATGTTTTGAAATATACCACGCTTCAATGGCCCATTTCGCGTCACCTCCCGCAGGTTATCGTGTTAACTTTATGAACAAAGGTCATGTTCAAGCAGATTAAATTTTAGTTTGCTAAAAATAGAGAAGCCCTAAAGTAAAACGTTATGATACGTGGAAAACAATATTTATTCGAGTAAATGATGGCCAGTTTGTCAGCGGCCTTGGTCTAACGATCATTATTCACGCAAAGCAAACGGGGTTCCCAGATTTGATTCCTGGCGGATTCACTTCCGGACTGGTTTTACTCGTAGGCCATTTTACATTTATATTTAAAATCTAGATGATATTCTTCCAAGCGACATCAGAGTTTTTCAACCTCGCTTATTTCCTGAATAAGCTGAGCTGGTTAAGAAACGCTTTTAAGGTGGTCGTAATGGTCAGCAAACAGCAAACCAAATTAAGAAAAAAAGGCTTTCGCATAAAACCTATGAAGGATTATATAATAATTTTCTCTAATTGTATTATAAATATTTGTCGTTGCTTTATAATTTATGTTCTATAAAATATAATCGAAATATATTTTCGTATTACACTTTCGTTGTAGACAGTACAACCTGATTTATTGGCATGTGTTAATATCTTCCAACCAGCCAGAAATGTGTTAAACAAGTCTCAAATGAAAACAGGCTAGAACCCATTTTTAAGAAATCTGGATACCAAAGGGAATCCAACCTGTAATCCCCGAGTTGGACGACTAACGTTTTACCAACTAGGCCACGGAGGAGGGTGAATATTTTATGAAAAAGATAAAAATACCAATTTTGTTACGTTTATCTGATGAACGACTCGATAAAACTAAATGTGAGAATGACGAATGCCTCAGTAAAACGAAAGGTGGTCAACGGGATCCGATAGTTTTTCTCATTTCATTAAAACAACTTTCAAATATTTTATTACCTAAATTTACTGTTGTACAACAATTAATTAGCTTTGCTGTGCGCCCAGTTCAAAGGTAAGAGGTAGAATCGATTCTTCCTAAGGAGTTGAATGAGATGTATAGATGTAGAAGCAAAAGATATATGCCTAGATAAGAGATTTAATAGTCGATTCTCTCTGCCTACCCAATTAGGAAAACGGCGTGATGGTATGTATGGAAAAGCATATGCCCATTCTGTTAAGAATTTTCCATGTACGAGTATATTAAGTTGTTTTATTCATTTCATTATAAAAATATGTTTTGTTTTTGAACTTTCAACATTTACGAAAATATTTATGAATAACATATTTATAAATATTTTTAATTTACTTATTTCCTTGTACATTTGAAAAAATGATATACATTTAAATACAATGAAATGGTTTCTAAAAATACTTATTGAAATGTTTTTTTTTCCGTTGTTATTTGGTTTTTTTTTAATTCGCATAAAAAGTTAATTAAGAATGAGCTTACTACAGAGTTTTGAACTATTTTAAATATTTTCTCTTTAGTGTTGTATTTTATAATTTTAAACTATTGTAAATTAATTATTACTGAATATATCGAACAAAATTAATAGCTCTAACCATGGGCTCGAATCACTCTCAGTAGGAAAAAAATAGAAAAATTATCGATAGATGACTGTTAGTGAGAATTTGTGAAATTTATTAAAATCCAGAAGAAAATCTTGGATATATGATAACTGTACTTTTGAATGATTAAGAGCATTATACATTTATAACTGAAGACAACATAAAAATAACATGGGAAATTTGAACATTTATAAATACAATTATTTTAACTTGTTGCAAATAATAATGAAAATGCTGACCTTAATATGACGAAACAAGTACGTGAAGAAGATGCGAAGTTTGGGAAGACCGAGAAAAACGCGACACGACCAAATGAGTCAAATTCTAAAAGATAAGAGTGAAAAGTCTTTATAATATGAGAGTATGCATGGCAAGGTGTGGAGACGTGGATGAAAGATGTGTGCCAGGATACAATAAAGTAGATCTGTCACAATAATAACATGGTGTGACGGTGACAACGATGATGACAAAAGTGTTATTTATTTATAAAATATTTACTATAAAATTATAAGAAGAAAATATTCAACGTGGAGAGAAAGAATACACACATACAAATGATCCCGCCATGTCCCTTGTATGGTAGACAGAGAAAACAAATCTCCAAGTACACAAATCCATCACCTTCGCATTCATACATCTCGTCATGCACAATTTTTCATTATTCATAAATCTCACTTTACCTTCTTTCAAAATCTTCTGGTCCACTTGATCCTGACTTGTTTACCTCTCTCTGCCTAACTTTTCTAAGCACACCTTGCATTTCTGACTTGTATACTCGCTTAGTCATTCTTTCGTAAATCATTCTCTCCAGATGTCAGAATTATCTTAAAGATCCTTTCTTTATCTAACTTTAATCATGCATTCATTTCTGATGTCTTCATTCCGACTTGTTTCATACATCGGCACTCCACTTTTTTTTCTTACTAGATGCCTCTTACCCTCAAACATCTTGAAACTGGTAGAATGTGGATTGGATCTGTTTGCGAATTAATATTCGTCCGAAGTATCCTACAATCAGAAGATCGATTATAGTTTTCTAGCACGTGGAGTAAGTCTTATCAGGAATACTTTAGGGGTAGGACAATCGACAATATTGACAGAGATGAAATTACAATCTCAACAAAGGAACTAAGCAAGAAGACCGTGTTTGGTCCAAAACAATGTTACCTGACGCCGAACTATTTAATTACATTTTCATAGTCCAGGCCCGCATATTGGTACACAAAACCAATATTGAACAGAGTTTAGATATTCTCTTATGTAAGACCCTATCAGCTTGTACGTTCTGTAAAGGGATATTTGTTTGATTTTTGTTTAACTTCCATGGGATCATAACTTTTATTTAGGGGCATCCTTGTTTTATTTTTATTAGAATTAGTAGATTGTAAAAAACGTAGCAATAATATTGTTACTATGTAAATGTATGAAACAACGTAGCAATAATATTGTTACTATGTAAATGTATGAAAAAAACGTAGAAATAATATTGTAACTATGTAAATGTATGAAAAAACGTAGCAATAATATTGTAACTATGTAAATGTATGAAAAAACGTAGCAATAATATTGTTACTATGTAAATGTATGAAAAAACGTAGCAATAATATTGTTACTATGTAAATGTATGAAAAAACGTAGAAATAATATTGTAACTATGTAAATGTATGAATATAATTATTTATCCATTATATAAGACTCCGTTTTCTTAGATACATTTAAAGCCATTTTGAAGTCTTATGCTGAAAATAATCTATAATAAACTTCATGGAATTTATAGAAATAAGTCACAGGAACAAATTGTAGTGAAAGTGTTTCACCGTTTAGATAACAAACTCTCCTCAAAGGCGTTCTAACTTGGGAAAAGAACCTACTTTTATTGACGGATCAAAAATATTACAAAATATATCTTTAACTTGAGAATAAACAAAAGAAGGTAATGGCTGCACCCATTATATTAACATATATACCTCCCCGCATTTGCACGAGTTCATACAAACATATATGGGAACCGTAGAAAACTTATCAAGGAAAGACGAACTACAAAGAAATCTCTGTATATCTTTATGTTATGTATGTGTAACGTTCATATAACATCTTAAATTTTGATAAAACTTCTCGAAAAGGGTTGTCTTAAAGTGATTCCTGAAGCTACACACGCCACTCATATGATAGCAACGGCAAAAGCTTTATCATAACACCCCGCCTTATTGGATCGATTTGGAACAACCAATTTACAAGATGAAGAAGAAATCGATCTTTAAGAAGGAACATTTCTCAGACACAGATTCGAAAGATACAATGGAAACATCCCATTAAGGGACTTGAATACAACGATATAAACCGTCTACTCCATAATTCCAAAGTTTTTCCTTTTTATGTGAATTTGCACCAAACGTCACCAAATGTCACCCTAATGGTTATTCAAAATGAAAATAACTTCTAAATATATTTTTTTTCAGTGCAACCTTAGAACAAATCAGATATATGCTTTTAACACAAACGCGTTTAAGAGAAAATTTTGAAAGAAATATTAGTAAATGCAATAGAAATGCATTCCGTTAGATATTAAAATGTCGAAAAATGAGAAAAAATATTAGAATTCCTATAATAAGGATTATTTTTAAACTACTACATGATCATTCCAAGTTTTCTTTATCAGCTTTTATATTTTTCTCATGAAATTAATAATATTTTTTTTGAAAATTACTCACGAAATTATATATGGTGAAAAAGTTTCCATGTCTCATCTGCTTACCTGGAAAAAAATATATACATAAGTATTATATTTTATAAAATAAAATTAGTTTGATGTGGATGTTGAGAGTATAAGCTTAGGTAAGGAAGAGATTGCCGCCTGGCAATAAGCCCGCCAAATTGTATTTGTAATAAAAGTGTTAAATAAATAAATAAGTTTAGAATTGTGTATGTCCTAGGTTGGGTTTTGAACATGTACATATGTATAAAAAATTATAAAATGTATATGGAAAAAAATGGATAAATTTTCGTCTTTTTTTACATTGAAAATCAGCCTTATCAGTGCACGCACTCACATATTATACTCAAAACTGTGAATTTATATGGTTTTGAATAAAATTAATGTACTTTTTTCAGATAAACTGGCTATCAGCTGAAGAAATATACCATGGGATGTTGCCGTACCCGAATCTGATTCAATCATCAGTGATCAATGATCTGATGAACATATCGAGGAACATTTTAGACGTTCCTTAAGATCTTAAACAGTTACAAAGATGAAAAAGTCCAGTACTTATTATAAATATAAAAAATCCATAGATGACCTGACCAGTTAACGGTAAACAAGCACAACGAGAAACATGCCCACCAAAGAGCATTGTTTTTGCAATCAATTAACGAGATTATTTCTAACGCTGATATAATTGGGAATGGTCTAATGTTATTTTTAACATTTTTTGTTAATATTGATCCCTTCTATCAGTTGCTTCGATTCGTAGCATAAAGCACCAGTGCATAAAAGAACAACATCAACGAGTACGCGAGTGTTTCTAAAGAGGAAACAAATAAAGGTAACATTTAAACGTTCTCGCAACGGTCGCGACTTCTTGAGTCTATGTTACGTGACTTAAACGTACGTTTCTTAAGTATAGGAAGTTGTCCTGAGTATTCGAATAAAAACCATAAGAGCGTCGTTGCAACTATTACAACTGTTATTGAATTGAATTTACAGAGATGGAAAAAAATGTAAAAAAAAACAGACAGGAAATGTATTTCATAAATCCAAAAAAAAAATTGAATCCATGATAAAATGTATCTAATGGAGTAAGAAAACGAATGAAAGGAGTCGAGTTAATGCGTGCATTGAAAACAACATGTAGCGTTTCAATGTATGACAATAAGATACTATATGTAATAATTTTTTTATTATAATATTGTATTTTTTTTATAAATATAATCATTCAATATTCTCAGGCGACGGAAAAGTGTAAAAAGATGTATTGAACGGCGAGTTGCAATAGAAAAACCAAGTCAAATGGGCACTCAAACGTATATTCAAATCAAGCAATATCAAGATCTGCTAAAATGATAGCTCACAAGAGCGAATTAGTGGCTACATTGATGTATGGGAGTGATACGTGGAAATGAAGAATTAATAAATAGTGCCGAGTAATTGCAGTGATACGTGGACTGAAAATAATATGTGATGTATCGATTTATGACAAAATAAAAAATGTAGTTATTAAGGAGGAATGTGAGCTAAAGATAGCTTTGAGAAAGAGCACGTTGGGGTGGTTTGGACATGTTGAACGAATGCTTGACGAAAGACGGACTTAACAAAATAATAATGCATGTATAAGTGGAAGTCGTGACAGAAGACGATCCAGATAAGTATGGTTGGACATGAGAAAGAAGGAGTAAGAGAGAAGATTTATGGATGTAGAGGAAAAAAGTTTGCCATGATACGAAAGATTGGCGCTCTGTCCTCTAAGCCTACTCCAACAGGGAAATGGCATGATGTAATGTATACTATAAATGTAAAACATAAAAATAATGAAATGAAAAGTCAGCGCCTGAATAAACCGAGAAAAAAAATTACACTGCTTCAGAAGTTGTTCCGGGATAAAAAATTCAATAAAAACAGAAAAAAATTGAAAGGAAACTCCAAATTTTTTTTTGGAAAACGAGAACACATTATCCTGTAGGAAAACTTTTTAAAGAATGAAAAAACTTTTCTTACCGCGCATACAATTGTTCCCATGTCTCCCGAAACCCGAAGACCTATTTTTTAAAAGCGCAAGTCGACATTTTAACGATAATTTTCGCCACGATAGCAAAACCATAATTCAACGATAAAACTTGTGAATTCCAAAACTTTATTAATATCATGACGATTCAGCATATCTCCACCCCACGATCTGGGAGAAGAATGTTCTGGAAGACGGCTTCCGTCACGAAGTCAACTCAGAATTAATGAGAATTATAATATGATAAAAGAGAATAGGAAAAATTTATTTTATTCTCAATATTTACACAAGCCTACGATTTAAAAGAAGACGCCTTCCATCACGAAGTCAACCCGGGATTAATGAGAATTATAATATGATAAAAGAGAATAGGAAAAATTAATTTTATTCTCAATATTTATACAAGCCTACGATTTAAAAAAAGACGGCTTCCGTCACGAAGTAAACTCGGAATTAACGAGAATTATATGATAAAAGAGAATAGAAAAAATAAAATTTATTCTCAATATTTACACGATTTAAAAGAGAAAAGAAACGGTATAAATTGTAGAAAACTTTGAACTCGGAAAAGATTTAGAATGATAATTATCACCATCCTTATCGAAAGTACATGTAATAACTCCGTGTCCTTTGCAGAGTAGGCATGGTTGGTTGGAAGAAATTGTCACCTGGCAATAAGCCCACCAAATTGTTTTACAATGAAGTGTTAAATAAAATAAATTAATAAATGGAGAATATATTACCATACTTTTCAGTTTAAGCAAACACCTTTCGCCTCTTTCAAATTTATACATCTCGTCATGCATAATCTTCCATTATTCATACTTCTACCTTTATCTTCTTTCTAAATATGGTCCACTAGACCCAACCACATTTTCTTCGATTTTCCTCTTCCATGCACACCTCGCACTTCTGGCATGTATACCCGCTTAGTCTTTCGTGATTCATTCTCCACATATTCAAACTATATTCATTTTCTTATTTAAAACGTACATTTATTCATGCATTTATTTCTATTTCCATTCTGCCTCATTTCGTGCAATGACACTCTTTTTTTTTCTTAGTTTTTTCTTGACACTCTTTTCGTGCATTGATCAACATTGCTTGTACGTGTTATGTAGTGCTTGCAGTTCTGCTGCATTAACCTTAATTTTACCCATTTTCTGTCCAAGTCTAAGTTTCACTTCCATACGTCAAGGTAAAAATATCCTAGTTTGTATTGTCATTTTTGCTACGTTTGGTATTGAACAAATATTTGCAAAATGGTCAACGACTAGATACGAGTATATTGGCTCAAATTGGTTTCTGCACTCCTACTAGAAACACGAAACACTTTACAATTCAAATATGCACGTTAGAATTCCTGTGGTGATATTACAACAATTGGGTAAATCCATTTTATTTCCTGAATCCAGATCTTAACTTAGACTAAGAGGCAGGTTATTTCAGGTTATCTCAAGTATTTCTTTGTAATTTGCCCCTATAATTTCGTATTCTCGTTTCCCTTGAGGGAGGAGGCTTTATTTTTTCCAATACAAGTCTTGTATAGTATGTAGGTTACAGTGAGGTTATCGTATTTGATTATTTTCTTACTTTTCGTGTTGTACAGTTTTTTTTTGTCCATTGGTATTTTAACACATATTTCGAAAGACAGATGTATGTTGAATTGTTATTTTTTTGAGGATGTTGATAAGTTATCTTTTGTTTTACAACTGTTACTGTGATATACCATATAAGAGACACTTAGGTACAAATTTATTTTGTCAATAAATAAATAAATAAAAGGATCATAATTATTCTCAGCACCACTATTAACAACGCGGGATTGATCTTGGATCCCTGCAGGATTGTAAGTCACTCTGTCCGTAGCATGTCTCTTTTCGCTATACTCGCTATTTCGCTATATTTCGGTCTCCCAATTACCCTGTGCCAAATTGAATCGCTGAATACTTTTTTGAATACACTGAAATATCGAATGAGCATACTACGTCTTTTCAAATTTACAAAATTGAGGCGAGGACACTGAACCAAGAAACATCACGTAAGATCGAGGATTTTAAGATGTGGATATATAGACGTATACTGAAAATTCTCAGAAGACAGACCTTGCACCAAACGAGGAAGTGCTTACGCGTATGGGTTACAACTGCACACTGCATAAAACTGTGAAGTTTCACAAGTTGCAGCATCTCGGTTAGATAATGAGAGACTCAATATACATTACAACGACTCAGAATCCAGGGAAATATAAATGACAAACGAGAGAGAGTAAGACGCTACATTTCTCTATTCGATATCTTATCAATTTCTCAATCCGTCTTATATTTTTCCTATATCTTCAATCTTCTATTTTAACTTTTCATTTGATATCATATCAAGTTTCCAATCTCTCGTCATCCCTCCGCTTCTCACTCAAGATCGAATTGCATTTACGCAATGATAGATGATAACCCACATGTATAACACATAAAGAATACGGAAAGGTATAATATTTTCTTATTGCAAATTACATAATAACATCGTTATCAAAATATAATTTATAGAGAAAGAAAATATAACAGTCTGGTTAAGACTTTATAAAATTGTTATTTTAACTCAAAATACTCATTTTATAGAATCATAAAATATTTAAGGGTCCAGATGCATACATACCGAAATGAGTTTCAAATTGTAAATTGAAATATCTCAGAAACAGAAAAATGTTCATTAACAATTTGTACCATAAACCCGGCAGTAATATATGTATGATATACTTGTTCGTATTACTTTTGTTTCTATTTCAAAGAGACAAATTTATTTTGAATAGCTCTTGTTACCTGTCAAAATCCACATCAAAACATGATCTCGAGAAAATTCTTCAAACAATGAAGTTGTCTCAATTTTTTAATAGTCCCGAGCTATGTGTACTGACCTTAAGAGGTTAAGACCCATTAAACTGTTTACTTCAAAAATATTTGAAGCTTTGTGTAGGCTGACAATTTGGTAAAAGAAAAGTAGTTTTTTTTTCAAAGGGATTTCTCTTAATGTTTGGAATGAAAATTAGCTTACATGTCCTAAAATATAATAAGTTGTGATTTTTTTTATTGAAAACTTTTACTTTTTTAGTTCAACATACATATGTACAAACGACCTCCATGATCTAGTTGGTAAGACGCTTGTCTCCCAGCCCCGAGGTTGCGGATTCGATTCCCGTTGGTACCCAGATTTTTTTTAAATATTCCAGTCTTGTTTCACTCAAGGTCTCTTTAACATCTTTCTGGTTGGTTAGAAGATATTGCCACATGACAATAAGCCCGCCAGGTTGTACTCTCTCTCTGTGGTTGCAGTCCTAAGACTGGTTTGCAGCAATTTCAACTCTTCTCCTCCATTCCTCCCTGTCATGTGCGGCTCTTTTTAAATCTGTATATGTTGAGCAGCGCACGTCCACCAACAGGTCCTCCAGGTACTCTCGGCGTGGGCGTCCCCTAGAGTTTGTCCCCTCGGTCATACCCTCCATTATGGCATGCAA
The DNA here is from genome assembly GCA_949825065.1 of Odontocerum albicorne. Classification (NCBI taxonomy): domain Eukaryota; kingdom Metazoa; phylum Arthropoda; class Insecta; order Trichoptera; family Odontoceridae; genus Odontocerum; species Odontocerum albicorne. The sequence continues at coordinate 23,468,232 of OX463853.1, forward strand.
AAGGCCCTCTTGTCGTATTATATGACCGATCCATCTTGCACGCCTTTCGGACAAGATCCTGAGCAGGTGCCTTCCTCCTTCGATTCGTTGGAGAACCTCTTCATTCGTGATGTGGTCTCTCCAGGAAATTCCTAATAGTCTTCTATAGGACCACATCTCAAAAGCCTCTAGTCTCCGTCTATCTCTTTCGGATAGGCACCATGTCTCGCAGCCGTACATCAAGATACTCCATACATAGGTCTTGATGAGGAGTATTCTCAGTTTTAGGTCTATATTATTTGATTCTATTATTTTCGACCTTTTATTAAATGCAAGTCTGGCCTGATGTATACGGCTGTCGACCTCGCTCTTAGACCGACCGTCCCATGTTATTTTGCTCCCGAGGTAGACAAACTCTTTGGTGTTCTTTAGTGGTTTACCCGACATCACTATTCTCATCTGGTGTTGCGCTCGGCCTACAGTCAGCAGCTTTGTTTTGTCTTTATTTATCTTCATACTGTAGTTATTTTGAAGAATGCTTTCCATAGTTGTTAAGGCCTCTTGTAGTTCCTCTTCACTTTCAGCAACCATAGCAATATCATTGTATACAGGTTGTACTGTATACAACGAAAGAGTGATACGATAAAACAATACATACATATGATTGCGTCTCAACGGCTAGACGTGTGAGAAACAGTCAGCGCGCTGCAAACATGCGTCAGCATGACCAGGCGGCTCAGCTGGGTCCACATGTCTGTGGCATTTGCGGGAGGGAGTGCGCATCTAGGATCGGACTGTTTTCTCACAGATCACACGATCGACGTGAGAGAACGATTCAAGATTGACGTTGGAGTGGCGAGGGGATCCTCGACTACGAGGCCCGGCAACGACGACATACATACATAAAATCATGTCGTGTCCCATACGGAATAGGCAGAGAAAATAGATCTCCACGTATTTCTATAAAAGTAAGATTCACGCTGTCGAGATGCGAAAACAATGCATGAAAGAAGGCGGAATGAAGATATGAGAAATAAACGCATGGATAATAGGTACATATGATTTAAGTAAGATAAAAAAAACAGCTATAAGATTATTTGGACATATGGCGAGAAATATCAATCATAGAAGATTGCATGACAAAATATATGAATACGCAGAAAGCGAAAGCAGCGTGGTTGAATACAGCAATTATTTTATATCTGCCTATTTCGCAATGAACACGGCATTATGATACGCATGTACAAGTACCCGGCGGTAAGTAATACACATCTGGATTAAGAGACTGTCGGCCATAATCGGCTAACTTCGGCTTTGTAGAGCGTCGTCTCTGTCCCTAGAACGCTTGACAACGACTGACAAATCGCGAAGAAACACGTGTATGAATGACAGAGACGACGCTCTACAAAGCCGAAGTTAGCCGATTATGGCCGACAGTCTCTTTTTTAAGCCCGATGTGTATTACTTACCGCCGGGTACTGTATGTAGACTTAATAATTTGCCAATGGCGTGCAGATTTGTTTTACACATATTTCAGGGGAAAAAACGGGATCTGAAAATGAACGTGACAATATTCTATTTTAGTGACCGTTGCTGAATCCGATTTCAACTTACTTATTCCATAAATATCATACATCGTCTGTCTGCGTAAATATTTCCTGGAAACGCTACAGATTCGTTTCGTACGAGTGTATTTCAAAATAGTAGCAGAAACATAACTGAGTGTATTCTTGTTTTGTAGAATCTCCATATCTTACGCTAAACAATAATTATCAGACCTTTTGTCCAGTGTTGAACATAGTGCATAGTCTTTGACATTTACAGTAACTCGTTTCCGGCGCTTATGCTAGTTAAATAATTCAGGATTTCATGATTCAGTTTCCAAGAAAATTCTACATGGAATCACGTAATGTATGGCAGAATAAGGAATGAGTTTGGATTGAATGATGGCTTAAGATGAATAAAGCATCATTGAGATAGTTCGGCAATGTAGAAAAAATGAGTTATGAAAGATTTATAAAAAAAATATCCATACGAGTAGTTTACAAGATAACAGAAGTCTTGACAGAACTAGAAAAAAACGTGGCACGACTAAATTAATCAAATTATCAAATACAAAACTGTGAAAAGTCTTTATAATAAGAGATAATGCATGAGTATGGACGTGACAGAAGTGAAAGATGTGTGTCAAGATAGAACGAAGTAAAGATATGGTCTGTCTGCCAAAGGGATCATTATTCTAGCACTACGTCTCAGGGTGGACCTCAGCATTCTCCGGAACTAGCTTAGTTCCTACCTTGTTTGGCACTTCTTTAAAATGTATCTCCTCTTCTAAGTTAAGCAATCATCATTGTTATCTTGGCCTTTGAAGAAGCAGTTTTGAACACATACATGGTACGATAGTGAAACCACTCCAGACATGTCTCTTCTCGCATTTCATCTGTCCTGATTTTACCCTGTAATATCAGTAGAAAGATCTTTTTTTTTCTTCGCATTATGTGTACTCCGTGAAGACCTCCATGGCGTAGTTAAATACCCGGTCTACGATCCGGGGATTACGGGTTTGATACCCGTTGGTATCCAGATTTTTTAAAAGGACTCCAGTCTAGTTTTCATTAAAGGCTTATTTAACACATTTCTGGTTTGTTGACACAGATTACCACTCCAATAAACCCTGCAGGTTGGTCTTTATAAAACGAAAGTGGTATAGAATCTTTTTTATTCGTTTCTTTATATGATATACTTACATAGTATCTATAATATACTTACATAGTATACGAAAAATAGTAATAAAAATTGTAATTTCCAGTGGACACTCAATATTACAGTTCAGTGGTAATTGTCTGTCATTTATTTATCATGTCCCCATTAAACTTGATTTTGCATGTATCCTACTGAGAAAATTTAAATCTGTAAAATAGGTGAATACTTTTTATCACCTTTTGTTCAATTTCTCTCTCAAAATTGTAAAACTTGATAAATTGTGAGACCTAATAACGAATATGTATTACGTATGTCAACCTTAGAGTATTTCATAAATTTAAAGGAATTTAGAGAAAAACATCCCATAATCTCCTCCATATATTTATGTAAAACATTATATTTAGGAGTTTACACAAATATTCACTATAACGTACTCATTCATCTTAAAAACTCAAATAATCTAACTTCTGCCATGACAACAACCAGGTTCAAATATTAAATATTCATAGTAATGTTCTTAATGGTGGATAATACTTTTCTGGTTCTAGTATTTCAAACTAGCTGGAAACTATTTCAAAATTAAACAAACTTCACCTTACTCTTAACCCAATAAATTATTGTTGAATATGTATTATTTACATAATATACACCATCACGCCATTTCCCTATTGTATTGTATTGTATTATACTTTGTTGTATACAGTACATCTGACGGACGTATGTATTGACATGTGACAATCTCTTCCAACCAACCAGAAAGATGTTTAAGAGATATTAAGTGAAAACCAGACTGGAATATTTTTGAATAATCTGGGATTTAAACCCGCAACCTCCGGGTTGGGAGACGTCTTATCAACTAGGTCACGAAGATCGTTACCCCCATCGGAGTAAGCAGAGAGGACTAAACTGTTCTATCTCAAACGATATTCTTCGCCTCTTCTACGTACATACACCTTCTCATACTTGATCCAACTACACGTTGTTTGATCTTCGTCTACCCCGCCTTTCAATTACATTGGCACTGTATATTAATATTTGTTAGTCTTTCTTCATGCATTCGTTATACGAGTACATGCCCAAATCATCTCCGAATGTTCTTCATCATAACCAACACATCAACCTTAAGTTCAAATTCATCCCTAATCACTGCATTCCGTATTCTGTTATACATCATCACCTCGTGTATTCTTCTCATTGCGTGCATTTCTACAGGATAAATTCGGCTCCTTTCAGTTTTTTTCTACAATATACTATATTGTATTTTATTTCAATAATAATAAGTGCTAGGCCTCTTCTATTGAAATGTAACTTTCGGAGCTTAAACCACATTTTTCTGGTTTCAGTGGGAATGATGCAGTGTTCACATTCATAAATAAATGCAGTTCTCATATTCAAGGTTGATTTAAAATTATCTTCAAAGTCATACAGATAACACTTATTACGAAAATATTTGAACATATCTTAATACTCATCTCTGGCAGAAATAGACAACGGTTTAAATCTACCTTTTGACAATAATAATCTCTATATTTGAGATCTGTTGTCTTTTCAATAAATTATATTTATAATAGCAATGACAAATGTATAATTGTCAGTAAAAGGAAATTACTGACACGGGTATCTTTGATATACATAATGAAATTATTAAGCAAATCCAACCAAATAAATATCTGAAATGCTGACTAAATGTTCAATAGGACAAGTCTAAAGAGATCAAAGTGGAGATTGCACGAAGCTGCTTCTTCAAAATGCTTCAAGACTTCTTCTGTAACAAGGATTTCTGTCTCGACTTACGTATGCCAATTTTGCGTTGCTACAAATTCTAAAGTTAAAGCATGGGCATTTCCTAAGATCACCACAAATAAATTAGAAGTCTTTGAAATGTGGTGGCATCGAAGACGGATTAATAAAAATAGAGAGTGTTACCAATCATCAAAAGGAGAAAGTCCTACATTACTTGTACTAATGATATATTATATAATGCGAGGAGGATAAAATGAGATCCTTCAACTAACACTGCATGGAAATAGTCAGGGCGGAAGAAGTGCGGAAAGAATTAGCGTCTCCTGGTTGAAGAACTTATGGGAGTGGTTTACTGCATCAGAGGTCAAGATAGCCATAATGATCGCCAACCTCCGAAGAAGAGAGGGATTTTTATATTTAAATATTTCTGCGCAAAATGTCCGTTTCATTTATTATACATATGATATATAGGCTGGATAACAGATTTCTTGAATCTTCGAAAAGACTAACTTCACTTTGTGGTGCCATTTTTTACATAATTTTTCAGAGTTCCCTAACCACCTAATTGTAAACAACCATTCGTTCGATATTAATCGTGGTTTGAGAATTCTACATATAAACCGAGGGGGATTGCATCTTGACAATTTGGAAATTCTCAAGATAAAAAAATCTATAAAATTAAGTTTAAATATCATTAATAACCAAACCAATTTTCATAATAGCCCTCTGCTTAACATGCTTCCAATTTAAAATCCCCCCCTGCCTTAAAGATTCACTTTCACATATTTTTTTCCCCGCCCCATTCAGCATTGTATCACATCTCTCCCCACTTCTCTCCCCCTACCTCATCTCTCTTATATTATATTATTTACACTTGTACAGAATATATTTTAACAACTTAGTTTATCTTCACCTGACGATGAAGAAGGTGGTCTTCGAAACTAGTTGTGAACCTAAAATAAACCTGTGGTGAACACAAAAATATAAAATAAGTTTTTTATTTTACTTATTTTTCCTTTTATGGATAACAGATCCCCACACTCTACATAGATTTACGTAGATTTTTTCATTTACGCAGAAATAATAATAACTATAACAAATATTTACGCAGTTTTTCGTAGCTGCGGATTCACACATCTCGTTTACGTTTCCCTTATGGCGTGTTCTCACGGTTCAAGTTTAGTTGACCGATAAAAGTTGATCAACTAAAGTTGAATGAAATTTGACGTGAGAACCTTTGTTTTAATAAAGTTGATCAACTTTTTAGTTGATCAACTAAAAGTTGACCCAGTCAAACTTTATCGTTCAAGTGTCGCCATTTGCTTTCAAGTTGAAACTATTCAGTTAATTAAAAATGGCGTCGAAAGCAGTTGTGTGTGAAATTGTGCAGACAATAACTATTTTGTTAAAAGAAGAACTAAAAACAATTTTATTTAACATAAGCAAAAATCGTAAGAAACGTCGTTTTGAAAATAACATTTATAATTCCAACATTGAGTATTTTAAAGCACTTTATAGAGATGATAATATTTAAAGTTTATGTTTTTGACCGTATTATGTTTATCCCACCTTTAAAAAGCTAACATATTTTAATTATTTATCTAAATTTCACATATTTAAAACGTAAAGTTAGGGGGCATGAAATTTGTTATTATACTATTTTTTAGATGCATCTGAGGCCGAGCAGATGTCAGGAATAAACCAACAAGCTGATGATAATCAGGAAAATGAAGGTCAAGAGGTCAAGAAAACTAAGAAAATGTTAAGACGTCCAGCTACGTGGAAAATTAATCAACGTAAAAGATTACGAAACTGTGGCCAAGAATATGTCACCAAGAAAGCAAATGTTGTGATTAAAAAAATATTTGTAAACAAAGATTGCAAATGCATAAAAAAGGCATTGAAAAAATAAAAGAAGACGAGAGGAAACAAAATTTTAATTCATTTTGGAAATTAGGTGATTATGGTATTCAAAATTCATTTATTTTCGGCCTGGTCTAATCTAAACTAGTACACCGCACCGCAAACGTCCCGCGGATAACTCACGTTAAGGGAAAACAATTTCATTTTCTTACTTTTTGAAATTGGAAGATAAAAGTGTCGAAGTATGCAAAACGTTTTTCTTAAATACGTTTCAAATAAGCGATGGCAGGCTATATAGTAAATATGTATTTCCAAGAAAAAATGTTTAGGAAACTGTTGACGAACGCGGAAAAACTTCCACCAGAAAACTAGATGATTCCGATATAGTTGCACATATTAATTCCTTTCCAGCCTATCAAAGCCATTACTCCAGAGTACAGAATTCGAACAGAAACCACTTGAATCCGGCATTGACTCTCCGCAAAATGTACGATTTGTATAAGGGACAATACGAAGAAAATGGAATCGAACCGAAAAATTCAAATATTATTATCATATTTTTAACAGAAAGTTTAACCCAAGTTTCAAATTACCTAACCGAGATACTCATCGTTTGTGTGATGAATTAGAAATGAAAATGAAAGTAGAGGTTAATCCGGAGTTGAAGAATGTTACGAGTATCATAAATGAAAAACATCTACATTTGCGGAAAGCAGGACAAGCTAACATAGAGAATGTTTGAAAATGGATTATAAAAATGAAATAACTCAAAGTTACGTTATTACTTTCGATCTCCAAAAAGCTCTTCCATTCCCAAAGCTCACAACATCTATTACATATTACAAACGAAATCTTTATATTTACAACTTTGGCATTCATTGTTTTAATAATGGAGTGGGGCATATGTATACTTGGGGTGAAACAAAAGGTGGGCGTGGATCTCAAGATATTGCGTCAGTGTTAATAAAATACATAAAGAAAATGCTTCGTCTAACAAACACATTATTATGTATTCGGATTCATGCACTGGACAAAATAGAAATATAAAACTTACTTTATCATTAATGAAGTTACTTCGGGATACTAACATTGCCATAGAAACTATTGATCACAGTTTTTAACTTCCTGGGCACTATTCCTTGCCCAATGATGCGGAGTTCGGGATTATCGAAAAATCAAGCCGCAGTCATAATTATATTTTTGGGCCCAAATACTGGATATAAATCATAAAAAATGCAAAACGAAAACTGCCCAAGTTTAAAGTGGTAGAAGTACACAGAACTGAATTTCTACCTACAAAAAATCTGGAGGATTCTGTTACAAATAGAAAAAAAAACAGTTTGTGGTTATGATTTTAATTGGCTAAAAATACGATGGCTTCGATATGAGACGTCGTCTCCCATGATTTTTAAATTTAAGGAAACTTTCAATACAGAGGTAGATTTTATTCAGTGAATTTAGACATAAGAGGTCCCGGAAGACGATTCGATGTTCTATCAAATGTTCACCAAAATTTATTATACAATTCCAGAAGATCCATTTCTTCTTCCAAAAAAAGGTACATGATGAATTTACTATCGTTCATCCCACCTAATTTTGCTAATTTTTATAAAAACCTACCTACTGAACTAGAAACACGTTCATTTATGTCAGAAATCAAGGATAGAGATTCTGATGATGAGATAATATACGATTAATAATGAATCCAATAAAATTTTTGTATTAGTTACAGATAAAATCATACCACAATGCTTTGTCATGTTTTTGTTAACATATATACTTTCACTTTTTTTCAGAATAATAGTGAAGTATCTCCATTTATTCACACGATTTAAAATGTTTTTGTACTTAATAAAAACTTTTATTTTCTCTTAATTATTACGTTCCAATATTATGAAATAATTATATTTTTAAAATAAAACTGCTTCTAAAATGATAGCAATGGTATTTATTTAATCTAAGCAAATTTTACAAAATCTTATTTTTCTCAAAACTCCTTTACCTGGATATACACTATTATTATGAAAATGGAATCTTCCACGCAAACAGTGGTGCCATAATACTGCACTGACGAAAATTAAATGCAAATGCAATTCTAGCAAATGACGAATGACTCATAACTTGAACGATAAAGTTTGACTGGGTCAATCTTTTTAAAAAGTTGATCAAGTTTATCGAAACAAAAGTTCTCAATAGAGATTGCATTCAACTTTTGTCGGTCAACTTTTATCGGTCAACTAAAGTTGAACCGTGAGAACGGGCCCGAAACGTGTGAACATGTGAATTCAAGTTGAACGGACCGATTAAAGTTGATCAACAAAAGTTGAATGAAATTTGTAGTGAGAACCTTTGTTTTAATAGAGTCGATCAACTTTTTATATCGTTCAAGTTATGAGTCATCAACAAATCGCCGGATGCCCGCTGAGTTTATCGATTTGTCGTATTCAACTTTTGTCGATCAACTTTAATCGGTCAACTAAACTTGAACCGTGTGAACAAAAACTGATTCAAGTCGTCTCGATCAACTTTAATCGGTCAACTAAACTTGAACCGTGAGAACGGGCCTTTAGTCTACCATTAATCACTCTTAAACCATTTCAGAAATGCTTATTAGTTTTGTGGTTCTTTCGCTTGCTCATACTCAATGTGTCAAAACCACCTCAACATTCCTTCCGTAATCCCTCTTATAATATGTCTCTAACAAACAGTTATCCCTTATCCGATCTAGAATATCAAATAAATGTAAAAAAACTCGATGTGGAAAATATTCAAAGAAACTCCACAACATTTCAAAAGATTGTTTTAGCACGGAAATACAAAAAAAAACACTATTATAATTTTATAAAAATACGTAATATAAGATTTTGTAACAAGCTGATGTCGTGTAGATTAAAAGTAGTGTTAATGTGTCAAGCTCTATACTCCATACTGGCACGTCAAGGTGAAGAACATTACGAACTTTAAGTCCGTTAATTTGTTGCTACGTAATGTTGGCATATTTGGGCGCTACCCCGTTATTAATTCAAAATAAACTAGCGTGTGGTGCGTAACTGAGTTAGTTGGTGTGTAGAAGTGATTTCCTATTATGTGTTATGGTCGTGTTTTGCGTTATACTAATATAATTTATAACTTATGTGATTAAACCCACTGACTATGTTTTCATATGACTTTTGAGGAAGATTTTTGATAAGAATTGTGTTTCCTTAATGGGGCACCATTCTGATTAAAAAGTTCATCATACAGGGTGTGGACTGAAAAACATCTGACGTCCTTGCAGCCGGGCTCGCCCTATATACGAGTATGTGGCAAGGATGTTATGAAATGAGCTTTTGATAGCTTCTCTCTTAAATTTATTTTTTTGCTATTTAACTTAAGATATATGTATGTGCGATATCGGAATGGATTTATATGTACCATACATATGTTGCTATGTTGCTATCAATAAACCTTTATTTATTTATTTAATACTCGCACGAGCTAGATGTACGCGAGTGTTGTTGCCTGTCCACGTGCGGTAATATTTCCAACGAATATGATGGCGACATGTGTTTTACTTGCCTACTCCAGTAAGTTTTAACCCAAAGTCTCGATTGAATATTATTACACTTTAGTTGTATACAGTAAGACCTGACGGGATTATTGCCATGTGACAATCTCTTCCAGCCAGCCGTAAAGATCTTAGAGGCATTTAGTGAAAACAAAACTTGAATCTTTTTTAAAAAAGATCTAGATTCCAACGAGACTTGAACCTTCGACCCCCGGGATGGAAGACAGGCGTCTTACGAACTAGGCAGCGGAGATCGTCTTGATTAATGGGGCTGAAAAGTATTATCTCCCGGGCTCAGTCTTTAACATGTCTGCATCATTAATTTGGATGTGTTGAAAGGTACCATATGAATGAATGAATGGTTAGATATATACTAATTATTTTGATATTTGTTCAACTTAGTAAGAGATCTCATCACACGTTAATAAGCTCATAATATATCAAATGCATTTGTTTAAGTTATGTACAAAAGAAGATAACAAACATGCTGACATTTTACCACAGATGATAATGCAGAATGTCATTTCCCTCGAATAAGATAAGAATTTGTCGATTGTATGTTCCAATTCATAATAAGAAAATACGCAATTCAATAAAATTTGACATAGAAATTATAATACAAGGACAATTTATGTAGCGCCGATTGGAGATCAGACTCTCCTCAAGGGCGCTCTAAATAGAAATATAAGTTGTTAACATAAGTTGTATTCGTTTTTTTTTTTCAGTTTTAAAATGAGCACCAAAAGTAACACCAAATGGTAAATGTTATACGTCATTCGAAAGAACATTTTCTGCTCTACAAGATATTGTGTTTGCTTTTACGTTACACATATTATTTTATTTGATTACAAGCCTTCAAAATGGAATGTCAAGTAGACGAAAGTGAGCATTTTCGACACCTCATGTGACACAGTCATGTGACTACAATTCATCTGCTCAGCCAATTCTACGGTGGTTTGAAGAGGATCTTCATGAATAATATGGTTTAAGCGGTCTTCAACGAAGTCCACTGGTCGGCCGGAACGCTCCATGTCTTTCAGGTCGAAATTACCGTCTTTGAAACGCAAAAACCATCGACGAGCTATCCTTTCATTCATAGCATCTTCACAGTACACTTCGCAAATATCGCGAGCAGCTTTGTCAGCTTTATTCCCTCGATTGAATGCGAACAGAAGGAGGTGTCGAAAATGCTCACTTTCGTCTAGTTGACATTCCATTTTGAAGGTTTGTAATCAAATAAAATAATATATGTAACGTAAAAGCAAACACAATATCTTGTAAAGCAGAAAATTTTCTTTCGAATGACGTATAACATTTACCATTTTGTTTTACTTTTGGTGCTCATTTTTAAATTGGAAAAAAACGGACACAACTTATGTTAACACCCAATACATCAGTATTATATGTGTACAATATATATGTATTTAATAACTTATTTGTATGGTACCCTTCAACATATTTATAAAGCGTTTTATTTTCAACGTGGCACTTTAAGTATTTAAGAAAAATAGAAAAAATGCTACGGAATTTTTTTAATCAAATAAAATATGGTTTCAAAGCTAAACCAGCCCATTGGTGCTTTTACTTGGAATCGAACTCGAGATACATCTTTGATTAGCAAGAATGCTAATTATTATCACATACACCCGACAATTATTGCACATTGTAACTGAAAGTGTATGTATTCATTCGTATCGTAGGTCTTCAAAATAACTGAATTGGCGATAAAGACATAATAAAGAGCGTCGTCGGGAGCATTGTATTCGGCCCCATTCATTGAGTGTTAAACTACTTGACTAGAAACGGAACTCGCGGTTTGTCATCATGCGTGTTGATAATACTACCCCGTAAGTGAAGATGCAACCACTGGTACTCGTCTAGAGTATGTGAGTATTTTAACCAGACTGGGACAGTTTTTAGTCATCCGGCTATTACATGGTATGAACAACTGTTGACAAAACATAAATGTATCGATTTATTAGCGGTACGGCTAGAATGTTGGACATAGGTCAAATGATCATACGCGCCGCATATGATCTTAACTCAAGTAACATATGTCTACAGTCCGCTCAACATGTCCCACCTACTCATGATTCTCTACAATTTCAAGTCACATATCGTCGGGTTTCAGGCAAAAATTGGTAACTAATATTTTACTGTTTCTGAGATATTTATATTTGAAAATTAAAAGCTTTTTTTAATACACATGCATCTGAAAACTTACATATTAACGACCGTAAGAAACGAAATAATATTTCCAGATAAAATATCAATTCCAAATTTTTCCAGCCATGCATATTGACAATTTGATAAGTACTAAAAAATCTCGTACTTCTGAATTCTGCACATATCAATCAATATGTTCCAATTTGTTCCCGTTGATATCTGAATTTATTATTCAAAATTCCCTCAATATTTAATACTTCAGTAGTGTTCCAAGTATGTTATGTTTCACTCTATCCTTTCCTTTAAATTGCTATTGGCAGAAATCATTATATTTATAAGATAGAATGCCTAACTAACTTATAATAATTATAGGTCAGATCGAAAAAAACATTAACATATCTATTTAATTGATCTGTGCAAATAACCAAAAAAGCCATTTAAAACAAAAAGTAACATACTCTTATTTTACCGATGAACTCTTCAGTTATATCAGACATATAACATTTTAAAAATCCTATTCAAGTAATAGTTTATAATTTTTTTCAGCTAATATACAAATAAGTAAGAAATAAATATACGTTTATTGATAGCAACATAGTATGTACATATTATCCTGAAATTACATGTATATTAAAAGACAATGGAAAAGAATACGAGAAAAGCTATCAAAAGGTCTGAACTGATCTCAGAACATCGCCCCAGTCGAGATACACTCACATGAATAGAGGGCGAGCTCTTTCGTGATTTCATCAGACGTACTATATTTTATCCCACATCCTTGTACACGTCAATTATAATATTTCATCAGACGTACTATATTTTATCCCACATCCTTGTACACGTCAATTATAATATATAAAAAAAACTAGAAATAATAGATTATAAACTCAACAAACGTAATATGTAGGACGTTTGTAACAAGTTAATTA
>OX463853.1:23481361-23621058 GCA_949825065.1 Odontocerum albicorne
ACACATCATTGTCTTTTTTCATTATACCACATAAAGGGTGACTGCACACGTCTCACTACACGTCCGATACAAATGAGGATATTTGATCACCACAGTCGGAGTTAGTATCACCATTTATCATGACCCTTGGGCATATGTTAAGAATACGAAAGAGTAGAAGAAAAATTTTATATCTGGAATTTCGAGATACGCGCATTTTTCCAGAAACATTTATTCCGTCAAGCGCTGTTTTGATGTTTAGACTTTTCAAAATTTATTGGTGTCAATCGACCAAAGCCATAAAGTTCACATAATAATTTAAGACATGAGAGTTCATGAACTGACACCAAAATTATTATATATGTAAAAGGCCATAAATAAGGAAACGTGAGGGCGTTTGGTGGCCCCAGGTAAACAAACCTAAATAATGAAGGGAGAAAATGCTCCGAGCGTCGTCTCGATCTTGAATATTGTTTGTTTTAAGTTGTCACTACGAGACAGGATGAGATATTAGGAAGAAGGTAAAGAAATTTAGAGCAGCAAGTAAAAAGGTTAAGTCCCTTAACACACTGAACATTTTTTTATTGCTTTTTATAAAATAAAAATTAAATATTACTTAAGGACCTGTTTCAAAATACAGTTCAAGATTGAATCCTTTGGTATTTAGACAAAAGTGACACTTGCTATTCATTATTTTAAGTACAAAAGTGATACTATGTGTGAATGATGATATGTTTCAAGTCAGTGCCCCATTTACTATTTCGATTTGTAGACTTGTTCCGTATGTCTTTATCAGTAGGGGAGAAATAAAACTCGTGCCTAAACAATAATAAAGCGAAGTCTTCGTTTTTTCATGGACCTTCGGAGCCGCAGGCGGTGCACGTCTTGTTGGTCGGCATGGTAACAGGGATTTGAAAAGTTTTTTTAAAAGATATATACCACCTAATCAACTAACAAGTGAACAGTTGAATAGAAGGGAAAAAACGAAAATTTTAAGAAAACTCGTAATTATTTATTTATAAACTTAATATGTGAAACTAGAAAAATAAAATATTTATTTTGAAAGAGTTATTTCATGTCCTCTCAACACAAACTCGTAGTTTCCACCTTACTCCTTTAGGTTAACTAGATCAGTGGTTCTTAACCTTTTACGACTTGTGGCACCCTAAATAACTTAAAATATTTTCTCAGCCCCTAGTTTTTACTAACATTATAATTTTTAAGAGTACTGGTACACCAAAATATTTTTTGGCAAGTACCTATAGTTAACTTACATAATAGGTTATTGAAAAACGCCAAAACTGCAAAAAATCGCGCGCATTGAAAATACATACAATCACTGCGTCTCCCTTTCGGGGTAGGCAGAGAGAGGAGAGCCTGATTTTGCTATCATGACACGCACCTTTCGTTTCTTCTACATCCATACATCTCCTCACACAACCCCTTCGATTGCTCTGAGTTTTTACATTCACTTCATTCAAAATATACAGTTGGTTCAACCATACTTTCCTACGTCTTCGTCTATAACGCATTATATTCACATTTGAACGGTTTATTTGTTTTGCTAGTATTTCATCATTCATCCATTTCACGTGCCTAAACCATCTCAGAGTGGTCTTCTTCATTTTAATCAACACATCAACCTTTAGTTCACATTCATCAATTATCACTTTTCTCTTCGCCTTCTTTCAAAAACTGGTCCACTTGATCCGGCCACGTTTTCCCCAGTCTACCTCTTAACGCACACTTGTATAATTACTTAGTTGATCTTTCGCCATTCATTATCTCTGCATGTCCGAACCATTTTAAAGTTCCTTTTTTCATCTTACTTAAAAATCCATCTTTTCCACACAGTTTAGAAATCTCCATTCCGCCTTCTTTCACAATCTGACACTCCACGTTTTTTCTTTCATCCCTTATAACGTTATTCCGTATTCCATCATACATTGTCACCCTATGTATTCTTAGTGTACGAAGTGTACGAATTCAATAAATAATAGCTAATATATATATCATTCAGAAAATATGATCATATTATCAATGAACTGAGAGTAATGAGTTGTGTTATTTTACTGAAAAACATATATTAAAAGAAAATACTTTTTTCCATTGCTCAATGTTTGACGCACGCAAATTCATTCATGTTTTCGTATGAATTTTAACAAAGGACTATCTATGGTGGGTGTCAGGTGGCACGACAACTTGACGAATGAGACGGTTCGTCTTCAGACAGAGCAGCAGTCGATAACCACCACAATAAAGATAAACTGAATGATTTTGCATTGCATTACACTTTCGTTATTTACAGTACAACCTGGCGGTCTAATTGCCATCTGCCAACCAACTAGAATGGTTTTAAAGATGCTAAAATAAAACCAAACTGAAACCCTTTTTGAAAAATCGGGTAACAGTGGAAATCGAACGTGCAACCTACTATATAGTTTGGAAGACAGATGTCTTACCAACTACGCAATAGAGGTCGTTGAATTTGTGCCGTATTTATTTTATAAAATACTTAAGAGATTCGATGCTTATTAGATAAATTGTGATTACTTTTACTAAATTTGGATTTATAATTTTATTATATGGTCAGAATCAAAAGAGTTACGAAATGAGATAAATCTCTATTTAAAAAGACGCTGGCGTAACATCCAGGCGTCCCGAGTTCAATTTCTGGAGGAAACAGGGCTGTTTTTCAAGCCTTTTTATCACGTGAAAGTACGGGGTAAATTGGGTTCGCTCTTGGAATGGCGTGTCCAATAAAACGGTGGTTTACTTATATATTTTTTTTCTGCATCTAAAACCAGCCCTGGATTAGTCAAGAAATGTTTGTTCAATTAATTTATATTATTAAATTTATACAATAAAATATACAAAGCAATCCCCTGCCTAAATACGCGTAAGCCCGTCCTAAGGCAGGGGTTTACAAGACAAGACTAAAAAATCAAAGAAGTATTTATAGAACAGTTAGAAGAATAAAACTTTCACTTAAATACAAACAAACTAAATTCCACCATAATCAAATAACAACAAAATATAACATTTGAACGAGAAACATTCAAATTACAAAGGATCATTCCACAATTTGTCGATACAACAAAAGCATTTATAAAACTACAAAAATCAGGGAAAAGGAAACCGCTCATGAAATTATTCTGTTACATAATTTTGATGGAATTTGAGTTTTCATCTTATGTTGACGTTATCTGTTAGAAATCTGATATATCTCTTACAAAATCTGTCATTTTTAGTTCGTCTTATATTTACCGTATATTTGAGTTTCTTAAGGATGTACGAGGGTCATCTAGAAAGTAAGGTTACAAGGGCTCCTGAGGCCGGGGGATTTTTTTTCTTTCGAAGTTGGCGCACCTGGCGTGTAGGGGGGATCCTAACGGTCAGTTTGTTTGGTCCCGCGTGTTTGTCAGCCATTTTGTTCAGTCACAGTAAATTCTTCCGATGGAGAGGTCGTCGCGCGCTCCCGCCACCTCCCATCCATGCGAGATCCGCACGGTCATCCGTTTTTTGACTTTGCAGAACAATACCGCCGCGAATATCCATCGGAAGCTCGTGGAAGTTTATGGTAGGGATGTGATGAGTCGACAAGATGTTACGAAGTGGGTTATGTTGTTCAGAGAAGGCCGTACTGATACTCACGACGAGGCACGGCAGTGATTTCTGACGAACTTGTGCAAAAAATTGAAGAACAAGTGCGAAATGACCGCCGTGTGACGCTTGACGACCTTCACGAAGAATTTCCTGACATTTCTCGAAGTCTCCTTGGTAATATTGTGTCGGAAAAAACTTGGTTACAAAAAGTTGTGTGCGAGATGGGTGCCCAGAATGCTCACACCGGAGCACCGTCAAAATCGCGTGACCGCCGCGCGTAAATTTTTGGATCGTTTTGCACAGGAGGGAGAAGCTTTTCTGGACTCTATCGTGACGGAGGATGAGACGTGGGTGTGTCACTATACCCCAACAATTTTCCAACGATTAGGAGGTCGAGGAAGCTGTGAAGAAGTGGCTGAAAGAGCTGGCGGCGGAGGTCTATGACACTGGCATACACAAGCTGGTGCCCCGACTACAGAAATGTCTCGATCTCGACGGCAATTACGTTGAAAAATAGTTTAATATATTTGTGAAGTATCCTGTGAATTTCAATTAAATACAAGCATTTTTCGATCCTACATAAATGTTGTAACCTTACTTTCTGTATGACCCTCGTATGTATTGCATAAATAACTTATGAGCAAAGTATACGAAACTTGTCTATCCAAACGCCATTGGCATAAATGGTATTTTTTCTCAATCTTAAATTTCTTCTTCTTGTGTCACAGATGGTTGTTACAATGATACAATATTTTATAAATATATTATACAAAGAAGACTTTTGGCGAATACATATTGACAAGACATCACCGCGGCCTGATAGAAGACCAAATCAAAACCAAATCAGATTGGATGAAAACACAAGCACGTAAACCATTTGACCATCAAAAACTAACACGCGATACCATTACAACATTTAATTCAGATAAACTATCTAAAAACAGCCCGAAATCCAACGGAAATCGAATCAGTAAGCAAACTGTTATTTTGAATACACTATCTGACTGTAGTACGGAAACTTGTATATGATATATGATATATTTTTAACACACATGCAATCACTCTGTTTCCTGTCGGGGTAGGCAAAGAGAACAAAGGGCTAGACTTTTCTATCGCGACGCACATTTTTCGTCTCTTATATCCATAAACTTTCTAAAATAAAATTTCTCTAACATTTCACATTTCCTTCTTTCAAAATATCATACACTTGATGCAACTATCCTTTCAATGGTCTTCCTCTACCACGCTCCCACTCAACTTTGTACTTCATATTTGTGTTAATAACCTTTCTTCATTCATTCTTCCTATCATACATACGCCAACCATCTCAGAGTCCTCTTCTCTTACTTAGCACATCAGCCTTAAGTTTACATTCATCTCAGCTATTTTCCCATTAAGTTTAAATGTCATCTCTGTCTGTAGTATCTCACCTATCGGTGACACCACTATCCTTTTCACGCTCCAATGTAACGCCAGGAGAGAGGCTACGTGAGCAGCTTTTCATCCAAGTATGACTAAAATAAATATTCTTAGGAATCTACGATCACACTGTAAGGGAGCTTAATTCGTTCTTAGAGACAGAATCAGTGATACCTCTTAAAAAAGCACATATATTTCACCAACGCTTCATAGAAGGCACTGTTCCATTTTGGTATTGAATTTACTCGTATATTATTGTAAATACATCAGACTAATCTAATCATTATACATTACATTACACTTCAACCAAAATGTTATTCAATGAATTAAAGGAAGAAAAATGCTATCTCTAATTATTTATTTATTTAACACTTTTATTGAAAATACAATCTGGCGGGCTTGTTGCCAGGTGGCAATCTCTTCCAACCAACAAGACAATAGAAAATAAAGCAAGTTATATGTTTGCAAAAAATATTCAAATTACTATCCATCCCCACGAAATCCATGAAAACATACGCCCACAGCCCCATAAAGACGGGCAATCACCCGAACATATAAAGTGAGATATCATCAATCAAAGAAAAAGGAAGGGATGGTGGAGAGGAAAGAAAAAAATCAGAAATAAAACACGTTATATTACTGACTAGAAGTTAAGAGTTTTTTCAGTCGCCTCTTTAAGCATGCCAAGGACGGAACGAGTCTAACATTGGTTTTGTCAGGACTGTATTTGATAAATTACATAGTTCACATCCCCAATACTAAATTCGCAACATTTCATGCTCCTGAAACATGTTTCTCGAAACAAAATAATTTAGTATATTTCTAATACTGTCGCTAAGATTAAGTCAATAGAAAAAAAGGTTATCTTAAGTGCTCACCGCTTTGGAGTACAAGATTATATCCTGGATTGTAAAGAATCCCATGGTTATTGTTTGTTTAGGAAAAGGGGCCTATAATAAATTAAATTTTGTTTTGGTGATACAAATGAAATAGTGCACCGCCAACTTAGGTGGTCGGCTCGGGTTGTAAAACTACATTCGGATTGTAAAGAATTCCATGGTCATTGTTTGTTTAGGAAAAGGGTTTAAAATAAATTCAATTCTGTTTTGTAAAGATGGAAATTGTAAGGCCATCGGTAAACGACTGAGAAGACAAAAGCAGGGTCATAAAAATCCAGTGCTCAAGGAAGCAATAAATTCTGTCTAGACGATATACCCTTTTGATGAATTGTAAGAGACACCGATCTCAATTGTCTTTTAAAAGTAAAGTATCATATCTATGACGTTACTATCGAAACTATTATTTTAAGTGAGAATGAGTACGTGTAGCCTCTCTTTCTCGCAAGTGCCTATAAAAGGCCCGAACTTCCACGAGGAGCTTCTTGTGCCTTCAGATAAGATACGGTTAGGACGTCTGTCCAGAAATAGTGTTTCTACCGAGGACAGCCTGACTAGTTTTTCTTCATGTATCGCAGAAGCCCAGGACGCCATCTTTAATTACGGGTGAATATTATTCCTTTTAATTTCAATGCTGGATTTCGTCGCCACGCTAAAAACCCACCGAGTAAAGTAATTTCAAATTGTTATTGAAATCTCCCTTGCTAAATACAACACATTTTTTTTCTTGCCAATTTTAAACTTTTTTTCTTGACATTCGTCAAGTTTTTTTTTTTATATTTTTTTTCTTTTTTTCTTTTTTTTTACAATATAATAAACTGTTTCATTCCAAATTATACCTTGTTTAATTGTGTCGCCTGTCCCTGCGAGAGTTGAGAGAGAGTCATTCAGAGTCAAAGGAACCCAACAAACCCCAGAGATCTAAAGAGTTCTTGCCTCTTTAAGAAACCGGCGAGCTAAACGGGAGTGTCATACCTCATATGGTGGTAATGTTTTATAATTAATTTAAATATTGAAATGTGTACAACCTAATTTTGTTTTTAAATAGGAAAGAGGTGTGACATATTGACGCCCGAACGTGCGGCGTATTTTACTCTGGTATTTCTGATCTCTCGTTGGACAAGGTTTTTATTTTTTGTTTTGTGTGTTTTAAGTAACAATTTATTTTCAGGAAAGTGTTTTATATGTATTTTTTTTGTGTGTTTGGAAATTTGATCCACGTGTCTGCAGCATTTGTTTTTACTGGCCATTTTTTTTTTGTTCTCACGTGTATACGGGCTTCATTTTGGTTAAACTGTTTTAAAGTTGTTTATTAACGAATCGTGAATAGATTTTTAGTTAATCGAAGGAAGAAAAAGATTAGATCTTAGTTAACTTTCTCTAAATATTTCATTGTAAAGAGTTGTGTGTTCCTTATTAAACTCGATTTAAAAGTTAGGGTGTTCAGAAATTTGTACCACGCTTCAGAGAGAAGTCTTTGTTTGTTTAACATATCGTTTGAATTAGAAGTGTTGTTTTTGTTAGTGGGGTCTGATATCGCGTTTTTTTTTTTCTTCTTTTTGGGCCTTGTTTATTGTTTTAATTTTTTTTGTTGTTGGCAATGGATCCAATTAGGGACGTAATGAAGTCGACCAAGGCTAGATTGATTGGGGAATTACTTGAGCGCGGACTCTCCCCCAGTAATAATTTTTACGAATTGCGTCGACAGGCCAGTCTATACAATAGAGGTCTCGCTCCATCATCATCGAGGGAGGTGGCCTTACCCCCTAGAACTCGACCATATTTAAACCTTTCTAAAGCTCCGGAGTTATTTGAGAGGGCGGATAATGGGGATACCGCTTCGGGAGCTCTGGCACCGATGCCTTTGACAAATTCATCTCCGTATACTGAGGTTGGGATTTCCCGTTCTCATGTTCCACTTCCGTCGCCACAATGGAATATAAACTTCTCGTGTTGGCCAATTGATCCATATACCGGAACGGGTTGTGTAAGGGAATTCTTGTCACGAATGGAAGAATTGGCTTGTGCCAGAGGTGTTCACCTAAACGCGCTTCCGGCGGTCTTACCAGAGTTTTTACGTAAGGGAGCATTAACCTTCTTTAAGAGTAAGGTTAAGATATTTAAAGATTGGAACACAGTAACGAAACTTTTCTTAGAAAAGTATGAGTCGGAAGACTTTATGACTCAGCGCAGGGTGGATATTTGGGCCTCCATACAAAAGCCGGGCGAATCATCTACGGATTTTGTTTCGAGAATCCAGAACTTGAATCAGTCTTTGGAACCGCCTCTCACTGACAAGGATTTATTACAGGTATTTAGACGCGGCCTACATCATAGGTACTGTTCAGTCCTTGTCAGCTCGCAACCGTCTTTGGTTGACCAGTTGGAAAAATTGTGCCTGGCCTTCGACCTAATGAATAGGGACGAGGGAAGGTCCCCTCGTTCTGCCCCCCTGTTCTCAAGAATGGGTGCTCGGTTTGTCGAAATATGGAGAATTTCAACGGTTTAATATTACAAAGAAGTGGAAGTTTCGCTTAAGTTAGATTCCTCTTTTACTTAAAAAGATTCCGTTGGAGCAAGTTATTTTTGGTTTCGATCTTGGTTCAATGGCCGAATCATGCATTGAATAGTTTCTTTCAGTAATGGATCTATAAACGATATAGTTGTTTATAGAGATTGAATTACATTTTGGTCTATAGTTGTTTGTAAATTTGAACTACGTTGTTTAGAGAAACCTTGTTTGTTTAACAAAACGATCGAGTTAGAATTGTTGTTTTGTTAGTAAGGTCTTGATTTGCTTCGGTTGGGCTTTTTGTCCTATTGTTTTATTGTTGCAATGTATCCAATTAAGGCCGAGGGAAGATCTCTTCATTCTGCTCCCCTGTTTTCAAGAAAAGAAGTGCGTGGTCAATTGAATGACGATAATTAGTGTTTTGAAATCGTAGAATATTCCAGTTGAACAAGAATTGGTTCCTGGTTAATTGAGATCAATCTCACCTTGAAAGAAGGTAACTTCCGTAAATAATGTTTCAATCGCGCTAGTGATCCGGTTTACGGATTTTGTTTAGGACTAATTAATAGTTAAAATCGCTGTGTTCGGTTTGGTAATTTTCAAAGTCAAAGGCAAACGGAGGAATTGCGTCGTAATTATGGAAAGTTTATTTTGATAACGGTGTAGCAGGTCAGGCAGTAAATATTGTGAAAAAGAAAAAGAGTGGGAACTTGAAGAAGGCTCTAGATGTGAATAGTATTGCGTCATAGTTATATTTTTTTTTCTTTTCGTGATAGCAGTGGCTGTTATTAAACAATATGTTGGAATAGAGAGAACTGGGATTGACATCTAGAAGGGTTCTTGTAATAGGATATTGCAAATTATTACGCGGAGCTACTGTTGTTATGGCGAGTTTGTGTAGAAAGTATTGCGTCATAATTGATGTCGTTCGGTGATATTGGCTGTCCTTATTGACAGAGGGATTGTTAGAAAGGGCTGTTGTATTTTATTGATAGTCAGCCAGTCGATGCTGAGTTTTCTTACATGCGCTGTTTTTAAACACTGAATGGAATTACGTTTTAGATAAATTCATTTGTTCTCGTATCAATGTCTTTTGATAGAGAGGTTTGTTATTTGGTCTGAATTGAATTTCGGTTGGTTAAATTCTTTTTTTTGTATCAATACGATTGTTAACAAAGTGGTTTATGGGTTTCGGTAGGAATAGGGTTTTAGGATGATTCCTTTGTTTCTGTCAATGCATCTGTATAGCACGCTTGGTTTAGAAATTCGAAAGGAATTTCGTTTTAAATAGATTCTTTTGTTTTGTATCGGTGCTTTGGGTACAAAGGAGATGGCTTATATGTCCTTGAGGTAGAAGTAAATAGACTTCCTTCAACTTGCCAAAATTCCTGTGAGATGCAGCATTAACCTTCTCAGAATTAAGGTTAAAAAGGGTAGTGATTGTCATTTAGTCAATAGAGACGTCTGTCCGTTGGACAGGTGGTATGGAGGAAGTCCTTTAAACAGTCAAATGCAGGTCGTTACTTCAGCGCCAAGCTGGCACCGAGATTTATAAAGAGTATAGTTAGCAAGAAAATCTCCAATTCGGTTTACGAGCTGTCGGAGTTTAGTGGGAAAGTGGTAGGGAGATATCACGTGAAGGACATTGCAAAGGTTGACCAATGATAGTCTCGCGATCGGGTGACCGACAGAGGAGTATAGCACTCCATGTCATAAAGCCAAGAGAGAATTAGTCCGGATTCTCGTAGTCGAAGCACATAAGAGGAGCATGGCCAAGTGTTAAATAGAGTATAGCCTCTTTGTTGTTCCAATAACGATAGAGTTATTTGTGTATTTTCTCTTTAGAAGCTAAAGAGCGTGGTCGAGTGACCAGTAGTCGAGTATAGAACTGTTTCTCGTCGTAATAGGGAGATCGTAGTTGAGTATTCTCTCATTAGAAAACTAAAGAGCGTGGTCGGGTGACCACTACTCGAGAATGGAACTCTTTGTCGGCGTAACAAAGAAATCGTTAGTTTGTGTTATCCTTTTTTGAAATTAGAGAACGTGGCCAGGAGACCAGAGTTCGATAATAGCACTCTTTTTTTGTTTTAATAACGAACGAGTTAGTTTGTGTTATCTCTTTTGAAATTAGAGAACGTGGTCAGGTGACATGAGGTCGAGTGTAGCATTCGTTGTCGTTGTAGTAACAGGAGAGTTAATAGTGTATTATCTCATTGTAGACTGGAAAGCGTGGCTAGATGATAGCTAGGAGGTTAAAAAAAAAAATTCTGGTCGTTTTACCAGAAACGGAGTTGGGAACACGGTTGGAACTCGGTTGGAACTAGAAAGCGTGACCTGGAGTCAAATTATTAAATGTATCATTCTTGTCTTGTAAGAAGGAAGGAATACAGGGGTTATTCTCTTATTAGAAAGCGATTGAAGTTTAGTAGTTGCATATATACTATAAATTGACTATTGAATACAGTATAGCTTAGAATAGACCTTATGCGGTGAGTCCGTCGTCACACGATAAGGACGCGAACATATAAGATGGGTCCGGTCCTGAGCACAGCTTCTGTGCCCGGGTGGATTATAGATGAGCTGATAGTTGACAGTGTAGTGATGGGTTCGTCAGCGCCTAATTGGGAGTCATTCATGGTTAGGAAAATGGTTCTTAAAATAATTAAATTAAATATTTTGTTATATACCTTGAGGGTATACACTGTCGGGTTCCTTGGTGAATGACAGTTTAGTATGTCAAGTGACGTCACCGGTGCGAATTTATTATTGCACAAGGGTGAATGAATAAGTGAGCTGGCCGTGGGCAATCTCGTATGGATTCATTTCCATATGTTTTATGTATGGGCTGGTATTCAACCCGGTGACTTCACCAAAGAATACCTGGCGTTCAATGAACCTGAGCCTAGACCACGAGTGGCGGAATGCTGAGAGCCTAGAGTAGGATTATATGTATCTCAACGAAGGACTTAGGTCCTTCTGAAGTAAGAATTCATGTAATACATAGATGATTAGTACCGTTGGTAGAAGGTACACGTATTACGTTCAGGATCAAATTGCTCTTGTGTAATGCGAGCTCAGGTATGGGTTACCTGACAGCTGTTGTGGTTTAATTAGTGGTAATTGTTACTTACTCATTAGATTCCCTATCGGAATTATTGACTCCGTAGATTAGGGCATGAAGTGAAGACATTCTTGGAAGTCTTCCGAATTTCGTATTGGGGTAGGATTGTCTTCCTAATTGTTGTCTTATCTGGTAAGAATTCGTGAGGTATTCCGAACTTCTTAACGGAGGGGTGTACCCTTCCCCCGGGAGTAGCGTTCCAAAGATTGTACTGAGGATTCAGTAAAGTATCCATCGTGGATAATTGCTTTGCGCTAATGCTATCGCTGGACAGTGGTCCGTAAGTTTAATAGCAGTAGAATTGTTCAGTAGTGCTATGGAGTAGGTGTTGCTTTCCACCGAGTTGAATTTTGGAAAAGGTTGTACAGATGGTACAGTGGAATATCCGTTTCGGATAGTTGCACGCAGTAAACGTTAGTTTTTGGACGGGGTTCCATGATGATAATAGCCGTTGATGTGTTCGGAGTTTTCTTGTTGGGGAAGTGTAGCATTCCACGGTGTTGAAGGGCTATAGTATTGAAGTAAGTCATCTTGTTGACGAATTGACTCCTGTTGAGTGTGGAGTATATACTTTGAAATAAAAATTAATAATTTTTTTGTTGTTGTTGTGTAAAATGTTATAAAATATTTTGTTCTGTCAAAGCACTCACCGAGTACGGGGTCGCAAGTTAGTCTGTGAGGCAGCGCAATGAAAGGTTTATGGGTAATGCGGAGGTCGTAGTGGTGCTGCTGGGAGGAATAAGGATAAGAGTATGGTGCGTTCTCGAATGAACTTTGACAGAATTTATGTAACTGTTACGGTAATTGCCGTTGTATTTTTGTTCTGTTTTGAACTTGTACTGATTTTATGTAACTGTTACGATGATTACCGTTGTATTGTTTGCTCTGTTTGAGTTTTGGGATAAGAGCTCTGGTTACTGTAGCGTTGGCAGCATGCGTTATGACTGGGGGCTGCGTTTCTTGGATAGTGAAATCTCGAAACGAACCCGTGCCCTTGTGGTCGGACTTATGGTGGGTCTCGCTCGGTAAATTGAATTCCCTGTCTTTGTTGTTTATTATTGTCTCCTTACTTTGGCTCGGTGTGAATAACCGAGAGGCCCTGGGCAGCCTTAAGAGTCCGGGTTGGGAGAAGCTAGCCTCCCAACCGATAAAGGTTTTGAAGATGGCCTGAGAATACATCTGGGATGGATTGCTGTGTGTCTCCATCACGGGCTTCATGAACCCATATTAGCAATTGCGAATACAGATGTGTTCTGTCATGTTCATGTTTCGGGCTAAGGTAGCTTCGGTTCGTGAGGGTCGCGTGTCTGTCGCTCGGATCCTAGATGACCATAGTTGTGTATGTGGTATCACGTGATTCTTGGCTCTGTTCTGGGGGTCCGTAGACGCGTCCTGCTTTCAGCCGGGGCTACTCGCCAATTTTGTATTATATTTTGTGTTTTTTTTTTTTTAGTGGACTAAGGGTCCATTTATACAGTTACCATTCTATGTGGTGGTGAATTGTTGCTGCAACGGTTGTCCAGACCTTGGAGTCTGAGGAAACCTTAGATATGTGTAAAGTTCGGTGTGAACTTAAGGAGATATAAACCCTAGTTAAGTTCTGTGTGAACTATAGGATATTTGAAACTCAACGTGTAAGGTTCTGTGTGAACCTCTTGAGATTTAAAAATGATAATATTGGCTTGCGAAATTTATTGTTATCATTGTTGTTGTCATTTCGCCCGGAAGTGGCCGGAAGTTTGGACCGCCTTGTGCTGTAAGCCAGGGGCGGTCGTATTGTGGAAAGCGCCCGTAATATGGGGCCGCTTTAAAATTTATCAGTTCCCGACTGTGCAGTATAGGGAAGGGCGAAGAAAGGATTGTGTTGTAAAGTATTGTCTTTGGTGTATCAAGGGTAGTGGGTTTGTAATTTTGTGTTGAGCCATGTGGGTGGTTGGTTGGACGGAATCCACATTGAAAGGGGAGAATTTCAGGAATCACCTTTGAAGATCAGCTGATTCATAGGTTGGCCCGTGACCTGCAGTGAACCCACTAAAGTCGGCCTTTGGGAGAAGACTGCAGATTTGTTTTATTATTTTTGGCTAAGCTGTGTCCATTTCTCAGAATATTGTAATGAGAGAATGGCTTAACTGATTTGTTTCCCTCTTGGTCAACATTTGATTGTTAGTTGACCTTGCTGTTTAATATTTTATTAATTGTATTGCCAGATTGTATAATATTATTGTAATTTCTTTTTGTGTGTGATTTGATTTTATTAATATCGTATCAATTTCCTGTAATCTTGTACCATTGTGTATTGTTTTGTTTTGTATCAATTTCCTGTAATCTTGTACCTTTGTGTATTGTTTTGTTTTGTATCAATTTCCTGTAATCTTGTAACATTGTGTATTGTTTTTTTTGTGTGTAAGGAGTTGGGGAGGAGTGTTCCCCGCTCCTGTATAACCGGCTATGTGTTGATGTTAAATTGTTTAGGACCCTAGTCAAGGAAAAGGTTTACGTGGTTTCCTTCCTCGTGGTCGGTCTTACACCAATTAAGACTACACCTATGGCAAATGCTGACTAGAGATAAATCGGCCACGAAACCGTATCCGGTGAGGGGTACATACACCCCTCGCTCCTTAGAAACATCCCTCGGACTGATGCGTCTGTGATATACGGAGGATAATTTTTTTTTTTGTTGTTTTTTTTGTTCTTTCGGTAACTTAGGGTGGGGTGTCAGGACTGTATTTGATAAATTACATAGTTCACATCCCCAATACTAAATTCGCAACATTTCATGCTCCTGAAACATGTTTCTCGAAACAAAATAATTTAGTATATTTCTAATACTGTCGCTAAGATTAAGTCAATAGAAAAAAAGGTTATCTTAAGTGCTCACCGCTTTGGAGTACAAGATTATATCCTGGATTGTAAAGAATCCCATGGTTATTGTTTGTTTAGGAAAAGGGGCCTATAATAAATTAAATTTTGTTTTGGTGATACAAATGAAATAGTGCACCGCCAACTTAGGTGGTCGGCTCGGGTTGTAAAACTACATTCGGATTGTAAAGAATTCCATGGTCATTGTTTGTTTAGGAAAAGGGTTTAAAATAAATTCAATTCTGTTTTGTAAAGATGGAAATTGTAAGGCCATCGGTAAACGACTGAGAAGACAAAAACAGGGTCATAAAAATCCAGTGCTCAAGGAAGCAATAAATTCTGTCTAGACGATATACCCTTTTAATGAATTGTAAGAGACACCGATCTCAATTGTCTTTTAAAAGTAAAGTATCATATCTATGACGTTACTATCGAAACTATTAGTTTAAGTGAGAATGAGTACGTGTAGCCTCTCTTTCTCGCAAGTGCCTATAAAAGGCCCGAACTTCCACGAGGAGCTTCTTGTGCCTTCAGATAAGATACGGTTAGGACGTCTGTCCAGAAATAGTGTTTCTACCGAGGACAGCCTGACTAGTTTTTCTTCGTGTATCGCAGAAGCCCAGGACGCCATATTTAATTACGGGTGAATATTATTCCTTTTAATTTCAATGCTGGATTTCGTCGCCACGCTAAAAACCCACCGAGTAAAGTAATTTCAAATTGTTATTGAAATCTCCCTTGCTAAATACAACACATTTTTTTTCTTGCCAATTTTAAACTTTTTTTCTTGACATTCGTCAAGTTTTTTTTTTTATATTTTTTTTCTTTTTTTCTTTTTTTTACAATATAATAAACTGTTTCATTCCAAATTATACCTTGTTTAATTGTGTCGCCTGTCCCTGCGAGAGTTGAGAGAGAGTCATTCAGAGTCAAAGGAACCCAACAAACCCCAGAGATCTAAAGAGTTCTTGCCTCTTTAAGAAACCGGCGAGCTAAACGGGAGTGTCATACCTCATATGGTGGTAATGTTTTATAATTAATTTAAATATTGAAATGTGTACAACCTAATTTTGTTTTTAAATAGGAAAGAGGTGTGACAGTTTGTAACTGATTCCAAGGTCTCACTGCATGAACAGTAAAGGACGACGTAAAAAAAAGAGCGGTGAACCGGAAATGCCAATAAACAATCTCTATTTGAGCGTAGAGATAGTCCATGTCCAATTATTCACAGGTGGCCCACATTAGTATCTTACTGTAGATTTATATTCCAGGTTTCATATTCCTATTAGAGTGGCAAATCTTAAAAAAAAAAAACTTTCCGTTTGGTGATTTCGTATCAATATAGAAACAGTGGGATACCTTGGAAATTTTCTGTTGCAAATAATGCAGAGAAATCCAAAAAGTAAATTAAACAACTGAGAAGATAAAATGAAACAATTTATCGCTTATTTCACGAATCTAAAAATACACTTAATTGACTTTCTACAAATCTAAATACGCTCACGGTGAAATTAAATCTATCAATTATTAATCGAATCTTATTTATAAATATAACTAAAGGTAAAATTACTTATTCGTCATATTTTATTTCACGATGGTAGTAAAATTATAATTGCCTTTTTCAACGAGCGAAACAAAATAAAACTTTTTATTATACTACGCGAATACAAAGAGATCCGAAAAACAGTAGGTAAATACTCTATTTTCAAACACAAAATTGCTTTCCAATGCGGCGAAACGGATTCAGTGAAGAAATAAAGAAAAAAAATAATACTAACTCATTTAAACGAAAATAAAACCAAGAAGAAATTGATATTTTGCAGCAAAACCAACTAAAAAGAAAAGAAAAAAATGAAGGTTGAATTTGAGAAATAAGCACGAAATTCACATATTGTCGAGATTGTAAACTATCCCGGCATTCCTCTTATCTCGCCGAAAAAATCAAGCGTTTTTCGGATGATGTACTTGCGATACGCTCAAGTAGCGATTGTTTATTTGCTTTCCCACGTCACCACTCTTAGATGTTTACGTCGATCATTACTGTCCATGCAGTAAAACTCTGAAACCAGTTATCGACCAATACTAGACCTGCTCTATCATTGGCATATTTTCATTGTGCATACATACATACACACCATCACGACATTTTCCTGACGGAGTAGGAAAAGAAGACAGAGTACCATACTTTCACATCTCGACACGCACTCTAAGCCTCCTCCACATCCATACACCTTCTCAGCCAACTTCTAAGTTTTATCTGACTGTACGTTTCATTCTTTCAAAATATCATTCACTTGATCTAGCCATACTTTCATTGGCTGTACTCGCACACGTCTTCTACTCACATTTGAACAATATATTCATTTTGTTTAGTCTTTCTTAGTTCGTTTCACATGCATTTCAGCGTGTTCTTCTTTGCTTTAAGTTCACATTCTTCCCTAATCACTTAATTTCGTATTGTCATACATTGTCTCGCCGTGTATTCTTCTCAATGCACGAATTTCTACTGCATTTATTCGGCTTCTAATCCTCATCAAATTTATGATTATATATGAACACTACATACGTGCTATACACTCCACCTAACGCCGAATGTGTTACTATCAAATATCGGAAGTTCTACAAAAGTTTATTTGAATTGTAGTACGTCGTCCCCTGGTAAGTTTTCTATGGTGTTCTTACCAAATATGTTTTCATAAAATTATGTCTATGCGGGGATGTTCCTTATCTAATAGCTGCAGCCGCTATCTTCCTATCCTTACACTAAACTTTATATATCATTTTAATATTAATAATCTGACAATAATAATGGGTTCCAATTCGAAGTTATAACACTTGAGGAGAATCTGCTCACTTAACGGCGCTTTATAAATTGTCATTTTATTACTATTTGAAAAGCGATTGCGTCTTGATTTCAAGTCAGTAATATTAGGTGTTTTATTCCCAATTTTCTTTTCCGTTGGAAATAAACTATGAGCCAAACAGAGGAGATCGACAGTGTGAGAGAAAATCCGACAGGTGACAAGGAGAGTTTGTAAGACACGACATATGGTCTTGGCCAAAATAGTATAAAATATATAAAAACCTCACAAAATATGACGTGATGACACTCGTATGTATTTACAAATTGAATAGTATTATAAAAATATAATATTGGTTGGCTTTGATTAAAATTGATTAATCATTGCTGTTCGCGGCATGTACCCAAAGAGAATTAACTAATATTAAATGGAGAATGAGCTTTTCCTGATCATTGATCCTGATATAGTGGTTGAATATTCAAAACGAATAATACGTGTATACGCATATGATCCAAAAAGAGAATATAACTGGACCGTGGTTGATGGTGACCAATATTCCATTCATGAAAAGAGATTTGACCGCCATAGACCTAATGGATGCAATTGTGCAAAAAATAACCCTGTTAGCATGTGTTCATATAAAACAATAAGACGTTATAAAATACCCATTTCACAGACTTTAACACATATTATTGATCTATGATTTTTCCATATTTCAAATACAGACATAACATAAATACCATTACGTAATTTCCCTGTCGGGATTAGCAGAGGACATGTCGATAGACTTTCCTATCTCAACTCCTACGATACGACGTTCTTCTACAACTCCTACGAGACGACATTCTACATTTCATTCTTTCAAAATATCTTTCATTTGATCCAATCATACTTCCCTTGATCTTCTTCAACCGCGTCTTCCGCGCACAACTGCCCTGTACAAGTATATTTGTTATGTTAGTATTTCTTCATTCATCCGTTTCACATGCCCAAAACATCTCACCGTGATTTTCTTCATCTAACTCAACACATTAGCCTTAAGTTCACATTCATCCCTCATCACTTGTTTCCGTATTCTATGATACATTGTCACCCTATGTATTCTTATAAGTCCACGCATTTCTCCAGCATTTATTCGGCTCCTTAAACACAACAAATGTGTGTTATGAGGCAGGTCCTTTCAAATAAGTAAATAAAACCGACAATGAGAAAAATTGGCCCATACAACAAACTAACTGACGATTTCCAAAGAGTTTGTCGTAATATAAAGCTCCTTTTAAATATTATTTAAAAAAAACATTTCTCTTCAACGTTAACTTATAAGACCAATCTTTTTATATGCTTGCACACTGATAAGAGTATGGGTTCAAAAATAAACCTTTAGATACACTTGAACCCAGAGTAACGATGAAGGATAGTCCTCGGATTCGACGGAAGACCATCATCACCAACGCACCATGCCCCTATCGGGATAGACATAAATATGATAAATCCACTACTATAGTTCCACCCGGGTCCATCTTTCGCTTCTGCGTCGTCCATACAACTCGTATATTATTTACTCTTTCTTTTCTCAGAATTTGATTCATTTGGTCGTGCCACCTTTTTCTAGGTCTTCCTTGACTTCTCGTATCTTCTACACACTTGTGTAAATTATTTAAGTAGATGCTTCATCATTCACTCCTTCACATAGCTGAACCATCTAAATGCTCTTCTTTTCTTCATATTAAGCAGTGCATCTTCTTCCAATCCGCTGTATTTCCTTATGTACTTATTGTAGAATATATTATTCTTTCAAACGTCTTCCTTCAATCCGCATTATTTCCGTATGTGCTTATTCTTTCATACAATGTTCTTCCAAATATTGTACGAACCGCTCTTATTTCTACCGCATTTATCTAACTTTCATTTTTTTGCCACGTCCAAGTTTCACGTGCGTATTCAAATGTTATGGTAAAAGTTCCATCATGAGCAGTCAGCTTTGCTTCTCTTAAAATGCTCCAGTCAAACGCCTAGCATTCACTTTACTGTTTGCTGCTACTTTTCTTTGAAGAAAAGCACTTTGAGATGGTTTGGGCATGTAGAACAAATGAATGAAGAAAGACTACCAAAACAAACATATCGAGCAAATGTGAGTGAAAGACGTGGTGAAGAAAGACCATGGAAAGTATTTTTGTATCAAGTGATATTTTGAAAGAAGGAAAGGAAAAAAGTCAAATGAATCGTAAGATTTGTATGAGAAGGGGTATGGATGTAGAGAAGGCAACATATGTGTGTTGCGATAGGAAAGGCTGGTGTTCTGTCCTATCTGCGTACCCTGAGAAGGACACGGCGTAGTGGTATATGTATATACTCTACTTTCAATATTATAAAGCCGATCATGAGAATGATGTTGTACATTCTACATTAAGGTAAATTTTAGGTGCCATATATTCGTATGACTGCGGATTCAACCCTTAAAAAATAGTTATTAAATTAATCATTAAGAAAAAGATTTCGTAGAAAAAAATACATATTAAACGCGTATCTTATATGCTTGTTGACATAAAAACTGCTAAAATCATAACTTAAGCGTTTTTCTATTGAATTGAACATTAATCGTGAAATTATTATTACGTATGACTCAATAAATAAAAAAAAATCAATACTCTATAATTTTCCAGTCGATTTATCAGTTTGACCGCTAGCGATATTGTTTATTGGTCAAATGAACAAATCGACTGGAAAATTAGTCTGTATTAAATTAATTTCAATATCAACATATGGTTTTGCTGTCAACTTTTATCGACTGTGTGGAATTAATTAACTCTTTTATTACTGGGGATTCAATATCGTCGAAAATTCAAAATTATTAAGATTAGTCGTTTTTCTCCCAGTTTTATATATGAAGACCATTATCGTCGGCGGCCGTGGTCTAACGGTTAGCATTCAAACTAAGCAAGTGAGGGGCACAGGTTCGATTTCTGGTGGACTCACTTCAAGACTTTTGTACTTTTTTTATACTTATACCATTTTACATCTGAATTTAAGAATCCAACATTGCTCTTGTTAGCAACATTGGAGTCTCTCAACCTCCCTTATTTTTTTTATAAGTTAAATTAGTTAGGTAGCGCTCTTAAGGTGGTCGTTATGATCGAGAAACAGCGCTATATCAAAATACCTAAGAAAAAAATATTAGACACATACTTATCTTGTAATGTATTATTTATAGTTAAGGCATTAACATTGTGGAGGTTTAAAGACATTGTGTAATTTTTTTTATCCAACACTGTTTATGCCACTTTTTGTAAAGATATAACCCTACCGGTTTCAAGGCTTTCACCTCATCATCAGGGGAGCACAAACAAGAATGTGTACCCGTCTTGTTTGTGCTCCCCTGATGATGAGGTGAAAGCCTTGAAACCGGTAGGGTTATACCGTTACAAAAAGCGGAATAAACAGTTTTTAATAAAACAAATGACACCATCTTGTAATGTTGTTCCTCTTCGGATTTCTTCTCGATTAATTTTCCAGTTTTGAGCTATGTCTGGAATATGGCATTACTCTTTTATTCGGCTTTATGTTTTATCAACCAATTAATCAAACACGACATCCGTGGTCTTGTTGGTAACACGGCTATCTTCCATCCTTGGTATTAAGGGTTCATTTCCCGTGGGTACTCAAATTTATAAAATGGGTTCCAGTCTTGTTTTTACTGGCATCTGTAATTATGCGATTGATTTGTTGGCAAAGAAAGTACTAAGTGCACTGTTGACTTTGTTACCTGTTGAAACAAGCCTTTAGATATTTTAAAATCTCTCAAAATTGTGTTCCCCAAATAGCAATATTTCGGTGTCCTTACATACATTGTAATTACTCGCTTTCATACAAAATTGGCCGGGATTATTTTCAATAATCTGTTAATTATTTAGATTTAAAATGAGACCCATCTGTTTACATTTAAAATAAGGAAAAAATAAAAAAGGAATGGTTCCAGTCTTGTTTTTTAAGGTATCGTAAACATATTTTTTTTGTTGAAAAATATTGGAACATGACAATAAATAAGCCAAGTTGCATCGTATACAACATAATTGTTATCCAATACAAATTAACGGGGAAAAAAAGTGTTGTAAAAGCATAAATTATCAGAGAAACAGAAGAACCGACCAAGAACCGATGCAAAACAGAAGAACTGACCAAGAACCAACCCAAAACAGGAGAAGTGATCCAAAACAGAAGACCCGACCCAAATAGAGCATAACTCAATATTTGTGATAAGGCAAAGAACAGTCTTATGACTAAGTTAATATTAAAACAATAACGCACAAGTTTTGTTCAAATTTTTTTAATGTGAAATGTTTTAAAATATTACTCGTAAAATTTCGTCGTTGGTTTCCAATGACTTTGAAGCAATGTTGCTTTTTAATTTAAATTGATGCTAGTTAATGTGTTCGACATATGGATGATTTATCTTCACTAAAAGATGATTGCTGACAAGTGATGATTTACACCATTTCAATCTACAGTTTTCTATGGACACAAACTTGTCATACGCAAACTACTGTTTAAAATATACTAGTACTAAAGGAATAAATTGGAGTTTATTTCTCAGAGAGAATACATAGGTTGTGAGCAAAAATAAATGGAACATTAAAAACCACATCTTATGGGGATATTGAAACGAATAAAGATAAAATCGGAAATAATACTTCAGCATTGGTCATTGATAATACTGATTTATACAGAGTTGAATCGTATGACATCTCACTCTTACGTTTTATTTCTTGAATCTTAGAAAAGATGCTTGTTTCACTTTAAAGTCATGTTTATAAATACATTTTTAATAAAATAAATAAAACTTTTTTTTTTATTTTGTATTTTCTATTGTTTTATTTGAGTTCGCTACAGGTTTCAAAGACCTCCGTCTTCCTCGTCAGGTGAAGTTGAACTAAATTATGTCTAAAATGTTTACATTTCTTAAATTGTAACAGGTACATGAGAGGGGGGGAGTGGCTAATAAGGGATAGAGAGTAGGTAGGCGTCAAAAAGATGGCTTTTGAATGGGAAACATATTAAGCAGAGGACCAAAACAATCAAGTTAATTTCAATAATATTCTTGTTAAATATGTTTCCCGTTCAAAAGTCATCCTTTTGATGTTTACCTACTCCCCTCCCCTTATCAGCCCCCTCCCTCTCATATACCTCTTACAATTAGAAAAAAAATCACGTTCAACTTCACCTGACGAGGAAGACGGAGGTCTTTGAAACCGGTAGTGAGTACTAATAAAACAGTGGTGAATACAAAATAAAAGTAAATGTTTTATTTATTTTATTAAAAATTTATTTTACGTCTTAAGTAATTGACGATTTTATTGATTTTGACGCTTTGCGCAGATTTCTCCCGTTACACAAAAATAGTTTGAAATTATTGAGTTTAAGCGTAAGGAAGAATATCAACCACAAGTCTTCTCATACTGATGAGATGACGCTGTGAATATATCTAGTGTCACTAAGTGACGTGACGTAACTGAGGGTTTAGCCATGATATTCGTCTTCTAAATTGGTATGTAGAAATAATATAATTTTTGTAAGGCTGTATTTATCGGGGACATATCAGGCTGTATTTATTCGAATAATTTACTCTGATTTTAAAAATAAAGTTCGACTGCTTTCTTTCGTTTTTCTGTTGTTATATTTATTCTCCATAATAAAAATTAACGGTGCCTTTCAAATACTCTGAAAAAAATAATTGAGCTAAAAAAATCCATTTGAAACTAAAGCTCTAAGGGCGCACACCTTTTCAATGAAACTGAAAAGTTGTGCGCCACAATGCATGGAAACCATTATTTATTTTCCATTAATTCATTCTCAGTTTGATACTCATTGACATATTCGCAATGGTAATGCGGACGTATTTAATATCGTGGCCAGGGGACAGTTTACTCCCTCAGTTTTTGTACGTGTTGGTAATACTGAGACTACACGCCGAGAGGTAGCAATACGAGTGTTTTCATTGATGAACTATTAGCCAAATTGGGAAACTGTTTTTTGGTATCATCGGAAATCGAACCTTATACACCCAAGTGGAAGACAAGTGTTATCAACTAGACCACAGAGGTCGTCATTGTCAATTATAACATGTCACCTGGATTAATTTTAATCTTATAAAAGTTGAAGGATAATGGGACTAGTGAGCCAGAAAAATATGATTTACTTGATTCCATCATTCGAGGAAGAAAGAGGATATAAGGGCTGGAAAACTCGTGATATTGGTACGGTAAATAAGATTATAAAGGTTAAGATCACAACAGCAAGATTCAGGACTGACGCGAATTAAGTTATATACTTGATTATAAGATACCAAAAATGAGAATGATAAAGATAAAACATTCATTTTTGTGTTGGGTTGATTTCATCGACCGATCAAGTTGCGGTATTCAGGCCACAGTTCCACATGGCATATGTATGCCAAAAAGATCCAACCCACATTTACCTGTTTTGATATATTTGAGTTAATAAAATGGGGCTTTTTATTAAAAGCATAGGGTGACAATGTGATGAAATGACCTTGTTGACATATCGATATCTTCCACATTTCGGTGGATAAATTGAAGATTAAACTCCTTAAAAACTTGTTAGGTATAACTGAGTCATTTCAAAGGGAAATTATGAGTAAAATTGTTTCTTTTATCATTATGCTATATTTAGACTTATGATATTTTTTTCTTGTAATTTTACGTAATTTGATTAAACATGTATCAAATGTTAAATAAACAAGTGACAGAAGACGGAATAAAGTGATTTATTAGGGGTGAATATGAACTTAAGGCTAATGAATGTATTTAATAACATGAAGAGCGCTCTCACACTGTGCTCTAACGGAGATTGCCTTTTTGCTTTTCCAGTTCACTGCTATTCCTTGACTATTCATGGCGTTAGGCTCTGGATCCAACTGCCAACTAACGTAAAACAAACTCAGTCGTTAGCGTGTTTCAAGCAACCACTAAAAATATTGTATTTCCATTTAGTAACGTATCATGTTTCCTGCATCCTCCATTATCTTTCTTCCCAATATCTCATTCTATGTCTAAGCTGCAGGAGATGCTAGAAAGGGTTATATTTAAATCGCAAAATGATTAAAGTTTTATTTTAGGCTTGCAGTTATTTGTTATCGTTTTATTTATAAGATAAAGAGTGTAAATGTATACATCTATCATCCCAACACATTAAAATCTTAAAGATTTTTTTAGGTGTATTTGAAGAGATAGCCGTTTGAAAATATACCCATTAATAGCTCAACGGCAACATACTTACTAATAACTAAATACCGCACAATTAATAAATGGTTCGGGTATGTACATATATAACGAACGAGTGAAAAAAAAAATTAAAAAAACGAGTGCAAATGCTAGTAGAAAACGTGATATAGGAAAACCAAGGAAAGTATGATTGCATCATGTGAATTGTATTTTAAATGAAAAGAAATTTAAAAAGTAAGAGGAACTGCGTGAGGTGTAAGTATGGAAGTAGATGAGGCTAACGATGTGTGTTGCGATAGGAAAATCTGGCGCGCTGTCCTCTCTGCCTGGCCCGACAGTGAAACGACATGATAGTGTATGTATGTATATTTTTCCAAACCATGGAGTAACGCACACTCATTTTATATTATTTATTAAACAAAGATATATGTTTTGTGGATTGGATACTTTTTGCTTATACAAGTTTACCTCTAAGTGACAGTTCCACAGGAAGCCGCGCTGTCACACACCAGTATTGCATTAATATTAGTCTAAGATTAATTAGTAACAGGGAGAGGGCAAGTCAAACCGGAACACTTAATTGTTCCGATTACGCTTACAAAAAAACAAAAACATGATATTAAAAAAAAAATTAATTTATTTTGTACAGTATTGAAACTTCCAAAAATAATACCTCAAATATAAAAAATATGCTTAGCAAGAATAATTAAGTAAATTCTGAAAGTTCGAAGCGCATTATCACATCGCGCATTCGAAGTACATAGCTGACCTTATATAATGGACTAGACTTCCTCTAAAATGTAGAAAGTTTGAGAACATTGAAACCTTCAAGAGGCTTCATCAGACAAAAGTTTTTGAGAAATGCTACCACGAATTAAAGCCGCCCTAGAATTGATTAAGTTGACTAAACAGTGCCATATAAATAAATTGATTTATTGGTCAAATTACAAATACGGAACTATTATTACCATATTTGTTCTCTAGATATTAAATTTCGTCGTATTATTTTCAGACATTTTGAAAAAATGAACACTATGACATACGTATTTCAAGAAAGTTTGCACAAGGTGTGCCATGAGACATTTAACGCTGCATCCTAGCCGATGAGGGTTGACTTCGTGTAAGAACTATACGAGAAAGAACATTTATCATGTTTCCTAATTATGATAAATCATATTGAAAGTTCGTTCCCTGTCCCACTTCTGAAATTGGCTCGTTAATATACAAATGTTATATCAAACTCGATCATTCATACGAGTATACTGCATGCTCAGTTCAATCTCGTCCCTACCCGCGAAGTTATGGGGGACAAAATAAGTCCCCATTCAGCAAGATCTGCAGTAGAAGTCCGAAATATTCTTTATTTGTTATGAGTGCGATATCACGTAGTTACGAAAAAGAACTGATCAAGGGGTTTCCTGCAGTGGCGACAACGGACTTAAGGTCCGATTTGACAGGAGAAACTAGGAAACAGGAGACCCCTAACAGGGTTATGTTGTGAAAATATGCTGGTCATACTGAAGAAGCTGAGAAATAATAATGGACGAGAGCAATGCATTAACAAATCGTAGAGATAACGTTCTAGAGACTAAAGTTCTGCAAGAGTTTGAGTTGTATTCACAATACCCTAAAGAAGACAATTTATTGTAAGTCCACAAACGTATTTTTAGCAATTAAGAACAATTTCTTTCAGGACCTCGATTTCCCACAAATAATTTAAAGTGTATATTCGATACAAGATTACGTAGTACTTTTATAATGGTGTTTGTAAAAAAAAATCCAAATTTCGGATATTAAAAACTCTAATAAGTTCAGAATAATTGTGTATCTGAAATTTTATCTCGTTTAACATGTTAACGCCACTGATTAAATATCCGTCTATAAACTCAGATCTCAAATTATTTCTTAGAAAGGTGATAAAAAAATATTTAACTAGGTATTTTATTTACAATGAATTTCAGAGCGATCTGAAGGGTTCGTAGTTAATCGTAATGTTTTATGAAAAATCAATTGGAATCAAACGTGTGAAATTCAACTTTCAAAATAATTTTCAAGGGCGCTTCTCTAGAAAAAAACTAATTTCATTAAAAATAAAAGAGAAAAATATTTTGAGAGAACAAGTTTTAAAAACAGTGTACGTTCCTATATTAAACCATTATAGTGGTAAGTTGGAAGAAAAACAACCACACCGTCGTTTTATCTGCCGCAAATTGAATTATAACGCCAAGAGATAATTCATTGTATCGTGTACTGAAAAAAGGTATTCATTATTTAAAAATTTCATATAAATTATTATTTCGTATACCATAGTTAAACATATAACGTGTTGGGTGGATCATCAAATAATCGGTTTAAATGCCACGCTTCAATTTGTAATTACGTAAAAGAAAATTAATCAAAAATTTTATAAATAAATTGCTTACAAAAAATTCTGATTTCAACAACATTTAACATATCGTAATACATTCAATCTAATGAAATATGGACCATTCTTTCGTCATTTCTTCGATGTGATAATAATATTATTTTATCATATATTGTGTCAATGCGCAATGCGTCAATGATCAATAATAACCATCTCATGATCATTCATTGCAGCATCGAGAGTTTAAATATGTAGAAAATTCAGATATGGACTCATTTTCCTTTTAGATATTATGTCATTTGTGTCATAGTGGCCATCGAGTTACTAAAAAAATAAAATTCACAGTTCGGCAGAATAATTAAGTGTCTTACTATTTAATAGGGTATTCTAAGACAATCCGTGTATCTGTGATTTACGTATATACAAAATGCTTAAAAATTAACTAAAACGCTGTTTAAAAAAATACACGTACACACACTAAGATTGGTAATAATTTTCAATAAAACAAAATAAAACTTAAAAGATAAAATTTACAATTAAGTCTCACGGACAACCTGCATAATACGATTGGGTCGAATATATCAAATCGATATGTGTGAAAAAAACTCAAATGTCGCCATAAATAAAACGTTTCCTACGTGAAATTTTTGACGATTTCCAGAAATTAATTAAATAAATTTTACTGAAATACAAATATTTTTTTGCACGCAACGGTTATATTTTTAAACGCAACATATATAATAAAGTAAAATGCTATAAACGGAAGAGAAAATAATATTTTTCATAAATATTTCTTTCATATTACATAAAGTTTGATAATTTGCGACAACCTATACAAAATAGACAAACAGAAATTCATCCAAGAATATTTGAAGGAAAAAGGGAATAAAAATATTTCGTTGTCGAAAAATAAGGAGACAAACAAATAAGTTTTAGTTTGTTTGAAATATTTATAGTCCAAGTTATTTAATTTAATTTCGCCCTTTTTACACAATGTTGCGTTAAACTAATATGTTATCCGAGAAGTAATTTCGTATTCTCGGGTACATGTCGTTAGAACAAATTTATCGTAGCTAAGTCCATTCCAAACATGCTGGATGTATATTATGAAAGTTAATACATAGTTAAGTGCATTTTATCGGCCATTGTTTACCCAAAATAGCTTGGTGTTATTTTGAAGATTTAACAAAATAACTTGTTTTTTCAATGCTTAATAGTTTTTACAAGTTAAAGAAAAAATGCAAAATTTGAAACACAAACCAAAAAAAGATATGTACAGTGTATGGCGACGATGCAGTAAGTGATCGTGTGTGTCAAACGTGGTTTAAAATAGTCCATAATGGTGATACAACACTCGAAGATAGTGTACTCTCTGGAAGGTCAATTACCACTGATGATAACAAAATCAAGGCTTTGATCGAGAATAATCAGCGTTCTACGAAATACTCAAAATATAGAAAATCACTGGCAACAAAGATTTCGTGCATTTTTGCGTTGCAATTTGACCAAAGATACGAAATTACTTTCCGAATATTCAACTTGCTATTAATATTTAACATATATTATTCAACTTGAAAGTACGTGGCTAAATGTTTAGGTACATACAAGCAGTGGTTAGAAGCTCACTAGACATGAAGCTATATTCCATACGATTTATAGTTTTGACCGCTTCAATTTCATGGGTTGATCGCACGAAAACATTATAGGATATTATTTTGAGGTTAGCATCGGCCTGGGATGAAATAACGAAATAAATACCAGTGCGTGCTTCACGCAAATTTACATATTTTGAAAATTGCACGAAATGTATATTTTAAGGTAAGGTCCACCACATGGTCAGACAATGTTGCTTAAAATTTGACACATATACATTCAGTTGCATGTTGACTAGCACCGATAATTTTGTAATATTCTGAAATGTTATTATAAAAATTGGATAACGCGCAGTTATCAAGTATCCTTCAAATGAAATACCCCGCAGAAATTAAACGACGTTAAGATAAGTTCTCTATAAACTTCATCTAAACTTTGATTTCTGCCAGGCTTATCCATTCTTTCGAAAGAAACTTAATAACCACGCGGTATTTATTGTGTAACATTTCAGAATATAACAAAACAACACGTCTTCTATCGGTTTTAGTTGACATACTTATGAGGGAAGAGGTATCAAGTTCTAGCTGTAACATCCTCTGACCATGCAATGGACGTGGTATCTGTCCATACACGGCATAACTTGTCAAGCCGGAACTTATGGACCTTAGTGGTTTTCGAAGAATTGCACGAAACGTGTATTTTAAAATATATTTCCATAAAATCTTGTTATTATGTATCCTATTTATTTTTCAATGTGAGATAGATTTCGACCATTTAAAACTTAGGATGCTCAACAAAGCTAAAAAAATAAAATTAAAAAAAAAAATATATATATATATATATATACATACATACATACATACATACATACATACATACATACATACATACATACATACACACATACACACACACACACACACACAACGAAATATCCCAAAACGACATCATTCTTATAACAGGTAAAAAATGGATCGTTTATGAATATATAATCGTTACATAAGACTTATTCCATAGTCCCCTTAAATATCTCTAAACAATTTAAATTTAGGTTGGATATTTCATTATCATACTACGTAGCCTACATGACGACCTCCACAGCCAAGTTAGTAAAACAGCTGACTTCAAACCCGGAGGTTATGGATTTGATTATCATTGGTACAAATTTTTTTAAAAGGATATATCACTATGTTTTTCACTTCAGTACTTTTTCTCTTCAAGTCGAAGAAATTGCCACATGTTTATAAAACATCTTAATCTTGTACTGTCTACAACAAAAGCGTAATATAATAATTAAATTATATCATAATTGTTGAATTGTTGTATTAAAAAAGTACAAACTGTCGAATTATTGTACTAAAAAAGTACATACAACACTTGTAAAAT
Source organism: Odontocerum albicorne (assembly GCA_949825065.1). Lineage (NCBI taxonomy): Eukaryota > Metazoa > Arthropoda > Insecta > Trichoptera > Odontoceridae > Odontocerum > Odontocerum albicorne. The sequence goes on from OX463853.1 coordinate 23,511,137, forward strand.
ATAAATATACATATATATTGGGTACGTAACGTGAGATATTCAAACAAGTTACTAGCAGGGAAATACACAAGATAAAAGCATTGTTAGCATAAGAACAGCCCCAGGTTTTGTGGGAGAGAATTCTGTAGAACAATTTTTTTGCTAGGCAGCAGAAAGGGTCGAGTTAGCCACGATAATAGCCAACCTCGGTCGAGAAGAGGAACGATAAAAAGAGGAAAATTATTATTGAAAGTATTAAGACCTTTGTATCAAATAACCTTTTGCTGCGGTTTCCGTCGGAAGCTGGCTGAAATTAATCCTGGCGCCATTTCACATTATGCAACGAGCCTGACAGACTCAGATGCCCATTTTAATTTAATTCATCACAGAATAAATAATATCGTGTTTCCTTCCTTTACAGAAGGATATTTTGTATCATTGTTTTATTGCAATACACTTTTGTTATATAAAATCCATTTTGTCAGGCCTCTTGCTATATGAGTGTCTTCGAACAAAACGTGTAAGAAGGTTTTATGTAAAAAGAAACAGCCATTCATTATACAATACATTTTAGGATTACATCGGGAATCGAATTAGAAACAACCGATTAAGCAATACAGGTCATGTTTTGAATAAATAGAAACACATTTATGGTACGGGTATATAAATTAATTCAACTTTTTTATTTTTTATTTTAACAAAATATTTCAAAAATCTAAACGATCTAATAGTAAGTGCGGACTCCTGTTTCACTTTATGGAAACACTTGCGAACTACTTAAAAAATGCAACAGCAAGTCGACTTGTATGTTATATCATATATATAATTTTATTCTTAAAATAACCAGGGTTTAGGTAATATGACATTACGAGTATATAATTGAAACATTTGTTATGTGCAGTACAACCTAGCCAGTTCATGGCCATGAGGCAATTTCGTGTAACCGACCAGTGTTAGTTATTCTGAACAGGCCAAGAGAGAGAATTCTATGTTAAAATAGTATTTAATATATGGCACACATAAAACAACAATTATTTGACAGCTAATCCTTAAAATCACTTTATTAAAATTTCATTGTATATAAAACAATCTGGTGGGTTTATTGCCATGTAGAAAACTCTTCCAACAAAACATAAATATCTTAGAGACCTGAAATAAAAACCAACTAGAAGCTCATTTAAAATAAAAACTCGGATTACAACGAGAATCGAACCAGCAACCCCGGATTGAAAGACGGGCGTCTTGGCGCCAACTAAGTAACGAAGGTCGAGTTAATATAACTCTGGACATTTGAAATAAAAACAACTGTCGTCTTCGCTAACCTTTAACGAAATACAATTCACAGCGAAAGTTAATTTTAAATCTCATTCGTTCATTCATTTAACGTGTAACCTTTTGTGACTCACTCGCGTCAGTCTTTAATCTCTCTCATTCATGCGCTTCATTAAATTACCTCACATCAAAGTCATTCACCGTCTTGTAACAAATCAAAGAGTTAAATGCTTCATCGAGCAGCAGTAAACAATTTGATTTGAGAAACGAATGTCTGTGGTCGAGAATCAAACGTCTCAAGTAACAAAGTGTCGCGAGTTCATCACGGGTAAACATGAATAACAATTTGTTATTCGGGATATTTTATCTGCAATTCGTTAATAATGTATTGTAATGTACAGAATAATCTGTATGTGTTTGTTTCTTCTTCTTTCGTTTGGTATTAGTGATTCGAATATATTGTAGTATTTCTCGCATCCCCCACATTCATACATTTCGCCATGAAAAATCTACTATGTTATTTATTTCATGCTTCTCACTTAACCTTCTTTCAAATCTGGTCCACTCGATCCAATGATGTTTTCTTCGGTCTATCTCTTCTGCGAACACCATATACTTCTGAGTTGTATACTCGCTTAGTCATTCTTTTGTCATTCATTCTGTCCATGCATAGCTTAAGCACCTTTCTTCACCTTACTTCAGAACATCCATTTTATACACATACATGCATTCAGATATCTTCATTCCACTTTCTTTGAAATATTGAAATTTTCTTTGATGCACGCATCTCCACAACAATAATCTATCTCTTATCCCTCTTCAGACAAATCCAAGCTTCACTTCCATACGTCAAGGTGGGTACCAGCACACTTTTATGAATTTTAGTTTTTACATATATCTCAAATCAGGCAAAGAAGAGGAACTATTGTTTTCGGTCACAGTAATAGAGCCTTCAAATTTAGAACCAGTGGAGTAAGTAGAGAACTCGCAGTTCGTCATTAAATATGTTGGCAACACTACTGCAAGCGAAACACCAACACTCGGATAAGTACTTACCGCGTGCGAGTATTGTTACAGGATGAACTCTTACCAGATTGGGACCCTTTTTTTATTTTTGTTTTGGGTACCACCATGCACCCGAAACCCCGCGTTGAAGTGAAGCTTCTTACCAACTAGGTCACGGAGAATTTCATGTGTTTATATCTGAATATATTGTTTGTTTTATTCATTTCATTATTACTCTATACGTTCCATCACAAATACACAGATGCAATAAAATGCCTCTAGGTTGGTCCACTGCCTGGCGCTTCACATCCTTCAAAGCCGTGGACAAACCAGTTGCAAGACAATATACGTGTATGACTAAAGGTGTTGTATTTATTAAGGGTGGTCAGGGGATCAACCTAACGGCCCAAAAGCATGGAAGTAAAGCTAAAGATGGAGCATACTGGAGTCTTATTTGCGAATATCTGTCTCTTAAGACCGATAAAGACTACTTGAAAAAGATAGAGCCATTATTTTTGCTCCGCGACCCCACGGTGTATAATGTATTACAATTTTGTTGTTTATAGAACAACCTGGCGAATTTATTATGAGGCTTTATGTCTTATAACGAGACATAATATATATTTAAAAGGCATTTGATGAAAACCAGACTGGAATCTTTTTATAAAATCTACGTATTGAACCAGCAACCCTCTTGTTGGAAATTTTACAAACTAGCCCACGGTATCATTTATTACTATTGAATGCTAATGCTTTCTGCCTCTGATGCCTAGTTGGCCAAACGCCTGTCGATTGTGGGTTCGATTCCCGTAGGTATACAAATTTACTAAAAAGAATTCCAATCTGTCTTTCACTTCACGCCTCTTCAAACAACTTTTTGGTTGGTTGAAAGCGATTGTCATTTTGTAATAAATTCAAAGTTGTACTGTATATGATGAAAGTCAATAAGAAATGTGATTTTAGGCATCGTTCTATATTAATTTATTTTATTGGTTTTATTACGTGCATTTTACAAAATTTAAAACAAACCGTTCTTGCGCTGGCTAATATTTTATTAAGGCGCTCTGCTCTTGTGTATATATTTAATAAAGGTAATCTAGTGATGATATTTTATTAAACTTAACTTAAGGATGATAGATTTTTATAGACATTCTTATTTTGATTATATGTGATTATTTTAATTATACGCGATTATTTTTATTATACACAATTATGTTGATTATTCATTATGATAGATGATTTTGTTTTGTGAGTGACCTAACAGTTAAGGCGCTCTTGTGATAATAAATGAGAACCAGTGCTGTACAAGTCAAATATTTGTTTAATTATATCTGAAAAACTTCCTGCAAAGTGAAAAGGATAGTAAGACAACTGGATAAGGAAAGAAAAAGGAAGAACAAAAGTCTGCTGAACATTACAATAAAATATCTAAAACTAGAAAAGTTCGTACATATTGCCACCCTGCTATCCAAAACACGCCATCAATGAAATGCGATACTGTCGATGATGAAACAGTCTGCCCGCTCCAAGGTGGATTATGAAAAAGAAAAGGGGGCGTGAAACGACGCAAACCACAGCAAGCCATTGCCATAAATAGACAGTTTACACAGCAGAGATAAACGAAATGTGTTACTGTGTTTGAGTGTTCCCGTCCGCAAATTACGGCATTGAGGCTTTCTAGGGTAACTCGGTTTAATAGATTAGTCTTAGAATACCGCAGTGGTTGTCTTATGAGTTTTATTAGAGACTTTGGAATGGAGATGGATTTAAAAAATAACGTTAATTTAATCTAAGTAATGTTTTAAGTAGTTACAACTTTCAAATTAAAACTCCAATAACTTATAATTAAAATCGTGTAGAAAAAGCTTGATAGATTTTTTTTCCAGTATGTTCAATAAAGGTGAAGTATAAAAAATATTAAATAATAAAAATAATGTAGAAATATAATAGGTTTAATAAAATGAGACATGTTTCACAAATAATGAGAATTTTAAAGGTATATCTAAAGTCATGAAAATATTATAATTGACATTCTGCTTTTTCTGAAATACTGATGTAATAATTTACATATTTCTTATTCATTTATTTTATTTTGCATTTGATACAGGTTTATCCTAAATAGATCAAACAAAAGATCGACTAAAAAAAATTAAAAACTTAAAATATAATAACAATTGGAAAAAATATTACTCTTGCTTCTACGTTAAACGTCTCAGTTATGTCTACAAAGTTTACTAAGAAGTTTATTCTCAATTGATCGCCCAAATTTGAGCGCCCTTGAGGAGAGTCTGCTGTTTTAACGACGCTATATAAATGGTCCTTTGTTTATTGTTATCTAACGAGATATGGAACATATCGATATCGGATAATTCGTTAAACCAGATCATTTTGCGTGCGAGTGGTGTGGTGTGGTCATAGACCAAAGATTATAAAACCTTTCCCATATTGTATCTCTCATTTCCACATTTTATTTGATTGTATTTAAAATTATTCATACCTAAACGCTCATTAATTAACTAGGCAAATTGATTTTGTTGAATCAAAGAGAAAGACAACTGGATTCTTACTGAAAACATATTAAAAAATATAACCGATGAAAAGTTAAAAAATATAAATACACCTCCTGAAGAAACCTGGTGAGACAGAGACAGTGAAATGAAAGAGTAGTCTTAAATGATAATAGTAACTATTTTTAAACTCAAATATCTTCATGCCACAAAAATTGGGGGAAACGTCATTAGTTCCATCCAATTCCGAAAAGCAGAACTATAAATGTTTAAGGAGTTAAAAAAAGTGGTTCATTCAAGGCAATTTTCCCAACACATTCCAATTATCTGGAATAGGGAAGGTAAATACAGAGAAAGAGGCGTTTAGATTATTAGATCGAGATATAAATAGAGAATTTCCAAGAACCGAAGCAGGATAAATATGGTTCAATATTATTTTGTTATACGCCAGAATAATTGAGCGAATATATGAATGTACGAGTAAATATTCAAACACAATCCGACCCATAAAATAGATTACCTTTAATTAACAATACTTAATAGTAACGTTATCAATGCGCTGATCTTTAGAAGGTTACCAGTTCGAAGTCTATGTTGTGTTTTTTCCCTTGAATTGTCAAGTTTTCTGCCTAATTTCTGGGGATATAAAGATACTGAAGATTTCTGACACATATATTTCATAAAAACAGGAATATATTTAAAAAAATAAACTTCTTTTTTCACATGTCTAGTCGATAAGATTTATATTCTAGGGCCTTTAATTTTTTTAAGAATATTGTATATATATCACCGAAGTAATAGGTATTCTTATACTCCCAAATAGTAAACGGAAAAGATATCCGTGTTATTCGAGGGGAGTAAGCAAAACGCGGAGATCGAACCGGTGACCTTCAACACGGAAATCCAGCGCACTACCGCACGACTATTCACCTCATTATTGTAAAGTAAGAATACAAATATGATCCCTTCCACTTGAAAAAAAATAAATAACTCAGGAATTTAAAGAGCGAAATTTCATAACACCATTTACCCCAAGAGCGATCCAATTTAATTTATGTAAGGCAGAAACTAAGCGCAAGGACAATAGTAAATTCAGTCGAAAAAAGGACAATTCAGATGAAGGCAAGGTGAAGAAAGGTCTTGCAATTTATGAGATATCTAGGGTTTTGTAATATCACCAAGCACAGGGTTAATATTCTATGGATTTATTAAGAATAACCATAAAAAATATCTTTTTACCGGCAAGATATTTTAGTATATTGATAAGTGTAGGGATAAGAATGATTAATTCATATAAGTCAATTAATTCAAAATCTTGATAGCTTCATAACAGTATTTTGAGTAATTGGTGTATTTGGATTGATGGTTCAAAGATTCTATCGAAATCGTCTTCAGAAATGTATAACTCCATACAGTTACGAAAACATTTTATTTTGAAGAACAAACTTTGTTAGTTCACACGTAAAACAAAATAAATATTCATAATTTCTAGTAAAAACTTTTAACAAAAATCGACGAGTGTTTTACATAAATAAAACAATATATTTAAAAACAAAAAGATTTTAGATTGCATAAAATTTACTTCAAAGTGTTTTTATAGAAAAAGTTGAAAAAAGAGTAAAAAGATATTGGAACGAATCACATAAATTGCAGATATGCATCATAGATTTGCAAATAAAAAAATATATTTGCATATATACGTCAAATTATTCGCCGAGGAAATGCCACAGAAAGTAACGGTTGGAAGAGTATGCATATTGGGATATTATATATTCCAGGATGAAAGGCGGCATATTGGAAATTTTAGTTTGAAATTCAAAAGCTCGGTTCAGAAATATAAAAACTGTATATTTCTAAAGCGAGCATACCATCATAACTTTTCCAAGTCAAATCAAACAGACACATACTGCATTTTTTTGGCCACTAACCAGAAACTGTGGAATTTAAAATATCCTTAAGGTTTTCTTAATCATATCTATGGACATTGTCACCCTTTGTAATTACTATGTCCCAATAATCTAGATATGTGTCATAAAATCAAAACCTTTTTTTATTAAATTAAACTAAGTATAATTTAAAATACATTGATATAATTATGGAATATGCTCTGAAAGAAGGATACGTAAAAAAGTCAGATAAGTCGTAAGAGACGGTGAGACAAATGATGTGTTGAGATAGGAAAGTCTGGCGCGCTATCCTCTCTGCCTACCCCGACAGGAAAATGGTGTGAAGATATTTATGTTCTGAGAAATTGCTCCGAGTTTGACTTTTTAAAAGCTTTGATGCTGTATTGCTTTCGAACTGAGGACTTAATTAAAATTAGCATTCATTCAAGAATAAATAATTTCATAGATAAAAAAAAAACAAATATACAAAACATAATACCTTATGAATAAAAATTCTCACCGTAACAATGATCATTGACCTCAAATTATAAAGTCAAAGACCTTCTACAACGCAATTATTTAATCGGTATTAAAGAATTCGCATTTAGTCAAACAATGTTTTGTCTTATCTATTACACATAGCAGTTTAGCGCAATCACGGTTCCTACGGAAAATAATTTTCAAGAATGCAAATATTTCTATTATGGGCGAATATAAGAAAAAAAAGACCTGACATGTTTGAGATATAAGCGAAAATGTAATATCTGTAAGAATATGTTTCTATGAGAACGAAATTGTTGGGCCTCAATTCAATCTTTCTCATAAAATAAACATTTTACTGATTTGATATTAATTGCAAATAAGTATGCATATTGAAGTATTTATTTAATGGTTGAACTTATATAATGTATGCAAAAAAAACAGTTTTACTGAATGCGGGAGGATTTTTTTCTAAAATGACTTAAACCATAAACGTTAATTTTACCGAGTGGATATTTTTTGCTTATATTTTACGTCAATAAGTAAAAACCATTCAACCCACAGATTTATTTCAAATATTGAATACAAATACTAAGCCAATAAAATGTGAATATTATTCGTCAAACCTGGGAGTCGCGGGTTCGATAAACGTTGGTATCTATTTTATTTTAAACTGTGTTTAACATCATTCTGGTTAGCTGAAAGCGATTGCCACATGTTAATACACTCGCCTTATTATACTGTATACAATGAACGTGATACATAAATAACATCATATCATCTCCCTGTCTGGGTAGGCAGAGGGGAAAAAAGCGCCAGACTTTCTAATCGCGACACACATCTGTCACCTCTTTTACATCCATATACCTTTTCAAAGAACTTCTACAATAATTTCTGACTTTTAACATTTACTTCTTTCAAAATATCATACACATGATCCAATCAGACAATAAGATATAGGTGAAATGTGGGGAGGAGCCTTTTCGGTTAACTTAATTCATACATAAATTAATTGTTTTGATTTACTTATTTCAAATTGACTAAAAAATGTAGACTGCAGTTGACATTTTTGCATAAATAACTTCATATTTACATGCTTGTAATTTATATTGGACAGCTGAATAAATAAAGCGGAGATTTTAATTTTTCACGGTCACATTACGATTATTAATTGCAAATATTCGTAAAATTATACGTGCATGACCGCATTAAAATTATCGACCATAAAACTGTTCGATAAATTAATGAATACGTTGTTTATCAATGTTGATATAACCAAATAGTAAGTATTTTCTGCGCCTATGAACTCTTCTTGAGGATATTGTGTGGAAATATGAATGTATTCATATACGAGGCATATCCAGAAAGTAAGTGTACTGAATTTTTGTAGGTTACAATTCTTTTTATTTAAACAAAAAAATTACGTGGTTACCGTAGTACATATGTAAGCTATTTTTCGACATAGTCGCCATTACTCTCAATGCAGGTGGTGAAGCGGGGTATCAACTTTTTGATGCCTTCCTCGAAGTAGTTTCCCGCCAACCCCTCCGTCCACTTCTCCACCTCCTCCTTTACCTCCTCGTCGGTTGAAAACCTTTTTCCACCCATGTGCAGCTTCAGGGAGGTAAAGAGATAGTAATCTGAAGGTGCTAGGTCAGGGGAATGCGCGGGATGGTTCAGGACATCCCATTTAAACGAGGCGAGCAGTTCCTTCGTGGCGTTGGCCGTGTGTGGTCTGGCATTGTCGTGCAGCAGGCAGACTCCCTTTGTCAGCATGCATCTCCTCTTGTTCTGAATCGCCCTCCGCAATTTTTTTAGGGTCTCACAGTATCTTGCAGAGTTGATGGTCTCCCTTTGAGGCATATATTCAATTAAAATTATGCCTTGACAGTCCCAAAACACGGATGCCATGATTTTCTTGGCTGAAATTGTGGTTTTGAACTTTTTGGCGGAGGGTGAAGAGGTGTGACGTGACCGTTTTTAAACTCGCGACACCACTTGTACACACTCGTACGATTCATAGCTTTATCACCATATGCAGTTTTCACCTCATTATAAACCTCAACCGGAGGTTTTCCCTTCCAAACGAGATAACGGATGACGCAGCGTATTTCGCACTTGGCGGGAGATTGGATTGACATTTTTCACGAAACGTGTTGTCGCGTCGACACTTCTCAACGTACTGACCTCGAACCGGTCTGGTTGCGGAGGGGAAGGGTCAGGCTACACGGAAGTGTAGCCAACATGTCGAAAATAAAATCCATCCGGTCGTGAGAGCCTCAGTACACTTACTTTCTGGATACGCATAGTATATAATTAAAAATTAACTTGCACATGCACAAAATTACTACAAAAATTACATCTATTGAATTCTTAAGACTTCTTCCAGCACATACTTTCCGACCTTAAAAATCTTATTATTTTTATGAAGATAAAAACATACATCTTTTCTCCTTTACAATGTTGTATTGCGGACATATTAAGGAACGTGAAAGGAAGACAATACTGTATTTGATCTCAACTATCGAGCCTTCAATTTATAATCATTAAAGTAGGTACGTAACTCACAGTTCTTTACCGTAAGTTATGGAAATTTTAACGCTAGAGTACAGACAAGCGCGTGCGGGTATTGCTACCAGATGAATTCTTAAATCAGACTCCCTTTTTATTATTTTTTCGAGTACCATCGGGTATCAAACACGAACCCCCCCCCCCCCCCCCCCCCCCGAGTGGAAGATCATTTTGAGAGATAAGAAGAAAAATAAAATAACGACGTTGCTTTGAAACATGTTTTTTTTATTTACGTGAAATTATTCACGCATAACATTAACGATTAGGTATTTTTTTTTGTTTTTTATCATTATTGAGTTAAATTATGTGCATAAAAAAAATAGTTTGATGGTCCGATTCCATATGGTACACTCAACAGCATCGGTTGGAAGGTTTAAAAAAACGACATCAAGTAGCTTTAACTCAAATCTTACAATAGATTTCAATAAAATCGAGAAACTTAAGTAAAAATCAAGACATATAGTTTACCATAAGAATATGTGTAAAATAATCTTTGGTCGTACAGTTCTTGGAAAATAAAAAGAAAAGAAAAACAATTAAAAAGAAAAGAAAAAAAATCTGTAAAAGAAGTCCGGTGAGAAATTACAAAATTTAAACATTGTAATTTGTTTTATCAAACACTGTTTATTCCACTGTTTGTAACGGTATAACCATACCGGTTTAAAGGCCTTTAAATCGGTAGGGTTATACCGTTACAAAAAGTGGAATAAACAGTGTTTGATAAAACAAATTGCAATGTCTTTAAACCTCCACAATGTTAATGCCTTAACTATAAATAATATATAAAATTTAAACAGTTACTGGTTTATACTGTTTTGTCTCTTAGTCTTATGCTTAGTAATATTTAAATCACTTAAAGTAAAGATTTATTTATAAATGTCATCAACATCAGAAACAGCCTCGATGACCTCCGCCGTGACCTAGTCGCTAAAACACATGTATTCCAGCTCGATGGTTTCTCGTTAGAACTCAATATTAGAAAAAAAAGAGATTCCACTCCAGTTTTCACTCACGGCCTCTATTGAATAGTTGATTGGTTAGAAGAGATTGGTACATAGAGATTAAATCGCCAGATTGTAAGAAAGTGTAATATAATACATCACTTGCGGCTCCTTACAGAACATGTTGCCACTTAAGTTGGTTACATCGAAGTTTTAACACCTCTTAACCAGCAATATACATACATACATATATAACATCACCCAGTTTTCCTGTTGGGGTTCGATGAGAGGTCGCAGCGCCAGACTGTTTGTATCTCGATACACATATTCCCCTCTTCCACATACATACACCTTCTAATACAACTCCTTTGATTTCTCTGACTTTTTACATCTTTCAAAATATCATTCACTTGACCAACCATACTTTCCTTAGTCTCCCTCTAATACACCTTCCACTCAGATTTGCACTGTGAATTTATTTTGTTAGATTTTCTTCCTTCATTCGTTCGACGTGCCCAAACCATCTCAGAGTCCTCTATACACCGTTTGATATATCTTGTAAAAATACTGACTGGTTCGAGTATACACCTTTAAGTGCCCCATTTACTTTGTTTCCAATCGCTACATGCCATTTGACATCCCTCTTAACGTTCCCATCATCTGAGAAAATACTACCTTATATCAAAAGCAATCGATTTATAATACAATTATATCAACAAATAATATTGTTTCGTATTAAAAGCCTTTAATTTTGGTGTGTAGTTTTGTTCAAAATCAATTTTTTTTTAAATGTTATTCACAACGTCTATAAATTTACTAAGGGTGCGTTTAAATACAGGTTTTTTCTGAAAACACGTATCATGAAAATAAATATTGATTATAAAACAATGATGAACGTGAACGTTATGTAGCTAGATAATTATAAGGGGTTTGTTGGCAAATCTAATGAACATCAAAATTCGCCTTCATTTTGTGTATGAAGCCAAATTATCTCTGGGTCTCAAAAAATTAAAATCATGAATCGAAGCAAAAATAGTGCCAAGCAAGGCAATGTATGATTTTCGTCTTAAGTTGGAGATTATTTTTATTTGCAGTGGAATTAATAAACAAATACGAGTTTTGAATTTTCACGAATTCACTAGATTTCATTTATGCGAATTTATGAAACAATCTCTTACGAGTACTATGGTACCTGTTTAGCATTTGATGAAAGTACGATTTCTGTATTGTTTCATTAGACAATGCAATGTTTTCGAAACTGCACACTTTTTATTGTATGCTCGTTGCTAATGGATTTTAATTACTTTTAGTGATCTCTGAGTTTCTTGTTGAATTCATTTTCAGTTCATTAAACAATTAAAAAAATATATTTTTATAAAATTGATTTCATCCATATAGCGTTAATTATTCAAAGGCTTTTTTTATTTTTAAAATAAAAATTTAAAAAAACTTAAATTATTGCTGCTCAAACTAACATTAACTTTTTTTTAAACCATCAGATATTGTAACTGATACTTTTTAATGTAAGAGATCTTCATGGTTTAGTGGAAGATGATTGAATACCACCTGAAGGTTACGACGAAATAATGTCCCTTCTTTTTTTTACCTGCAGGCCTTTAAACATCTCACTGGTTCCTTGCAAAAATTACCAATATGGTTATAATCCCGTTAAAAATATTGGAATAAAATATAGTCGCCTAACTGACGACCTCCGTAACATAGTTTACAATACATCTGTCTTCCAGCCCAAGGGTTATGACTTCGATTTCTTGGTAGATTTTTAAAGGGTTCCGAAACTCTGGTTTTTACTTAAACCTTGTTGAATACATATCTGGTTGGATGGAAGAGATTGCGAAATGGGGATAAACCTCTAAATCGTACTACAGAATATACAACGAAATTATATTATAATACAATGCAATATAATAATAATAATAATACGCGGCTGGGCACGCCCTTCTATTGGTAGGTGTGTATGTCGGCTGGGAAGATGTCATGAAATAAGTCCAGACCTCTTGATAGTATCTCTCTGAAATTTATTTTCTTTTTCATCACATTACATATATGTGTAATTCCAGGACATACATTAAAATACTATATTGCTGTCAATAAATCTATTATTAATTAATTTTAATTTTATGTATCAACTTCTTCACAAGACTTATTGCCTGTTCTTAGACAGCGGGCTTACACTGTAGGAGTGGATTTCGATTGGGAGGATGTTATGAGATTCGCCCAGATATTTTATATAATTTTTTTCTTTAATACATTTTCTTATCCACTGTCTTAACATGTATGTTTTCAGGATAAATAATACATAGTATGTTGCTATCAATAAACCTTTTATTTATTTATATAACAGTTTTATAGCCTTCAAAAGAATTCTTCCTTTCTACCAAAAATGTTGAGTAATACATGAAATAGAACAAAAACAAATTCTCTGACATAAATCGTGAATCTATCAATTAACATTTAAAAAAATATGCATTGCACAAAGCAAGATATGACTCTAAATATCAAAATCGTTATACTCTTTGTCCCGCGTGTCACGATATTCTGAAGAGCAAGCACATTTGATTTGCAAACGTTAAGCGGATTGTTATCTTTTTTATTGGTACCATTGGGAATCGAACCTGAATATCCCAGGTGAAGGCACAAGCATCTTGGCACGGAGGTCGTTAAATTACTAAAAATAATCATGTATTGAAAGTGACAAGTTTTTGCATTGTATTGTAAAATATTGAAAGATGGAGGACTTATTGCTACGTATAATTTATTTTTAAAGTTTGACAAATTATATTATTTTTTAAGTTAAATAAACGCCGCAAAAATTTGATCAATTAACTTAATATTGAAAAATTGCCGGTATTTCGATTGCCTTGTTGAGCGAATTAAAGCAACTGGGTTTATAATCCAACTGCAGCCGTGTCAAAAAATTCACTCATCCGTGACTACAGTTATGCAACTTGGGTGAATGGACAAGATGTAACTGCACAATGATAAAATTATTTTGGTTTATGGAGAAACATCGGAGATTTAAAACCGATTGTTGGGATTAAGAGAACACAAATGTATTTGTGGGGCTCCACAATAGATTATCCAAGACATTGTCAACGAGCGTTAGTTAAATTCCATCAGGGGGGTATTGCAGAACTTAATCAGGAAACACCAGATACTAAACGATCTGTTATTGACCTGGATTTGGGAATGAATATCAATACAAACAAATCGATGCTGTAAATCAGGACAAACGTTCGTAATACAATAAAATTTTAAAAGGATTTTAAAACATCATCAGCATCACGATTTTCCCATATAAAGGTAGGCAGAGAAAGCACGTGTTCACATACTATGAATATAGAATATTCACTTCTTATATATGTATGCACATGGTCTTGTATTATTCCTATTAATCAAACATTTTACTTTTCGTTCTTTCATAAATTATAAAGTAAAATCTGGCACCAGAACAGTACAACTGTACTATTAAAGGATCAGTGGATATTAATTTCTATCGAATTATAGTATTACTAGAATAAATTGTACTATCTTTGATATTTAAAAAAATACCAATAAAAAAAAATCCTTCATCATCTATGGACATTTTTACGCATAAACACGCAATAAATGAGACAGCAAACAAATAACTTGATCGAAATATCTGTTGTGTTGTTTTTCTTACGTTATTTTACATCCATCTCTAATTTGAATTCCATACTAATCTCCTCATTTCTCAAAGTGTCATAGAGTTTATGGGAATACGTGGCATACTTCCTACCGCCTGAGAAATAAAACAAACATAAAAACGAGATGAATACATGACGTGTTGGCTACAGCTGTAAAATGGCAGCGGTTTATCAATAATACATTTACAAAAAATATTGTATCCTCAAACAATTAAAAAACTTAAAATGTTACTATGATGATGTAAGTGAATTTTCATAAAAAATATATTTAAATATCCCTGTAGTCACTTAAAAGAAGTATATATTATAAAGCGCATTTTCAAAAACAATTACAGACATCCCTAAAACGTTACTTGAGTTATAGTTATATGCAGTACTGTCTCGAATACAATGCATTTGTCAATTGATTTAACTGTCACACAATACATATGACTGGCTTTCTGCCAGTTAGAAATTACTTACGAGTAGAATCAACCAAAAATATATTTAAAATCTAGGACCTACGAATTGATAAAGCGCTATGTCGTTATCCCTGTTACCCCAAAAATATTATTAGTATTACTTGAGGGCAGATGAAAAAACGTTTAATGAAAACCAGTAAAGGACTCACCTGAAATCAAAACCACGATATGCTAAGTATGCTTGCCCCTATGCAACGGCGCCGCTTCGAAGGTGAAAAAAAACAAGGTGAAATATTTTTTTATGGCAATCAGGAATCGTACTCGTTTTTATTTTATTTTATTTAAAAATATATAGTCCAAGGAACATTTGACAGGTTAGATACCAAAAAGCAATATATTCCAACAAACCAAAAAAAACAAAAGTTACAATGGAAGACGAGCGTTCTAACACTACGTCCCGAAAGTCATGCTGTGGTAAAAAATTACCATCTATTTTTTACTAAATATAAACTGACAATAACGAAAATAATTATGAAAACACATTATGGGAGACGATATATTATTTTGGATACCAACGGATGAAATAACATAATATACTTCTTTCGTTTCGCCATCGATAATGTATTAGACTAAAAATACATATTTCTTGATACAAAGCGACTCGACCAGCTTCTCAATACAAATCAGTATTCTCAAAATATCGCACGAGTGACAGTTACTCAGTTTTATCGCTGGGTAGGAATGCTATCGCGGTACAGCAAGATGCATTAAACATTTACAGGATACAACCACACTGCAGGAGAATTTCTCGCTTTATAAACAAAATAAAATATATAGTTCTATATAGTCCTGTTCTTAGTAAGATACAGACAAAAGCCTAGTTTACTGGGGACACGATAAATGAAAGATAACAAACCCAGATCCATTAAAATTGAGTGTTCAAATTAAATTACTTATTGTTTTTTCACAAATTGTTTATTTATAGATTTCTTGTCACGTATAAATAAAAAATATATATATCGAGGTTCAAAAGTGACAAATTCTGCGATTAATATAAAAAGTTTACAAATGTTAATTGTATTGAATAACGAATTTAGGCTAAGTTGCCTGGCTAGAAAAGCAAACCGAATACTAAAATGAGATAATTGCTAAGAAGAAGAAAAATAAAACTATTGCAAATAAGTCATACAAGTGGAAAGTATTTTATAAATAATAATAATAAACGAACAATTTATATAACGTTGTTTAGACAACAGATTGTCCTCAAGTGCGCTCCAACTCGGAACTGAAACCCATATTGTAAATCAGTGAAGGCTAAAGTACTAAGATAAAACAATTTTCAGGACATCATAACATGTACTGATTTTTAAGATTATCTGTTAAGAAACGAATAATGATAGTAGGCACCTCTGAAAAGTATGATAAAATACGAGTAGGTAGTATATCAGCGCTATACTAAAATATTGTTGATTTAAAATTTCGTTTTATTTTGACATGTCCTCCATTTCACTTGATTTCAAAATAAGCTGTCCTCCTTTTACGTGTTTGCATCTGATAACCCTAGAAGAGTCTAGGGTTATCAGATGCAAACATTGATTGACATCTAGTAGAGACTATCAATGCAAATATTTCAACACAAATTATAAATATGTAATGCAGTTTTTAATTCATCAGAATATAAATGATAACATGATTCAATGATAAAGGTCAAACTTGATAAACAAAATATTTTAATAATATTAATTTATTTAACATAAATCATATTTAACATGAATCTAGATTTTATTTACAATATAGGGTATCTAAAAAAATGTATACACACTCCTAGACCGTGCCGTTTACTTGAACTTGCTGCTACTCATACCACACATTCGTGAGGAATTTAGGAATGAGGGCCACCTTTATTTTCAGCAAGATGGTGACCCTCCCCTTTGTCATCCTAATTTGAGGGTCTATCATGATGAATATTTGCCGAACAGATGGATTAGACATTGCATACTCAATGCCTTGCACTCCCAAGACCTCAAGTCAATGGACTTATTTATGGGGACTGATTCCACGTTATTAGCAGTGCATGGGCCAGAACGATCATCAATTTGAGCATTTGTCTTCTTTAATTTAAGGGAGTTTTTAACTTGGAAATACCTTGACGACCTCCGTAGCCTAGTTGGTAAGACGCTTGTTTCCCAACCTCAAAGTTGCGGGTTCAAATCCCGCTGAAACCCAGATAAAAAAAGGATTCCAGTCTGGTTTTCACTTAAGGCCCCTTTAACCTATTTCTCGAAGCTCCAGAATAAAACGTAAGCAACTTACCGATCGCGTGACGACCTCCGTGGTCTAGTTGGTAAGACACATGTCTCCCGATCCGGAGGTTGCGGGTTCTAATCCCGCTGGAACCAAGATTTAAAACAAAAAGGATTCCGGTCTGGTTTTCACTTAAGGTATATTTAACATATTTATAAGCAATGGGAAAGCATGCCATGCCCTAGAAGTAGACATATAAAACCTGTACCAAAGAGTATAAATGAATGAAGTTTTCAGTCGAGTACCCTGCTATAGTGCCGAGCAGAAGAAATCACGTCAAGTAAGCTTTTCACGAGAAGAATTTAAATATTTTATTACTTTGACTTATAATACGTTAGATTCAAAAGCCATAAACTAAATTGCTTGTAAAAAGAATTCAATTCATAATAAAACTTGGGTTTTCAGAGAAAACGCAATACAGCATTTTTGAAATGTCAAGTAAAAACTCGTTCGACATTTCAAGTAAATATGAAATAATTATTGCTAGAAAATATTGCACACATTTGCAGAACAGATGGAAATACGCCAAAGTGCATTATAAATGCGTCTGTCATATACTTAATCGAAACGCAAACTATATCTATCACATCAGTTCGAGTGAACGATGGGATTTCAATAAGATATTTTCGAAATTAAGTTATCAATGCCTTAAACGAAAATCTATCAAATCATATTATTTTTCAATGTCTAAAACATTAAAAGGTAAATGAATTATACGTAAATGAATGCGTGCACTGAGAATATATGAAGTGACAATGTATGATATACCACGGAATCAAGTAATTAGATATGAATGTGAAGAAATTGCTGATGTATAATATAAAGTAAGATAAGGAAGAACAATATTAGATAATTTTGACATATAGAACGAATGAATGATAAAATACTAACAAAACAAATAAACAGTGCAAATGAAAGTGGAAGTCATAGTTGGGGAGGGCCACGAAAATATGATTGGATAACGATAATAATATTTTGAAGCGGGAAATATTTCAAAGTAATCGAAGGAGTCGTATGAGAAGATGCATGGATTATAGGAAACGTAAAATAGTCTGACACTCTGCCTTCTCCAACAGGGAAATAAAATAATGGCACGTATGTAATTTACATGAGAGTTTACAAGTTAAGAAGGTATAAAAATATTACGAGTATTTCAAAATACTTCAGAAAAAATAACCAACTCATTTGGTTGATTACGTATCAAAAAGAAAAAAAAATATTGCTTACATTGATTGACTTTGACGTAGTGGCAAAAATGGATGGATTGCATATTAATAATAAAAAACATACTAATACACCATCACCCTGTCGGGGTAGGCTAAAAGGACAAAACGCCAGACTTTTTGTATAAATACACACACACATCCTTCGCCTTTCCACATCCATACACCTTATACATCTACGTTTTCTTTAACGTTTTACATTTCCTTTTTCAAAAATACCATTCACTTGATCCAATCATACTTTCCTTGGTCTTCTTATACCATGCCTTCCACTCACACTTGCACTACATATTTGTTTTTTTACTATTTCTTTATTAATTCGTTCTACATGTACAAACCATTTCAGAGTGATCTTCTTCATCTTACTCAACACATCAGTTTTAATAATAATAAAAGGACAATTCATATAGCACCGTTTAGAGATTCAACTCTCCTCAAGGGCATAAATTTTGATAAGTCCTCCCCAAAAGGATTGATTTTAAGTGCTTCGTAAATCTGCACACGCCACTTATATATCTAGAACAAAAAGGCAGGCCAGTCTACGCCACTGAACCAGCAATGGTAAAAGCTTTACCATAATACTCTGCCCTGTTAGATTGATTTGGAACAGTCAAATTATTGGATGAAGAAATAAGCCTAAAAGTTCTACTACTCTCCGAAGAAATATCCCTCAGACACAGATTCGAAAAAAACAATGGAGACATCCCATTGAGGGACTTGAATGCAAAGTTTAAAATCAATTCGTTCACGACACTGAGCCAGTGTAGATTTTTTAGAAGCGGACAAATATGGTAATATTTATTGCAACCATATACGAGTATCAGAGCAGCTACATTTTTACAAACTGGACTCGACACAGTTGTGAATCAGGTAAATCAGAATAAATAGTCAATATTAATCCAGACACGGCACAACAAATAAATGAATAAGAGTTTTTATTTCCTTTGTTGGAAGATCGGCGCACATATTTTAACTCGGTAAGGCAACAGAAACCTGAAGAAACCATGTAAACAAATTGTCTTTCGAAGGAAAACTTAGTATCAAGACAAACACCAAGAAATTTGATGGTATCTTTTGGAAAGATACTATACCCATAATTGATAAAGCATCCCCGTCAAGAAGATTTTGTATACGCGGTGAAGTCACCCAGAGTAATTTCGTTTTACTTGGATTTAATTTCCATTTATTTCGTGACATCAAATTTGAGATTTTGATAATACAGTTAGAAGTATCCTGTTTCAGAATATTTTTTCCACACGGATTACAGAATCTAAAAAAGTAAAGTATCATCCACATAAACGTGAGACTCAAATCCCTCCGAGCCAATGAGATCACTGATATAAGTATAAGGAACAAAAAGCAGCGGACCAAGTACCGACCCTTATAGTACGCCATGCTTTACAATATCCTAAGAAGATTCTTTTTCGTTGATCACAAAGGATTGCCTTCTACATTTGACATACATGATTCATCCCAGGTGAGGACACTACGTGAAAATCTACATTCATTCCATTTTCTTTCACACATTATCACACACACATTATCACCTCAATACATATATTTCTACAACATTGATTCGGCTCTTTTCAGTATTTTCTACTATGACAATTACATATCTATATTTACAACAAAAACTGAAATAGTTTCTACTGAAAAGTCGCTTGGAGTTGAGATGATAGACTTTGCGCTTTGTACGACGGTACAATGGCGCCACCACTCCTTAAACTTCGATTTGGACAACCGGAAACCAAATGGCGGTGCCAAACTGTCTCGTGCACTGATAAATAATTATGGTATTTCTTTATTTGGTCGTTTATTGAATCCGTATAATCACAAATTTCCGAACACTATAGTATGTTTCACAAATCTTTGAACTCACGTACCATGATATTCTCCTATTACCTCTTCACTGTCAATTTTATCATTCCTCAATAAAAAAAAACATGGGAAAATTTCCTCCTAAGTATCGTAGGGATAAACTACTCAACTAAGCACAGGGGAGAAAATTAACGATATAGGTCTTGTTTTATATTACACTTTCGTTATATACAGTACTACGTGACGAGCTTATTGCCTTGTGAGAATACCTTCTATAATAAATCATCCAAAAATATGTTAAAGAAATGTTGAATCCTTTTAAAAAAAACTGGATTCCAACGGGTATCAAACCCGCAACCCCCGGGCTCGAAGCGGGTGTCATCAGGTAATAATTATCATATTTTAGGATTTCAAATAAAAAAATCAAAGCTTGAACTTTTATACTTTCAGAGAAAACGAAAGATAGTATCAACATAATACGACAAGTCAAAAAGGACATATATACAAAACATCACACCATGACGACTTCCGTGGTCTAGTATTAAAAACGCTTGATTTCCACCATGCGTTACGGATTCGATTCCCGATGGTACCAAAAAAAATTAAAAAAGGTCCCACCTTCGAAAAGAGCGATTTAAAAATCAGTGTATCTCTCTTCAATCACATAGTGTGTTTGTCTCTATTCCCGTTTTTTTTCTTTTTATCTTCTTCCTTTGTCCAAGTCATTGGTGAAATTAATATTTCTCTATTTCGTACTTTTAATTTGTAATGTTAGTTTGTTCTAATTTTTTATTGTTTTTTACAGTTCGTGTGTTACCTAAAAACTTTTCAACCACTCAACCAGAAACTAGCATTTATGTGTAACTTCTGTCTGATTGGTCGCAAGAGATTTGTTACTTGGCGATAAACCTGCCGATTTTACCTTGTAGCTTTGTGTAATTAAATGCCAAGTATTTATTTAAGCAGATTACTTTGGCAACTCCGAAAAAAGCGTCTTATAACTAACTCTTCTTAAAATTAGGTGAGGAAAGCAGTTGGAAAATATATGCAAATACTATTGCCGAGTTGGTGCAGGGCAAGGTTTTGTTCATGCAATGTGACCCCCTCACTGATGAATATGAAAACGATATATAACCATTGCACTTTATCCAAATCCTACATCTTATTATTCAGAGTTAATTTGAGGAATTTCGGGGCCTTTGAAGATTTCCTTCTTAAAAGTATTTTGGGTAGACGACATATAACCGAATACATATATGCAAAAATGTGCCAATACAAAAAATATATTTAATGGTTTATTACGAATATCGAAAAAACGTAATCATTTATGCACGTGCAAAAATATCAAGTTATGTCAACGGGTATTTCATGGTTAAATTTCGTTTGAAATAAAATGTACCATAAAACCCATATAAAGTAAAAAGAGTTTCATCCTCAATTACTTCAGAACGGGTAAAATGTAGTTTTGGTCTAAAATGATATTCTGTGCAGGGTCATGAAATGATCATGATTGCCGATTTAACTGGTTGTGTTAAAAAAAAGGGCAAATAATGCGAGGGAAATTTACGTTTGATTCAAAGCGAGAGAATTCATTTTAGATTTAAATAAAACACGTTGTGCTGTTCTTATCACTGTCATACCTCATTTGAATAATCGATTAATGTCCCTGGCATTCAGTTTAGACATGCAAAGCATGGAAAAAATATGACAGGGAAAATTACGTTTGATTCAAACAGTGTGAACGTTCTTTAACATTAAAATACGTTGTGTTGTTCTTATCAGTGGCATACCTCATTTGAATTATCGATAAACAATACAAAGCATATCTAAACGAGACTTTTTAAAAATATAAGTCTACTGTGCAGTTATCCCTTTGAACCCCTTACCAGAACCAAGGATAACATGTCAAAATTGAGAATGTTGCGCGATGGATCGACTCTCTGTACATATGCGATGAGGAGTAGTCCATGCGACACTTGGTGATGTGACCTAATAGTCCGGTATCTTGCAGAGGATTTTATTTGTGTGATGTCAAGGGCTATCAAGATGATGGAATTCTGGGCGAAAATAATTGAGTGTCATTAACACGATAATAAAAATATATTGAAGTTTTAGGTTGTAAGTATTTTTATTTTGTTAATGTTGTTCAAATACGATAGATGTCTTCGAGATGTGGTGTTAGAAGCGGATGCTACATATCCCATGGACCGAAATCCGCTCCAACGTCTCTATCATTAAAAACTTGGTGATTAACCAAATACTTTCGACGACATGCAGGAAAATAATCAAAACATACTTTGCACATGTTGCTAGAAAGAATGATGAAAGTCAGGAGAAACTAGTTATCACGGGACCACTTGAGGGAAGGTGATCAAGAGTAAGGTGTTTTATGAGATGAACGGATAAAATAAAAGAGTTAACATGATCCTCTTTAAGCGCAGCATTCAACATAGTCCAAGACCGGGAAGGATGGACACAGATGGTGCACCGATTTCGAGACCATGAGAACGGAGGACCACGACAGTCAGCATTGAGCGCACGATGAAAAATATGTTTAATGAGTTCGTTTTCTTTTGCAGATAAAAAATACTCGATTCCTCGAACCCACAACATTTGCGCACCAAAATGAGGCAACCCATTAAATTCAGCCGCGATTTCAACTTAAACATGATGAATAATCCCTCACGGGTTTCCGAGCATTCCAATTTGCAACGATATTATTGCTAACACATTGGGGGCAGAGGGAAACCATTTCCGTAACGAAAACACGAATAACAATCGTAAATAATAGAGCGAATGAAAAGTACAGGAAACAAACGTGCCTTGTAGGTTGATCATATTTACATACATATACTAACGACGATTCCCTATCAGGTTATGCAGAAGGGATAGAACGGCATACTTCCCTATCACGGCATACTTGATTAAATTTTCAAAGATTTATAATGTACTCATATTAAACTTCCATTATATGTAATGCAACCTGCAGACAAACCAAGCAGAAAGACATTAAAGAGCCTTTAAACGAAAACAAGATTGAAAACTTTTTTTACCTAAAATAGTTACCAACGGGAACCGAGCCTTCCACCCGTGCTACTAGACAGCATCTTACCAACAAGGCCACGGATATCGATCTTGTGTTTTATTAAGTGTACCATTAAGTAGCCAAGCGTAATGAAAAAAGGTTGTATGTATAATTAAGTGTACTACAGATATACCAGTGGACAACAATAGAGTTCACAACTCATTCTACTCGTAATATGTATCTCAGGGGTCGATAAGAGGACCTGACTGAAAGTAGTTGAACATCCGATATACTCGTATTTTAACCTTTTTTTTAACTTGAAAATTATATAATAAATTACGAGTACATTTCAATAAAAAAAATTATATCTTAAAAGTGTTTTCTGAGATTTTTGGCTAAATTATTTCCAAACAAATTACGAAAGAAAATCTGTACGATAAACTTAGATTAAATTTCAGGCATATTTTTTCTATGCCTGAAATTTACTATAAGTTTATCAGTACATATTTTCGAAATGCATTAATAGTGATTAATGGATTTTTTCACAATTTGGTTTAGAAAATATTTAGTCGAAAATTCTACAGCATTGTTAACTATTCAATAAATAATATAAAAACTTACTTCAATCCAGTGAAAAGATGTATATTAGTAAGCTTACCTGAAAAAAAGAAAAAATAATTAGTAATAACATATATACGTTACATACGTGTACAATCATGCCGTTTTCATGTTGGGGTACGTAGAGAGGACAGAGCGCCAGACTTTCCTATTTTGACACACGTATTTCGTCCATTCCACATCCAAACAACTCTGACTTCTTACATTTCCTTCCTTAAAAATATTCACTTGATCCAACCATTATTTTCTTGGTTTTCCTCTACTTCGTCTTTTACTCACATTTGAACTGTATTTTTGTTTTCTTAGTCCTTCTTAATTCATTCATTCCACGTGCACAAACCATCTGAAAGAGCTCTTCTTCAACTTGTTCAACATATCCGCCCAAGAATTAGTAATCAAACATATAAAATGAGAAGAACCAAATGCCAAAGATCGAAATAATGTAAACTATGTTACTGGTGAATCGTACGTTTAAAAGAAAACATTTAGAAAGGAGCATGGAAATGGTATGGTCACATAAAAAGAACTAATGATAAAATATTTACGAAAAAATATATTCGAGTAGTCAAGGTGCGAGAAGTTGAAGAAAACTTACAAAAACGTCGAAAACCAAATGGATGAAATTTTGGAAGAAATCAAGTTAAAAATGTATGTACGAGTATTATGTAAATGCGAGTATGTCAAACAATGTAAATGGACATGGCCGAAGGGAATAATGCATGCTAGGATAAAATGTAGTGAAGATGTGTTCTCTTTGGGACAAGTTGTGACGGTGATGATTATCAATGTAAAAAGGTGTAAAAGTCAAGTATTTTACCAAAGGATATCTAACTACTAAAATTATAAGACAACGATGATAACCTTGTGATAAGAGTATTATTGTCATTGTCAGCAAGTGCACAAGTCTTAAAATATTAAACCGAAAATTCCGATGTCAAGGAGAACACAGATTCATGTTGATCAGCCGGTTTAATTTCTTGCAGCCATTCGTTTTGCAGATTTTTAAAGCGCTCTTTTGATGTTGTACCATCATTCAATATCCCTATTGGGATTGGCAGAGAGAGAACACATCTCCGCTTCATACTATTCTAGTACACGCTTTTACTCTTTGCCACGTGAACTCGTCACGCATACTCTACCTCTTCGTTTAGAATTTAATTAACTTACTAGTACCACTTTTTCTAGGTCTTGTTAAACTTCTCGTATCTCCTCCACTGCTTATATAGATTTTAATTTTTTTTTCTTTTAAACTTAGTACATCTGGCGGACTTATTGGCATACAGCAATCTGTTCCAACCAACCAGCTCATCCTGGATACATTTAACTGTTTAATTCATGACAGATTTCAGAAAAAAAACTATACATCTTCGTTTAATTTTTTTTAAAACAAAGAAATAACTAATATCTATCGAAAAAATAGTAGAACTAAAAGAATTTTGTTCAAGGATAAGGATGGGAAGCAAGGAAAATAAGGATGAAAAGACATTCTGAGTGATGTAATATTTTTCCGATTCCCTTGTAACTAAGGATGATGCACATCTGATAACTTTTTACGCTACGATTTGTGTATGAGCTTAAGGAAAACGTATTTTCAGTTATAATATGGTCTAAGAGTAAAATCAGTTAGGAAGTACGTCCGACAGGTACCGAACCTAGTGCGCCCGTTTGGTTCTAACCTAACAAACAGCGGTAACCGTCAATTACCTTTATGTTTATGTGCATCAGTAATCACACATCAAAAGTTCAAGATTCAAAAATAAATTATTGACAGCAATAAAATTATACGTTTTTTTATTGCACGTGAACAATATCTAATTGATTTTTCTTCACGGCACAATGATTGCATTACCGCTAACGAAAAGAAATAACACGAATATTATCGTGCCGGCTGCTACAGTGTTAAAGATAGGGGGGTCATGGTTCACCACTAACAGGACGGCGCGCTATACTTAACTCGATAAAAGAAGTCAAAGCAAAGTCATAAAATCTTGCACGGAATACATCACTCAGAAATTATAAGACTAATTTGAAGGGGCAAATAGATTAAGGTGTTACGTAACACTTGAATAACTTGAAAAGTGAGAAAAATGGGTACTCCTAGCTTAATGAAACTTTTTTTTAAAACATTATCGATTTATAAGTTTGATGTAGAATTATTTTAGTTTCTTAGCTAAAGGAGTTTTCTTTTAGCAGTTGATAAACTTTTATAGAAATTAATAAAAAATTAAAATTGTGTTTAAGAGAGGAACAAACCATAATAGCAACATTTCAACTCCCAAATACCATATACTCGTGCTTCTAGGCAACGATATGAATTCTTCAATATTTTTAATATATAATATAATACGAGTAGTAACGAAAAAATCTTATAGTACTGAATTGCGGTCATAGGAAAAAAATAAATATAAATACATAAAGATGTATCATCATGCCGTTTTTTTATCGAAATAGGAAGTAACAAGTTTCCCACCGTGACACACATTTTTCGTATCCTCTAATCAATACACCTTATTTTATAGCTCCTACGATTTTAGAGACATTTTTATATGTACTTTTTTTTCAAGTACGAGTATCATTGATAAAGCATACTTTATTTGGTTTTCTCCATCACGAATTCCACTCAAATTTGCATAGCATATTTTTTGTTAGTCTTTTTACACACCCAAATCATCTCATAGTGTTCTTTTTCATTGTTAATTCATCAGTCTTAAATTCACATTCATAACTAATCCCACTATGTGTTGAATATTTATATAATCTTAGCGGATTTTGATACATTGCGATTCAAGTGTACATGTTTGAGTGACCCAATGACTTTGTTTCCTATTGTTACACTCGTTCAATCTCCACTTTCATCATTTGAAAAAATACTATCCAAACAAAAGAGTTTCTTAACGTGTTATCTTTCATTTCGTCTGATGAAACATAATTATTAAAACTGATTGAAAAATAATAAGACGTGTGTATTGTATTCCACTTAATACAGCCTAATGGGTTTATTACTTTGTTGCAAATTCTTACGAAACCAATATTAAAGTATAGTTTTACTTGTATTGCTTAGTTTTTGGTATCAATAAACGAGATTATGTGGAAAAACTTTTTGGTTTCCGTCGGGAAACGAACTCGAAAAACCCGGGTTGGATATCGATTGTTTTACCTGCAAGACCACGGAGATCGCAGGGGTGATCAAACTGGTAGCAGCACATTACAAATAAGTTCCGTCAGAAATATTTAAAGCAGCACGAACTTAATAAGCGAGTTAATATGACCTTGGCAAAACTTTTTCATGTCTTAACGATCTATATCTAACCACAAAGCGTGACGTGCAACGACTTCTTTTTTCTGTGTTAATGAAATAAAAACCATTGGTGAATTTTACAAACCAGACTAAGAATTGTTAAGGCTAAATCAAACTCAAACAACTTTTAAGAAGAGATATTCTCGGAAATCTCGCTAACGGCTTTGGTCTTTTCCACATCCATATAGAATATTCGATTATTCATATTTCTCACTTTACCTTCGTTCAAAATCTGGTCCAATTGATCCAGCCAAGTTTTCTTTGGTCTACCTCTTCCACGCACACCCTGTACTTCTGACTTGTATAATCACTTAATCATTCATTCTCTCTACATGACCAATAAATTTTAAAGCTCCATTATTCATCTTAATTTAACACTTGCCACCACCCTATGATGGATAGTGAGTGACCAGGACTTACATAATAAAATAATTTTATAGCTAATTACAAAAAATAACCTAGCAGATTTTGCATAATTTTAATTTAAAACATACATTTTTCACTGGATGCTGAGCGTCCAGCACAGTGGCTGGCGGAATTGTTTAGCACAGTAAGGCAAGTGTTAAACATCCACGAATTTCTGATGTCTTCATTCAGCTTTCTTTCATATATTGACACTACACTTTTTTTTTTCTTCTTACATGGAACTCACAGTATTATACTTAATCATCCTTAAGGCAAGGTCAAGCTTAACTTCCTTACGTCAGATGGGCAATAACGCAATATTATGTACTGTAATTTTTACTACTTGTTATATAGCGTGGTTGATGTATATTATAATTAGTGCTCCGTTTACCTTGTTTCGCATCGCTACTAACCCTTAAATATCAAATTTAAATTACCCATCACAAATCATTAAAATCGTTAAATATAGTTCGAAAAAGTTTCCAGAAACTCGAATCCTTCTATGTCATCGGTCTTCTTACACTCCACGGAGAGTTTAATTAGCATGTGAAAAACCATAAAAATAATTAAATGAAACTTAAAATTGTATAGTCGATATTCAGTGTTCTTGCTCATCGCATGTTAGCTTTATGCAGCCTTAGTCTGCATAATCCATGATAAGCATTGTTGCACTTCGTACGTTACCACACATATTCCCGATCCATCGAATAAGCTTTTAGCATCTCTATTCTTTATAATCCATGATATGCAGTGTTGTTGCTTATCGTATGTTAGATTTATGCATCACTAGTCTGCATAATCCATGATAAGCATTGTTGGTGCACTCGTCATATGTTAATACACATAATTCCGATCCATCGAATAAGCTTTTAGTATCCCTATTCTTTACAATCCGTCATATGCAGTGTTGTTGCACATCGTATGTTAGCTTTATGCATCACTAGTCTGCATAATCCATAATAAGAATTGTTGCTGCACTTCATATGTTAATACACATAATCCCGATCCATGGAATAAGTTTTTAGCAACTCTATTCTTTATAATCCGTGACATGCAGTGTTGTTGCACATCGTAACATATGTTAGTTTTATGCATCACTAGTCTGGATAATCCATGATAAGCATTGTTGTTGCACTTCATATGTTAGTCCCGATCCACACAATCCCGATCCATCGAATAAGCTTTTTTCATCTATATTCTTTATAATCCATAATATTCAGCGTTGTTGCAGATCGTATATTAGCTGAATTCATAACTAATCTACACAATCCATGATAAGCATTGTTGTTACACTTCATATGTTAGTGCACACAATCCCGATCCACCGAATAAGCTTTTTCCATCTATATTCTTTATAATCCATAATATTCAGTGTTGTTGCACATCGTATATTAGCTGAATTCATAACTAATCTACATAATCCATGATAAGCATTGTTGTTACACTTCATATGTTAGTACACACAATCCCGATCCACCGAATAAGCTTTTTCCATCTATATTCTTTATAATCCATAATATTCAGTGTTGTTGCACATCGTATATTAGCTGAATTCATAACTAATCTACATAATCCATGATAAGCATTGTTGTTGCACTTCATATGTTAGTACACACAATCCCGATCCACCGAATAAGCTTTTTCCATCTATATTCTTTATAATCCATAATATTCAGTGTTGTTGCACATCGTATATTAGCTGAATTCATAACTAATCTACATAATCCATGATAAGCATTGTTGTTGCACTTCATATGTTAGTACACACAATCCCGATCCACCGAATAAGCTTTTTCCATCTATATTCTTTATAATACATAATATTCAGTGTTGTTGCACATCGTATATTAGCTGAATTCATAACTAATCTACATAATCCATGATAAGCATTGTTGTTGCACTTCATATGTTAGTACACACAATCCCGATCCACCGAATAAGCTTTTTCCATCTATATTCTTTATAATCCATAATATTCAGTGTTGTTGCACATCGTATATTAGCTGAATTCATAACTAATCTACATAATCCATGATAAGCATTGTTGTTGCACTTCATATGTTAGTACACACAATCCCGATCCACCGAATAAGCTTTTTCCATCTATATTCTTTATAATCCATAATATTCAGTGTTGTTGCACATCGTATATTAGCTGAATTCATAACTAATCTACATAATCCATGATAAGCATTGTTGTTGCACTTCATATGTTAGTACACACAATCCCGATCCACCGAATAAGCTTTTTCCATCTATATTCTTTATAATCCATAATATTCAGTGTTGTTGCACATCGTATATTAGCTGAATTCATAACTAATCTACATAATCCATGATAAGCATTGTTGTTACACTTCATATGTTAGTACACACAATCCCGATCCACCGAATAAGCTTTTTCCATCTATATTCTTTATAATCCATAATATTCAGTGTTGTTGCACATCGTATATTAGCTGAATTCATAACTAATCTACATAATCCATGATAAGCATTGTTGTTGCACTTCATATGTTAGTACACACAATCCCGATCCACCGAATAAGCTTTTTCCATCTATATTCTTTATAATCCATAATATTCAGTGTTGTTGCACATCGTATATTAGCTGAATTCATAACTAATCTACATAATCCATGATAAGCATTGTTGTTACACTTCATATGTTAGTACACACAATCCCGATCCACCGAATAAGCTTTTTCCATCTATATTCTTTATAATCCATAATATTCAGTGTTGTTGCACATCGTATATTAGCTGAATTCATAACTAATCTACATAATCCATGATAAGCATTGTTGTTGCACTTCATATGTTAGTACACACAATCCCGATCCACCGAATAAGCTTTTTCCATCTATATTCTTTATAATCCATAATATTCAGTGTTGTTGCACATCGTATATTAGCTGAATTCATAACTAATCTACATAATCCATGATAAGCATTGTTGTTGCACTTCATATGTTAGTACACACAATCCCGATCCACCGAATAAGCTTTTTCCATCTATATTCTTTATAATACATAATATTCAGTGTTGTTGCACATCGTATATTAGCTGAATTCATAACTAATCTACATAATCCATGATAAGCATTGTTGTTGCACTTCATATGTTAGTACACACAATCCCGATCCACCGAATAAGCTTTTTCCATCTATATTCTTTATAATCCATAATATTCAGTGTTGTTGCACATCGTATATTAGCTGAATTCATAACTAATCTACATAATCCATGATAAGCATTGTTGTTGCACTTCATATGTTAGTACACACAATCCCGATCCACCGAATAAGCTTTTTCCATCTATATTCTTTATAATCCATAATATTCAGTGTTGTTGCACATCGTATATTAGCTGAATTCATAACTAATCTACATAATCCATGATAAGCATTGTTGTTGCACTTCATATGTTAGTACACACAATCCCGATCCACCGAATAAGCTTTTTCCATCTATATTCTTTATAATCCATAATATTCAGTGTTGTTGCACATCGTATATTAGCTGAATTCATAACTAATCTACATAATCCATGATAAGCATTGTTGTTACACTTCATATGTTAGTACACACAATCCCGATCCACCGAATAAGCTTTTTCCATCTATATTCTTTATAATCCATAATATTCAGTGTTGTTGCACATCGTATATTAGCTGAATTCATAACTAATCTACATAATCCATGATAAGCATTGTTGTTGCACTTCATATGTTAGTACACACAATCCCGATCCACCGAATAAGCTTTTTCCATCTATATTCTTTATAATCCATAATATTCAGTGTTGTTGCACATCGTATATTAGCTGAATTCATAACTAATCTACATAATCCATGATAAGCATTGTTGTTGCACTTCATATGTTAGTACACACAATCCCGATCCACCGAATAAGCTTTTTCCATCTATATTCTTTATAATCCATAATATTCAGTGTTGTTGCACATCGTATATTAGCTGAATTCATAACTAATCTACATAATCCATGATAAGCATTGTTGTTACACTTCATATGTTAGTACACACAATCCCGATCCACCGAATAAGCTTTTTCCATCTATATTCTTTATAATCCATAATATTCAGTGTTGTTGCACATCGTATATTAGCTGAATTCATAACTAATCTACATAATCCATGATAAGCATTGTTGTTGCACTTCATATGTTAGTACACACAATCCCGATCCACCGAATAAGCTTTTTCCATCTATATTCTTTATAATCCATAATATTCAGTGTTGTTGCACATCGTATATTAGCTGAATTCATAACTAATCTACATAATCCATGATAAGCATTGTTGTTGCACTTCATATGTTAGTACACACAATCCCGATCCACCGAATAAGCTTTTTCCATCTATATTCTTTATAATCCATAATATTCAGTGTTGTTGCACATCGTATATTAGCTGAATTCATAACTAATCTACATAATCCATGATAAGCATTGTTGTTGCACTTCATATGTTAGTACACACAATCCCGATCCACCGAATAAGCTTTTTCCATCTATATTCTTTATAATCCATAATATTCAGTGTTGTTGCACATCGTATATTAGCTGAATTCATAACTAATCTACATAATCCATGATAAGCATTGTTGTTGCACTTCATATGTTAGTACACACAATCCCGATCCACCGAATAAGCTTTTTCCATCTATATTCTTTATAATCCATAATATTCAGTGTTGTTGCACATCGTATATTAGCTGAATTCATAACTAATCTACATAATCCATGATAAGCATTGTTGTTGCACTTCATATGTTAGTACACACAATCCCGATCCACCGAATAAGCTTTTTCCATCTATATTCTTTATAATCCATAATATTCAGTGTTGTTGCACATCGTATATTAGCTGAATTCATAACTAATCTACATAATCCATGATAAGCATTGTTGTTGCACTTCATATGTTAGTACACACAATCCCGATCCACCGAATAAGCTTTTTCCATCTATATTCTTTATAATCCATAATATTCAGTGTTGTTGCACATCGTATATTAGCTGAATTCATAACTAATCTACATAATCCATGATAAGCATTGTTGTTGCACTTCATATGTTAGTACACACAATCCCGATCCACCGAATAAGCTTTTTCCATCTATATTCTTTATAATCCATAATATTCAGTGTTGTTGCACATCGTATATTAGCTGAATTCATAACTAATCTACACAATCCATGATAAGCATTGTTGTTGCACTTCATATGTTAGTGCACACAATCCCGATCCACCGAATAAGCTTTTTCCATCTATATTCTTTATAATCCATAATATTCAGTGTTGTTGCACATCGTATATTAGCTGAATTCATAACTAATCTACATAATCCATGATAAGCATTGTTGTTGCACTTCATATGTTAGTACACACAATCCCGATCCACCGAATAAGCTTTTTCCATCTATATTCTTTATAATCCATAATATTCAGTGTTGTTGCACATCGTATATTAGCTGAATTCATAACTAATCTACATAATCCATGATAAGCATTGTTGTTGCACTTCATATGTTAGTACACACAATCCCGATCCACCGAATAAGCTTTTTCCATCTATATTCTTTATAATCCATAATATTCAGTGTTGTTGCACATCGTATATTAGCTGAATTCATAACTAATCTACATAATCCATGATAAGCATTGTTGTTGCGCATCGTATGTTACTACACATAAAGTGTATTTATAGATTACATCTGGAGGATTAAATGCACGGTAACAAGTAATATTAATCGACTATCATAATGATACTGACTTTTGATTTTACAATCGTGTCTTGCGCTAGTAAATGAAAAATTCGAAACATATTGGAATCATGAATATAAAGTTAAACAATAAAAATACATTTGAAACAAAATAACACGCAAAGATTTTGTAATGGTTTAAAATTGTCAGTTTGAAACAGTTATTTGGTAATGGCTCTAGTTGCTACAAAGTTTAACAATGTTTATTCAAAAACTAAAAACACGATGAAATTAATCAAATTCAACTAGAAAATCGAAATGTTCTTAATCCACGTTTGAACTAAAATATTAAGAACCTTTGAAAAACGCATAATCGAAAAAAATGTTTTTTTTAATTAATTTAGCTTTTTTCTCTTACAATAAAGAGTGTCTCCTGTCACTTTTTAGTCCATTTATTTGTATGCAATATTGGGAAAGCAAACAAACTTACGAATAGATACCTAATTAATTAGACTTAAAAATATTATGGCATCATTTAACACGTCTTAATACCTTTCTGCCACTTCTTTGATGTATTATTTTGCATCTAAAATACTAAGGATTTTTCACAATCCTCAACGAACATTTCGAATGTCAAACAACAAACTATAATGAGAATTCGGAGAAGAGTAATCGATTAATGAATCACCAATTCTTGGCAATCAGAAAACATCTGGTTTATATCTAGAATGTGCGCGTCCAAGCCACAAATCTGTCCATCAGTCATCCAATGATCGCGATGATCAGTCTCTTTTCAAAGAATTATAGTCTCATTGAGTCTGCTGATGCTTTATAACATTTTAATGGGTCTTTTTGTTTTGGTCTTAGTTACAAATTGGACTTTGTTAATTGATAATTGCTTTGTGTATCTCATCGTTATCACTATCGCCCATCAAGATTACAAGGATGCCATAAAACGCCTTCATTTACGAGGTTTGTCCGATAAGTACTTAGCCTACAAAAGAATAACAAAAAAATTGGAAAAGTGGCGATTTATTTCTCAACATAATCTCCTTTGAGTTCGATACACTTGACCCAGCGATGCTCCAACTTTTTTAACCCGTCTGAAAAATACGTTTTCTGGAGGTCTGCAAAGAAGGCCTCCGTGGCGGCGATAACCTCCTCATTCGACTCAAATTTCTGCTCGGCGAGTGACTTTTTCAAATTTGGAAACAAAAAGAAGTCGCACGGGGCCAAATCCGGAGAATACGGTGGATGGGGCAGCAGTTCGTAGCCTAATTCTACCAATTTGGCCGTGGCGACGGCGGAGGTGTGAGCCGGTGCGTTATCATGATGGAAGAGCACTTTTTTCTTCGCCAAATGGGGCCGTTTTTTCTGCAATTCGGCGTCGAATCGGCCCAATAATTCGGCATAGTAGAGCCCTGTGACCGTTTTGCCCTTCTCCAGGAAGTCAATGTAGATCACACCTTTTGAATCCCAGAAAACGGTGGCCATCACTTTTCCGGCCGATAGGACAGTCTTCGCCTTCTTCGGAGCACGTTCGCCGGGTGAAGTCCACTGTTTCGATTGTTCCTTGGTCTCGGGTGTGTACCAGTGTATCCATGTTTCGTCGACGGTCACGAAACGACGCAGAAACTCCTTCGGATTGCGCTTAAACATCGTCAAACACTGCTCTGAAGTGGTCTCACGGTTGCGCTTGTTGGCCGGAGTGAGCAAACGCGGCACCAAGACTGGGAATCTCACTATTGTAACAACGGTATATGGTACAGAATGAGATTCTTTGAGAGCGATTTCTGTATCGTACACATCACCAAGGTTTAAAAGTTTCCGGCCCGAACAAGTTAGTGTTTAGGCCAGACCATTAGGCCAGGCAATGTTACAATAGAAATTTAATTCCCAGCCCCTGAGTAGTACGTCAACTGGAGCTGGAAGAAGACGTGTCATTTCGTTATATTTTGAAATGTTAACAATTGAAAATCGCGCGGTTATCAAGCTTTTACCAAAAACAAGGGAAATCCCCGGCAGCAATTAAACGACGTTTAGATGCAGTCTACAGAGTTTTCTTCGTGGTATTTGTCTATACTAGCTCTACCTTGTTCAGGCCGGAAAGTTTAAGACCTTACTGGTATATAAATCATGAATAAGTTAATACACAAACGTTTGGAAATGGTAAAGGATTAATGCCTTCGAGTTGCGGTGCTGGCGGCTTTTGGAGTGTTCTATGGAGTAAAGTGTATCAATAATTTCATCCATATGGAGTAGCAGATTAAGGAAGGACTCTCCTTAATACGTATGGAATGCATGATGTAGTTTTTCGGGAATATAGCTGTGGCAACCTGGCGTTGTAGGAGGCTGCTGATAATGGAATCAGTTGAAGGTCAGATCACGACCACACGATTTGTACCCGTAGCTCTACCCTACGAGGTATTTTCTAGGTATGTCGGAATACTCCCTTTAAACGAAAGGAGGTGTGAGAGGGTATCTTCTTATGTCTGAAAGTTACTGATGGGAGCAACATCTAATCGAACCATGTTGGAAAAATATGGTTTTGTTCCTAACAATCATTTGAGATAAAGAAAAATTGATATGTTTAGACTGGCAATATGTACAAATCATTTGGCAAGTGCTTACTCTTTCTTTTATGTATTTCCCATCTGATTAGACCTCGCAAATTGACATATTCAACGTTTAAGAAAATGTTTTTAAACAAAACATTGAGATTTCTTAATAATACGAGTTCGCTGTTTCAGCTTAAAAATTATTCATAATTATTCCTTATTACTGTATATATTTCTCTTTAAGATTTGTGTGTAATTGAGTTTAACTTGTAAATGTTAGCTATAAATGAGTACTGCCATCTCGAGTCCTAACAAAGCGGTTCCAAGTAGACTCAAGACGGAGTAATTTTTTTTCTAAAGTAGGGCGCTATCTCTTCCAGAATGCCATCGTTAGACATGATGTGTGGGCGAGAAAGAGGAAATAATAAAGTTGAGCATATTTCAAAACAAATACAGTGGTACCTCGTGTTACGAACTTAATTCGTTCTTTGATTCCGTTCGCGAGCCGAAATGTTCGCGAACCGAAATTCATTTTCTTGGGAGCCATAATGAGGGTTAATTTAATGCAAAATATATTTTATATATACTGTATATTATATATATAAAAAGCAACGACAAACAATGTTCACAACGCGCGCACCTGAGAACAACTAATGCGTAATTGCGTAATGCGCCGTTACAACTAATTCGTGAGCCGAGGCATTGTACGCAGGTCGAGTCAAAATTTGTTCGGAAATTGTGTTCGTAAGCCGATTTGTTCGTGACTAGAGGCGTTCGTGACCCGCGGTTTGACTATACTCTGAAATCTGCAATGAATTTATACATTTAAACATTAATACCGGTGAATGTGTTTGTTTTGACGTAAAAAAATGAAACTTAATAAGGTTAATAATTAAATTCGAACAAGTATGATTAAAAGTAAAATTGCAATTATATAAAACAATTCAATCCTCCATTAGACCATTCAACGTTTTTTTTCTTGGTATTTTAAAATCCAAATGGTTCAATTTGACAATCGCTTACTTTGATTACACAGGAAACATAATTATTTCAAGTGTTTATACTAATTAGATGCATTCGATGGTTTAACTAAACTCCTTTGTGACGTTCGGATTATGTTAAATCATCTGTTTGCACGTTGAACTAAAGACAATTTGCGCTTAGCCCCTGCTTAAATGAAGTCAAAGCGAGCAAACTGAGCAACCGCTAAGTGATGATCTGACCAACGCTACCGGCCGTTAACCTCCATCAGGTGGGTTTATGTTGGATCTGCCATGATATTGGAGAGATGCCATGATATTGGAGAGTGCAGATTCATTAATATTTTAATGCGTATGGATCATCTAAAACGGGAGCTAGATACGTATTTCGTTAATAATAATAAAAAGTATGAATGTGATAAACATACGTGAGTTATTTTTACATGTTTTTGCATTCACTCGTATAGTACAATTTAACATATCCAAACTGGCGATTGGGACACCTTAAAGGACGTTGCCGGGAGAAAACATTGTCTTCAACCCTAATAATCATGCCTTGGGGTTTAGAACTACTGGACTAAACTCAGAGCTTGCGCTTGATCATTGCACGTTTTGACTATATATAATACATATGTTACCAAACGGAATCTTATACCAGACTGGGACCGTTTTGTTTGTTTTGGTACCATCGGGAATCGAACCCGAAGCTCCCAAATGATATTTTAGCATCTTACTAATTGTGTACCGACCTCCTCCCGACCGACCGGTCTCCCGACCGAGGTTGCGGGTTCTGATTCCGCTGGAACCCAGATTTTTTTAAAAGGATTCGAGTTTAGTTTTCACTTAAGGCCACTTTAACATATATCTGGTTAGTTGGAAGAGATTACCAAATGGCAATAAGTCCGCCGGGTTGTACTGAATACAACGAAAGTATCATAAAATATAATACAATAGATCACGGATGCCCTTACAGAGGTTTTGGAATCAAGACGCATATAAACAACGACAACCTCCGTGGCTTGTCCGCTGATCTGGAAGTTGCGGGTTCAATCCCCGCTGGAACACAAATTTAAAAAAAATGAGATTCCAGTCTGGTTTTCACTCAGGGCCCTTTAAAACAGCTTTCTAGTAGGTTGGAAGAGATAGCAACATGGCAATGAGCTCGTCAGGCTAAATGAAATAAAAAACACGATCCAATTTTTCTGAGATAGTTTTGTAAATACAAGATCGACAAGTATAGGACCAGTACAAATATTCACATGGTTAAAAATGGATTTTTGCCACTAAAATTAACCATCAAACATGCTATTAAGGAACTGTCTATTGTGTTATCCGATATACTGGAAATGTGTTTATGGTTCGCATCTTCTGTGTTTATAGGTAGGTATATCAATTTATTATATTTATCTATAATTTATTATATTTATCTATATTTATTATATTTACCAATAAATATTGGAATAATACATAACATATAGTTATCTAGTAATCTGGGTACTCCCAATCGTACCAAAACAAAGCTTGAATGAACTCTACTCGTTCCTATATTTTTTTACGGCGCTGAAACATGGAATAAAAGCCCGAGCTCGTGCAAGAACAATTCCTCCAATGTGGTGTTAGCATCGAAAGCACACGTAAACCGACAGAAGAATGAATGTCTCCATGGTCTAGAAGCTAAAGGTGGTGGTACGATTATTCACAATATGCTTCCATCGCAAAGCAGACATTTCCATATGTGACACAGATAACATGGAGAAAATGATGGTCATGAAAAAATGGGTCAGGAAGAAGAGGCAGACGGCCACCAACATAGAGTGATTAGGTGAAGGAATTGGGAGAAGCCTGTAAACTGACATGCAAACAGTGACAGAGAGGAGTGTAGACGTGTCGTCGCGACCTGGACTACCTACACTCCATAAATCACGACCCTTAGTAATGAGGAACGACACAGACGATGATGATGATTAGTAGAATAATACATAACCGTAAATTATCCTATTTACATTTTAACCACTGCACTTTGTCACCATGAGTTGTGACATACTCACAAAATAT
Source organism: Odontocerum albicorne (assembly GCA_949825065.1). Lineage (NCBI taxonomy): Eukaryota > Metazoa > Arthropoda > Insecta > Trichoptera > Odontoceridae > Odontocerum > Odontocerum albicorne. The sequence continues at coordinate 23,549,879 of OX463853.1, forward strand.
ATACCATAAATGAATAGAGAGCAAAGAAGTGGTTAACCGGGAAGTAATTGTAAATTATGGAAAAGTAAGAAACATGAGAAACAAAAGAGCATGTATGACAAGATATGGAAAAAGTCAAGGTTGTGTATATGGATAGAAAGGTGTGGAGATCTGTCCTCTCTGCTTACCTCAAAAGAGAGATGACGTGATGGAATGGATGTACCTATGTATGTACTAAGTGACTATTTGAGAAGAAGAAAAATGGATATAGTACTTATATTTGGTCCAGTAATAACATTTCAAATAAAGAATGAATATCCAAATAATTCATTTGTTTCCATAAATAACTTGAAAATTTAAATAGAGAAATAAAAAGACAATCAATCTCATAAAAACAGTATAAAATTTACTTATAAACATTTATGTGTATATTTTCATTCAAAAGGTAACGACTCGAGTTAATAAATTTTTTTATGACTTCGATATGTTCTAGTTAGTACTTTGTTATAAAGGTTATTAAAAAAATGTTTTTACAGCTAAGATAAAAATAAACGATTATTTTTATCGCGAAACAATGTTTCAAGCCATTGACCATATATGGCAATCGAAATCACTTTGCAAAGTGAAGTAATAATGATTATAAGAAGATTTTAAGACGAAATAGAAATGCTTTATTTTTCTTAATTTTCAGAAAACATAATTCCAACATTCTAAATTAATTTAATCCGGAAATATTAGCTAAAATCATGACTAAAAAATATTTTATAGATATATTGTCAGGACTCTTGTCAAAATTTATGAAATATGAAATAAATACACAAACTACATTATAGCCAAATGTGTTAGTATCACCTAACACATCGCTCAATAAGACCCGGGACTAACCAACATATAGCGCATCTAATAACAAATCCATACCATTCTCCGTTAGTACCAACCTTTAGAAGTTACGTGTCAAACTTTCATGACATTCCGACATTGTGTCATTGAGTTACAGTGGTTTTAGTGACGCTACTTTTGCTATTTTCAAAACAATGGAAAAACCGAATTTCGTGTGTTGATAAAACATTGCTTTTTAATGGGAAAAAACACCGTCCAAACTCAGCGATGGCTTGAAAAGTGATATCCGGGCTCTGCTCCGTCGAAAACAACCATTTGTCGGTGGTATGCTGATTTCAAACGCGGTCGTACAGACACAAATGATGCTGAACGCTCTGGTCGTCCAAATGAGGCTGTTACACCAGAAAACATAAAAAAACTCTCAAAATCGTAATGGAAAATCGCAAACTAAAGTTGCGTGAGATAGCTGACATCCTGAAGATATCATTTGGTAGTGTTTACACTATTTTGCATGAACATTTGGTCATGAAAAAGCTTTTTTCGAAATGGGTGCCGCGTTTGCTCACAATGGAACATAAACAACAACGCATCGATGATGCAGAGCGCTGTTTGGCACTGTTGACGCGAAATAAACAGGAGTTTTTGCGTCGGTATGTGACAATGGATGAAACTTGGATCCACCACTATACTCCGGGATCAAAACGGCAGTCAGCTGAGTGGAGAGCAGCCGGTGAAAGTCGTCCGAAGCGACCAAAAACTCAACAGTCGGCCGGGAAGGTTATGGCCTCCGTATTTTGTGATGCGCATGGTATAATATTCATCGATCACCTTGAAAAGGGAAAAACCATCAATAGCGAATATTACATAGCGTTATTGGAGCGTTTGAAGACAGAAATTGCCAAAAAAACGGCCCCATATGAAGAAGAAAAATGTTCTCTTTCATCAGGCAAACAAATGTTGTTTTAGTAGTTAGTCCCGGGACTTATTGATCGATGTGTTATAAGAAAATCTACAAAGGTTTCTTTGTAGCTCGTCTTTCCTTCATAAATCTTCTGCGGTTTGCTAAGGAAATATGGTTTTTCTAAACATATACAGATGCGGGAAATTCATAATCTAATGGCCGCAGCCACAACCGTTCCATTCTTGTACTTAAATTGCTATTTTTTCGTAATATTTTTCATTTGTCAATAATAGTAAGTTCGACTCCCGAGTTCAAGCGCCTTTGCTGATAGTATGCTCTCTAAACGGTGTTATTTAAATTATTATTATTAAAGGTATAGTTACACCTCCAAACAATAGGCGAAAAAATGCATATGTCATTCGAGTGGAGTAGCAGCATAACGCAGAGATCGAATCAGCTATCTACTAGACGAAATCAAACGAGTTACCGCGCGGCCTGGCACTTATTTTTTTAAATTCTGTCTTTAATGTTGCTTACATGACTTGTGTTTCATTTCAACCCCCTGCAGAATTGCTGAAATAAACAATTTAAACTGTATAATGTGAAACATTTTACATTCTTCATCAAATAATATTTGAGTAATCGAAAATAATGGCGATATATCTTATCTGCGTACCCCGACATGAAATATTTATGTAAAAAAGAATCTATCGGTGACCATGGTTTAAAGGTTACCATTCACGCTAAGCACGCGGGCGCCCCAGATCCGACTCCTGGCGTATTAGCTTCCGGACTAGCATTACACTTAGACCGTTTTGCGCCTGAATTAATATTTTTCTATAACTTTAACGCTACATATCACAAACTCTGTGTTTTAAAGCAACGCAACACTAGCGCTATATGAAAACTCAGCCTAACGAAAGACTGCAGCAGATCAAAACAGCCGATCGTCTTGGATATTGATCTCCTTGCCACCGAGACAGATCAAATAACTGAAATGAAATAGTTTGCACACTTTAAACTAGTACATGCAAAGGCGTCTTCCATTTACTATATAGCTGACAATTATACTAGATTACAACGAATTGTGTTGTATCGTCTCAAAATAAAAAAAGAATATTACATTATTTATAGTTAAGCCATTAACACTATGGAAATTTCAAAACATTGCAGTTTGTTTAATCAAACATTGTTTATTCCACTTTACATAACTGTATAACCCTACCGGTTTCAAGGTCATCATCAGGCGAACACTTGTTTGTGTTCCATGAAAACCTTGGTTATACCGGTGTATGAAGTGGAATAAACAGTGTTCGATAAAACAATCTACAAAAGAATGTTATTTCCCAATTCAGTTCTTAGAAATTTAAATAATACCCGCCATATAATTAATTAATCGTTATATTTTCTACGTAATACTCGTACTTAATCAGGGGTATTTCATCAAATAACGACGAACAATCAGGAAAGGATTACGAGTAAGTAACCTTTTACCAAAGGCCAAAAAGGGCGACTATCAAGATTAACCGGAGTTAATGGCATGGGAAATTAGTAAGGGGAAACCCCCGACCATATCTCCGTTTCCTGAGGCCAAATCACATTTAGACTAAGATGTGTGTCAGGCAAGACATGGTCCTTGACACAAAAATGCATCTTCACCGCTGATCACGATAATAATTTATATTAGCGGTTAAAATTTACAACGATACTCTGACGAAAACGAAGGTTGTAAGCGTATTTATTTGCAAAATACATATACTAATAAAACACATTTCGATTGTTTTACTTTACAAGGAACTCATCAGCTAACGGAAGACAGGGTTTTGAAACCGGCAGTAAATTAAATAATATTTAGTAATTGAACATTTTAACGGCAACTAGAAAGATCTGAGAACGAAAGTTGCGAAGTCCTAAGTCATAGTGAAAGAAAAATGTGAAAAGAAAAGTAAATGCGATGTATGAGTGAACAATGAAACATTGGAGGAAGTTGAGGAAGTCTGCCATTTAGGCGGTATTTTCTATGATGATGAGAGTTACGAGAGATATCGAAGGGCGTGTAGCGATAAGAAACTAACTCAATGGGGCTCTAAAACAAATATACTCAAACCGAACAGTATAAAAATCTGCTAAGATTGTAGTCCACAACAGTATTTTAGTATCAAATTTGATGTATAGGAGTAAAACGTGGACGTAGGAATGACTGAAAAGAGCCGAAGAAATGCGTGCGCTGAGAAAAATACACGGGATGAATATATGTGACATAAAACAGAATTGAGTTATTAAGAATGAACGTGAACTTAAGGCTGATGATTTGAGTAAGATGAAGAGCACTCTGAGATGGTTTGAGAGCGTGGAACGAATGGATAAAGACTAACAAAATAAATATATAGAATAAATTTGATTTATAGGCGCGGGAGACAAAGACCAAGAATAATGGTTAGATTAAATGAATTTTATTTTGAAATGAGTTGTTAAAAGGAGGTGAAATCGTAGGAGCTGTATGAAAAGGTGTATGGATGCGGAAGAAGCGATGGATGTGTATCGAAATAGGTAAGTATGGTGCTCTGTCTTCTATGCCTACCGCAGCAGGTAAACGGCGTAGGTAACTATACAATGAAATATTTTCAACACAATGATGCAACTTGTTCGAGAGAAATAAATAGTCGTGTATCTACAGGATACAACAGGCAATATCCTTTCCTTTCACACACATACTATCATAAATCGACTCGATTCTTACGGTCAGTGCCAAGAAAGCTTTTTTGAGATATGCTACAACCATTCAGCGACGACCTTGGAGTGGCTTAGGTCACTAAAGGTGTCATATTAATCGATTGGCTGGTGAAATAAGAATCTTTCAAATTTTTAAAAGTCTTCTTTAATTGTTCTCCAGGCGAGTGACCCTTTCGGGAACATCTCCCAGTTCAGTTTAAATCTGTCCTCGCATAGTCCCTTCATCTAACTTATATGTTCTTCTTCTATCCCACTGGATATCTTCCTCTAGGCGTAATTTTTAACACATTTTTCGGAATAAGGTCATCTATTATAAAATTCTCAATATATAACCCAACCAAGTCAACTAGGATTTTTTCAATCCATAGAATTAGGGGTTCAATACCTAGTTTCTGGCGTATATCCGCGTTTCGGCATGATCAAATAAATAAAAATAAATTATTTTACGTTTTGTAATAAGTTTTTTTATTACTTTAGTGTCCTCGTAATTCAAGGTGAGTTAATGTAACGACGCAAGAGATAAGATTTGAAACTAGTTGTTATTTCAGTTTTTATCTCTGACGGGAAATTATTTTTATTGCTGACATTTTAGAACTCCTTGTTACGTTCGCTTGAAAAAGCGCAAAACAAAATGTTCACGTTTCCGCTGAAAGACAAACAATTATTTTGAAATTCGACAGTGCCTCCTGATCAATTCAATCGATAAGGGGTCCGAAAACTTTTTTACAGCAGAGCTGTCAATTTCTAAAAGAAATTGGACGAGTCACACTTGACATTGGGTCGTACATGCCATGAACATGACTGTTTAAATAAAAAGGCTTTTCTTGTATTTTTCCTTTATAAGTTTGATCAAAAATGGAGCAAAACAACTTAAAAAGAAAATGTCGAAATCTGCTAATTGACAAATTAATTGAAAGACAAATTGACAATGGTAAGCATGAAAAAGAGTCTTTAAAATAACTTCTCTGGAATATAACAGATCACCGATGGGCATACAGATTTTTTTTTCTTTATCAGGTTGTTTATTTTAATTGCAGTCCGAAAGCTTGCCCTAACATTTGCCACTCTTCAATATTATCATCGACCCCACTTATCAAACATTCGCCTTAAGAACCATTGGAGTAGACACGAAACTCACAGTTCACCATTGTACGCGTTTGAAATGGTAATGTACATCGACAGGCAATAAACAAACCCTGACAAAATCAGATGGATACCCTTTTTTGGGTACCAACGGCAATCAAACCCGAAACTCCCGGATTGAGGACAAACGACTTACTTACTCGGCCTAAAACATCGTCAATCGGAAGAAATTACATGGCAATAACTATGCCAAGTGTTTATCTATACAAAGCAAGTGTCTTACAATACAAAAATTAAAACAAATACGTAACAAAGCGTGCCATAACGGCGAAAATATGTTTGCTGTATCAATGATTTTATAGTATTGAATTGCACTTTCGTTGTATATAATACAACCTAGCGGGCTTATTGGTATGTGGCTCTTCCAACCAACCTGAAATATGTCACAAAGACCTGAAATGACAACCAAAATGGAACCCTTTTAAAAAAATCTGGGTTCTAACGAGATTTAACTCCGCAACCCCGAGTTGGATGAAAGTATCTTACCAACTATGCCACCGAAGTCATTTGTTTAATAAACCAAAACAAATTTCGATGAAAATTCAGTACACTTGGGGATGTAAAAAACAGTCTCGCGAACCTTCGTTTTCCGACCGTTGCAATAGTTATAGATCGAGTTATATTTCCAAGAAATAATAACTATATATTTCGATCTAAGATAGAATCGTGAATGAAGATTGGCTACGCAAACATTTTTTGTAACGTTTTAGTGCTAAAATAGTAATATGAAACTATGTCAATGATATCCTTTTTCTCAGATTTCAATATAAAGTAACAATTCTAAAAGGAAGATTGTGGATTATTTAGTGAATCGTATATGACTTTTTTATTCGTGAGAAATCATAACATCTTTATGAATTCGTATTTATACATCAAAACATCTTCCCATTTTTTAAAAATATTTTCACTTGGCATGGCAGAATCTTTGATTCTCAGAAGGATCTCGAACAAAAAAATTGTCAAGTATGAGAGAGTAAAAATATATTCGGTGATGTATTGTATTGCGTTTTCGATCTATACAGTACAACCTGATTGAATTACCATGTGGCAATCTCTTCCAAGCAACCGCTAAGGTGTACAAGCCTGAAGTCAAACCAGACTAGAATGCTTTTAAAAAAAAAATAGGGTGCCAACGGGAATCAAACTCGCAATTTTCGAGTCGGATAACATGCGTCTTACCAACTGGTTGCCGAGGTCGGTAATGTTCAAACAAGTCAAATAGTAATTATACTAAGTAGATTCATTTTTAAGTGCTGTTTTGTTATAAAAAAATTGATAATTTACCTTATTTAATGGCAGCTAAATAAGGTGGAATTATGTTTGATACCGCAATCTCCATAACGAATAACAATTCTTCTTTATCAAAGGTTTCAGGTTTAATTATTTAAAGCTCCATGTTAGAATATTAAACTAGAAATTATATTGAAATTTAACTAATTACATTTATAAGATAAATATAATAAGTGGTACAGTAAAAAAACGTTTGATAAATATTCTATGAACTAGTTTACTTTTCACCAAAATATTTCTTTGGTATTTATTCCGTAATTAAAATTATCATAAATGATAAATTATGAATATTTAATGACGCAACAAAGTATTTATTTTAATAATATTCTATGAACCAGTCTATTCACCAAAATATTTCTTTCATAAATATTACATCAACTAGTCTCCTACTCCCTAACATATTTTTACCGGTAATGTTGAATTTTGTACGAATAGTAGTGACGAAAGATAATAAATCCAATGGGGCTACCAAGTCCAAGGGTTGGTTACGAAAGACCGAAATATATTTTTCAATGTCGCATTGTCTGGTTAGCGGCTATAATAGTATTCACAAAAATTATTCAGACTTGTAAGAAACCTAATCTGATACCATATACGTGTACATTGTGTAACAAGATGAATCCGGACAGTAACACTGTTTTTATTATACTAAGTTTTATTATAGTAAAACCTGGCAAAAAATTCCAACTCCTAAGAAACCTAATCCGATATACTATTATATATATTGTGTAACAAGATGAATCCGGACAGTAACATTGATTTTATTATACATACTTCGTTTTATTATAGTACAACCTGGCAAAAAATCCAACTTCTAAGAAACCTAATCCGATATACTACAATATACGAGTATATTGTGTAACAAGATGAATCCGGACAGTAATTAGATTTCGTTTTATTACAGTACAACCTGGCAAAATTATTGCAAATGTGGACATTTCTTCCTAACAACTATAAATCTGTAACAAGAAATGAAAACCAAAAACACGTTCCGATCTTTTTTGGGATGCGATCGGGATTCGAACACAATTCCCACAGAAACTAGTTTTCTGCCAACAAGGCCACCGAGTTCGACTTTTTTTCATAATACATAAATTTTGTAGGTATTTTGGGCAGTTATTAACATAACGATAACTAACTATCGGTACATACTCGTAGAAAAGGCGCTCCAAAAAAGCTTTAAGAGGAAATAATAAATTTAAACAAAACAAGTTCAGGAATTTCGGTGCTTGGGCAGCATGTTATCGACAAATGATACAATACAGATATTGAGAAGCTTGTTGCTGCGGGTAACGAGGTTAATGGTACACTTAGTACTGTTTTTGCCAACAAATCAGTTGCAAAATTTTCATAAATAATTATGCATAGTGGTGTGCGTGCCAACCTTGATTAATGGAAAAGATGCCTGAACAAATGTGTACCTAGCGTAGAATATCTGGTATTACAAAGTTTGATAGAGGAAGAAATGATAAGATAAAGGATTACTGTTTCTTAGAAATGGATTTTAAAAGAATTAAGAAAGGAATTCCGAGATGGTTTCGCCACATTTAGAGAATAAGTTGCAAAAGACTTACAAATAAAGGCCTATATATGTCAGAAATCAATAGTGTGGGGAAGTGGTAGACCAAGCAAATAGCGGAAAAAGGTAGAGAAAATTTGACTGAGGAAAATTTAAAAAGTATGAGAAACAGGAGAGCATGTGTGACGAGATGTATGTATGTAAATGAAACGAGAGCCGCTTGCATGGATAGAAAGATGTGGAGATATATCATATCTGTCTACACCAAAAGGGACACGGCGTGTTGGTATGTATGTATGTATATATTCTAAAGAAAGATTCATGACGTGATGTTAGTAACAAGATTTTCCCGCGAAACGTATTTATTGAGGTGAATAACAAATACTCGAATTTTCAAGGCATTTCAGATTTTTCATGTTTTCAACGAAATTATAAATAATTGTAAAATATGTTTATAGTCTGTAATTTAAGTTTAGTAATTCAAGATTTACACGATGCTAAGAATGCATGAATTTATTTTAATGAAATCACACGGAAATTAAAAACGGACACAATGGATTAACGTGTATGTAGAGGTAATGAAATTATTTCATTAGTTTTAATAGTTAAGCAGTTTATTAATGGATTATTAAATTGAAATGTATTATACATTTTGTGGAATTTACTGTAGAAAAACATTGGAAACAAAATTTTATAATTAATGAAATATTGTTAACGGTTATTATAGCGAAATTCTGCAATAAAATATTTCAAATCTATTTATTTATTTGACACTATTATAAAATACACAAATGACATGTTTTTTTTCCAAACGGCAATCTCTTACAAACGACCAGACAACAGTTACGCAAAAAAGTGCCAATTGCTAGGTGAAAGGGTGTAACCTTATTTTGAAAAGAAAGAATGCTTAAATATACATACTTAGAACATTAAAAAACAGGATGACAAAACATTTGCTAATGTTACCCAAGATTGGGGAACTGAGAAAAAAGAGGTAAAAGGACAAAAATAGTAGTTATGAAGAAACACATTTCTTCATTGAAGAAAGATGTAATATTTTTTAAGTCAATGTTTGAAGCAGGCCCACAAAAGTGAGAGCCTTATGGCAACCGATAACTGGTTCCAGTCTGAAGACATGGACAGTTCAAGACGATGTGAAGAATGAGGAGTGCCAAAAGGCACAATCTACGTGTGTATGAATCGAAAAAAAATCGACTAATGCAAGTAATTAGACGCAAAGTTTCCGGCGAGTTTTCCGAAGTAATCTGAAAGCCTTGCTAATTTTTGTAATGGAAAGATAAAACAAGGTTAATATTGTAAATTTTTCAACAAAACGAAAAAACTTTTCTTTCCGACGAAAACTTTTAGCCTAAGATTTAGTGCGAAATTTCAGCGATTTAAATATTAAACAAAAGAGCTTTTCGAGAGCTTTTGATTCGCGGGTTACGCTACAGCTATGGGGTGAAATAAATTTTAATCAAACAACTTTTGAATTAGACCACGAGCAAACAAGCAAGGATCGTTAAAACAAGACAAACGGCCCATGTTTATGGAAATAACGATTTATTGTACAGTAATTTTACTCTTAGCAAAATCGAATTAGAACACACCTATACTAAAGATATTCGTTTTGATAAGCGACTACTAATGATTTAAAAATATGTGATTCACTTCATACTATGCAAGCGATCATAACATTATTTTATGTATCACTGCTTAGTGACCGAAGTCACTCCTTGATTGTAGCGTGTATTGTAGATGAAAGATATTAATTTTGATACAGATCTACTTATTTTAAAATACGTGCTTCACTTTATGCGATTCAATCGAACATAATATTACTTATGTTTACGTACTGCTGCTCAGTGGCCAAAGTTTTCCTTGACTACGTCTCTGAAATGATCAGATATCTCAAACGATATAACAAAAAACAGCAAACAAACTCCGAAGAGTTCCTTTATATTTACATAGAGAAAAAGGTTGTATTTAGTAAACAAACGCTGGTTGATTGCTTTTAAGCAATAAATCCGTCAGATCTATGAACTAAAACCCAACGTGGTCTAGTTGGTAAGGCGCCTGTCTTCTGTCTGTCTATTCGTTTCTCGTTGATACCCGTTTTTTTTTCTAAATAAACCATTCTGGTTGTTACTTCAGGCCTCCTTTTCATCTTTCTGGTTGGTTATAAGAGATTACCACAAGGCAAAAACCTTTCAGGTCGTGCTGTGTACAACGAAAGAACAATACAAAATTAATGTTTTAAATAAATTATAAGTAACGATTTGGAGTAAATGGATTTAGGTATCTCGTCGTCGTCGTTTTGCTTGGCCTCGTAGTCGAGGATCCCCTCACCATTCCAACGTTAATTTAGTTGGAAAGCGAAGCTGTGCCGTGGATTTGTTTTCTATCTCTTTTCCAGTTTCTCAATGAGTAAGCCGTTGCACACCAGCAAACTCATCAGCCACACCGTTGAACTGGATCCGATGGCACACCTGAAGTGAGACGATCGGAGCACACTGACATGTTTATTTTTACTCTTTTTTTTAAAGAAAATCTATGACCGAAGTCATAGGTATCCTTATACCCCTGAATACTAGGCGGTAAAATGCATGTGTCATTCGATAGGAGTAGCACAACGCGGGCTTCGAACCGGTGACATTCCGCATGGAAGTCCAGTGCGTTACCCCGCGGCCATGCACCTCATTTAGGTATGTACTCGTACATTAATAATCTTATCATAAGTATGTTTGCTTTGCATTCTGATTTTAACGGGTCGTTTCCGAGTCTTTCTTTTACCGTTTTTCATCTGATTTTATTTGGTCGTGGCCCTCGGTAGCTGCTAACAAAATTAGAAATGTTCGTAGAAAATCTGTCTAAACTAAAAATTTACTTGACAAGTAATTATATTTTTAATTCCAATATATTTTGAAGGTTGAATTCTGTTGTACACAGCATCATCTGGAAGTCGCATTGGCACGTGGTATTTTTTCTAACCAAACTGAAAGATCTAAAATAAGACATGAGACCCTTTTTTACGGATTCACCGTTAATCAAACCTGAATGTTTCAGGTTGAAACCCCAGGGTCGGAAAACAAACAATTCACTTGAACTAAATCACGAATTATTATAACATTATACATTTTCAAAGTTTCATAACGTCTGAAACGTAGAATACAATAAAACAGCTTAGCAATCAAATAAATTTTCAGGATAACTGATGGCGAGTCAGCTAGCTCCTCAAAAAAAATTAAGATTAAATACAGCAATTTCGCGCCATAAAGAAGTTGGAGATTAAATACACCTTCATTAAAAGCGGTTCTTTTCCTAACTTAAACTCCAACACTGTAACGGCAAGTCGTCACTAAATAAAGAATTAAAATGTTCAACAGTTTAACCAATGGGCAAGAAATTTTATAGAGTTTATCTTTTAGTTTTATATTATTTTCCCTTCATTTAACGAGTAGAATAATTATGAGCAACTTTATAAAAACTTTATATTACATTTTACTGTCATCGTCATTAGCAAAAATGACAATAGAAAATATTGCGTTGGTGCCGCCTTTGACTTGTGGAAGTGAAACTTGCTAACACAGTGGAGATGCGTGCACGAAAATAAAAAATGTAAGTGTCAATATTGGACAGAAGGTTTTTTAAGGTTTCCAGTTTACGGTATATTTCTCCGATAAGATGGTTGATCATAAAGGAATGTTGCTCCAAACATTAGGATATACAAGCGAAACTTGTGAAAAAAGTTATAAAAGTAAGATACATGTGATAAGAATGAGAATATAGGTAATCATTCTGGTTGGTTGGAGAAAATGTCACATGGTAATCAATCTGATAGGTTTTATCATATTCAACGGAAGTTTGATACGGTACAGTGTACTCGTATATATTATTTATGTAAACTCAAATTGTATGACATTTATATAATTTTCAAAATAAATAAGATGCACTATTCGTGCATACTTTTATACATATCATCACACCGTTTCCCTTCTGGGGTAGGCGTAGACGACATACTTTTCGATCATGATACACATCTTTCACATCCTCTACAAGTATACAAATCCTTCGATTTCTAAGACTATAATATTCGTAACTTGTATACTTGATGAACATGGTGTTCGTAAATTTGATGAAAAAATAGCATTTTTTACAGCCCTAGGACTATTCTTGCATGTTTTGTCGGAAATTAGTGTCAAAACTAAAATAGTCCGAATTCGAGTGCTTTAATGCTGTTATTATGAAGAACCGTTATTTAAGATTTACCAAATATTTTAAGTGATATTTTTTAATCCAAATAGTCAACAGTTTCACATGCATATGATTCAACAGTTCCAAAATATGAATTAAAAAAATAACTTACAAATAACGTTTCGCTTCATGCATTACTAATCTAAATTCTCTCATCTGCTTTTTCTTGTTTGGTAAAAATAAAAACAAACATAAAACGTGATTAAAGAATACACACCTTATTGTATTATATTACACTTTGGTTGTATACAATACAACCTGTCGGGTTAAATGCCTTATGGTAATATCTGCAGTCTAACCAGAAAGGTGTTAAAGAAACAAAAAGTAAAATCCGAACTGAAACTTTTTTAATAATGGGTACCAACGAGAGTCAAACAATAACCCCCGGGTAGAATGGCAGGTGCCTTATCAACTAGGCCACGGAGGTTAGATTAAGAAACAATAAGCCTCTTGGTCGTCTTATATAAGCGGGAATTTTATATACATAAAAGTCGATGAACAGAAATATATAGAAACCAAAAAGATAAGTCAAATCCTAAGGAGCGATATAGGCATTGAAAAGGAATTTCGGGTCATTTTATCCAAGAACGATATTAGGAAGAAAATTAATGTGGTCCAAGATAGCGACCCTAACAGAAAAGTATTTCAGTAGTAGACGACGCAAACGTTATCAGAGCAAATATAAGACTTCAAAAGTGGTCTTCTTAACCCTAATCAGGGTTTGTCAACAATTCGATAGAGATTGCATAATTATTTATTAGTTGATCGAGACCAAGAACAAAAATCCTTTCTGGATGATAGTGACCTGTGGAATAATGATTATCAGTTGAAATTAACATAAAAAATAACAAGGGCAGAAAAAAATATATTTCTAGTGGATAAATATACTACACATGTTTTTACAAACACAATGTTTACAATTCTAACATACTCGTGAGTCGATCTTCACGACAGAAATAAGTATGTTAGCTCGCTTTTTAATATTAAAAAATATAGGAAAGAACTAGATTTATCTGAAAATTAACATACTAGACGAACATTGCATACATTCGGGTGCTAAAACTGTTATTTTATATACCAAAATATTAAAACCAAGTTACCAGTCCATTGATAGCTATTATATTTGATTGATTTCAAAGGTGAAATCAATCGATAATAAATGTTGGTATGGCTAAAGATGACAAAGATGACAGATAAAATAAGTTAACACATAAAAAATAGCGGTATCTGGTAATAAATGTCACTGCATGAATACTTTTAGTTATGGTATATCTACTATAGACCATTATAATTGTAAATTTAAAAAGAATAGTCTGGGGCCAGCTCTTTGAGTATATAGTTACTTAATATTAAAAAAAACTCAAAAAATACTTATATTTAAAAGTGAATTTCGTAAAAAAATAATGAGTGTCCGCTTGAATTTTGTTGCCTACCTCTGAAAAAAATCAATAAGTCAGATACGGTAAGGTACAGATGATATTAAGTTCTATTTCATTCTGCTGACTAGTGTTATAAAATATATATTTCGTTCTGATTTCCTAATAAGTTTAGGCCCGAAATTAATATAATTTTTTTATCTTTTCAAAGGCACTTTCATAACCATGAAAAAAAAACAAAAATGTCAATCTAAGAAGGCTCCGGACGTGGAGTAATGCCAGTAGACAAAGGTACTAACATATAATTAACAGTTTCTTCCGCTTCAAAGACGTGTCTTCAAAATAAATATTTATTTGATATTGTAGAAAGTAACGAGCCAATATGAGCTATTTCTTCTGCGTCATATAATGTGATGGTTTCTCAAAATATTTTTCTTCGTTTAATTTGTATCGGTTGAGAAACCAACTAGTCGCAAATAACAATAAGCGTGATACATACAAATTGGGTGATCCTTAAAGTAATTTCGCATTTTTAAATTTAGAGGCAACTTTATTCTGTCAAATATACACAGTTTTGTTTCCCCTAGCTCATGCCAACTTTCGGGGAACTTTAAAATTCCATGCTCATAGAAATTTGCATATTTCTAGACGAAGAACTGTGTACTATCTACGGACATAACCTTTGCCTTGTTCATATCCATAATCTTGTCATACACACTGTTCAGTTTCTCAAACTCCTTAACTTTACAGCTATATTATATTTTGGTGACTCCAAAATCTTTAAAGGTCTTCTAGTATTGAAGTATGAATAAATATTTTTTAATTTATCATATGTGTATCTGTCGGTGCCACAGATATCCTTTTCACACTCCAGTGTGGCGCCAGCAGAGGAGGAGTAAGGGGACACCAATTTCATCAAAGTATGACTTAATCTTATTTTCTTACGAGTGTACGATCGCACTGTATGGGAAGCTTATTCGTTCCTGGAGACAGTGTGGGTGGATGAGAGACAAAAGACTCATTCCTTTTTCTCAGTTCATTTTCTCTTCTCGTACACACACATTTGTTTTGAAAGTCTTCAATATGGCTAAAGAATCTCAAGATTCCTCTTTTAATTTTATTTAAAACATTCATCTCTGACAAACAGTTATATTTTATTCAATCACTTTTCTAGCTCTATCATACATTATTGTACCAAATATAATTCGCAAGGCACGCATTACGGGTGTGAGTAGTGTATGGTATATAACAAAATATTTATTTGATTTGTTTCTTTGTTACGCATTGAAATCGACAATGCAGATTTTCTAGACGGAAACGATTGACCTAAATCATTTAATCAGGGCGTTCATGACCCACTGTGAATAATGACAGTGAAATATGGACATTGAAACACAGATAACAAAAGTATGGGTAATTGAGTCTGAGAACTTTTAGCGAGATTGATGTTATCTTTATTTCAAATAGAATTACTATGTAGTAAACATATTGTAGTTTTTTCAAAATTATCAAAATAATTATGTAGTAAATTAGAACGAGACATGTTATAAAATTGTATTGTATTATACAATACTGTCATTGTATACAGTACAAGTTGTCTGATTAATCGACATATTAATGTAACTTCTTCCAACCAACCAGAAAAACGTTCAAGATACCTAAATAGAAAAGCGGACTGGAAACCTTTTTAAAGTACTCGTAAGTTCCAAGTTCCGACGGGAATCAAACCCGTAACCCGCGGCTAGGAAGACAGATGCCTTAACGACTGGGCAAGGGATGTCGTTATTTATCATCTTAGCATATTATTCACTAGAAACAATTATGTTGTAAAAACTGCTTACATAAAATGTTAGAAAGATTTTGTTTTAAGTAGCTTAAGCGAAGGATTTATAAGGCATTCAAAATTAATAATTAACTATATTTTTTTTCTAAAGACATGTCCGTGAGACATGAAGGCATAGCCTATCTTCTAAGAACACCCACTTGGTCTTGTAAGACGGCGATTAACGTAAGTTAACTATAATCAATAATAATAATCAATTTTTTTTAATCGCAAAAACAAAACAATACAAAAATGAAATGTACATTAATATAGGGTTCACATAATTCACAAGAAAACAATTTAAATCAGATGCTATTAAAAAGTCTCAAAAGGGCTCATCTTGTACCCCCCTCCTCGATCAGGTATCCCCCTGTAAAAAGAAGAAACCCGGGGGCATAGATATTTCTCAGCCCAGACCTTCACATTATACAAGGAAAACAGAAAGAAAAAACCATTCGCATATTAAAACAAAAAAATACCCACAAAATATTTTTTACACCACTCATCAGGCGATTGTTATAAAATGTATAAATATAAAAAAAAATGTTAACCCTTTTTACGTAGTGAAATGTCCAAAAGAAATTATATCTTAATTAAAAACACTTAATCCAGGTATAAGTTAGGCGAGGGGCGTTAGAGAATTCACCATTAGATGGAATGTGAAATACGGAAATTGGAAAACCCGAACACGGGCCCATTCTTATAATAATAGAGAAGTCGCAGCTGCAATACTGGTGCATATCATAAAAAATGCCAGAAAAATTATTTCAAGTAAAATTTACAAGGTCAGCTCTGAAGGAAGAAGACCAGCAGGTCGTCGAAGCTTAAAAAGGTTTAACTCTCACACCTTTTTCAGGGAAAATTGTTATTTGACATTTGACGTGAGAAGAAAAGTTGAACATTACAGTTCCTATGAAGCTTGACAATTTATGTTTTCTTTAACCGTTAACACGATTCAGTTCGCGAAAATTCGCTACAAGTTAATCTAACATGTTCAGAGAAAATGTTAGTTCAGAAGTTTCCAAAGTTTTGTGCTTCATAAATTAATACTATGTTAACTTGATAGTTTGCCTTTAGATAATGTATTCAGAAAGCTAATTAAAATATTATACAGTAATCAAGATAAGTAATCAAGAATTTTTGTGGATACAATAAATTAGTTGGGCATTGAATTTTATAAAAACCTCGCCGGTATATAAATGATAAAATTCAACAACACAAAAAAACACAACAAATAACCATTGAATTGTAATGAACATTTTGGAATTTTATATGTACAAGAGACAAACCACATTTCTCGTAGTTTGATACATTTCCCTCTATGGGTTCGCACCAGTTCGGGTGAAATTATCAGCCTCGCGCCGAACCAGCGGATAAAATTATCAGCCTCGCGCCGAACCAGTGGATAAAATTATCAGCCTCGCGCCGAACCAGTGGATAAAATTATCAGCCTCGCGCCGAACGATTTAATATTCATCATTCAAACTGTATTGCCAAATAAAATGTTAATTAATAATATATTGTGCACACTAGGTTTTTATATAGGGTGTCCCGTAAATAGCGAATTTATGGCGATGATAAATTGGGTCAAGACCTACCAGAATATAAAATTTTGACCTCAGTAAAAACCTAAACCGTTTTTAAATTAGTCGGACTTTTGTAAAATTTCGTAAAATCCCTACCTTGCATCAGATTTTTTGCTGCGTTATGTACAAATTACCATTTTTGTAATTTTTTTTTAATGTGAAATACCTTTGAATAGTAGCCTTATCTATCGCATACAAAATGATTTCCAAAATTATTAGGAGTGTACAAAAAAATTACTTGAAAAAATATAAAAAATCCTAATTATAATTTTTACGCTAAACTTTGGCCTTCTGTGGTAAAAAAAAATGTACTGGGCCTTTCCAGAATACTACTTTAAAAAGTTGCTCTTTTAATGGTGATTTCAGAATGGTGCAACACTACTAGATTTTTTTACGGAAAACGAAATAACACTATTTTTTATTCAAAAGGGGCTGATTCTGACCAAAGTTCAAGTGATAAATGCAAAATCTACTTCATTTCGTTTCTGTCACATATGTTATTAACTGTTGTTTTTCATATTAGCAATATCTAATTATAGCGCAAGATTCCACTACTTACCACCGACCGGTTCAAACCGAACAAAAGGTGAGATAGAGATAGTAAATGGCGTCCATTTCCTATCTCGCTCTTTTTCGTGTCAAAACTTGTAAGCCTTGACTTGAGCAGTACGATACCTGACGATGTGGGCGTCGCATCTCCTTTCTCGCAAGTTATTGTTTTCATACCCACTGTTTTTTGCTTTGGACCCGGACTTTGTTTTGCCTATCGATTTGGACTTTTGTGAACTTAATATTTTGTTTTATCTTTCTTAATATATAAATCCGTAACTATGACAAAACCTATTCTTATGAACTTAAATTCAATTGATTTATATAGTTTGATGACGATGAGTCGATACTATTTTTCGATAAAAAAAAATTACATTTTCACGACGTTAAAATATAGTCTTTACCACTTACCACTCCTTTGTTTTTTTTTCTTTGGATATTTTTACGTAGTTTGCATCAATGTGTTGGTATATACGAGGCGTATCCAGAAAGTAAGTGTACTAAGGCTCTCACGACCGGATGGATTTTATTTTCGACATGTTGGCTACACTTCCGTGTAGCCTGACCCTTCCCCTCCGCAACGAGACCGGTTCGAGGTCAGTACGTTAAGAAGTGTCGACGCGAACACACGTTTCGTGAAAAATGTCAACCCAATCTCCCGCCAAGTGCGAAATTTTGTAAAAAGGCAAGAGTTTTTGAGGCGCTGCAAACTCCATGGAGATGAATTTCTCCGCTCCATCGTTACTGGAGATGAATCTTGGGCTGCACACTACACGTCTGAAACCAAAAAGCAGTCTCAACAGTGGCGTCACACCTCTTCACCCTCCGCCAAAAAGTTCAAAACCACAATTTCAGCCAAGAAAATCATGGCATCCGTGTTTTTGGACTGTCAAGGCATAATTTTAATTGAATATATGCCTCAAGGGGAGACCATCAACTCGGCCAGATACTGTGAGACCCTAAAAAAATTGCCGAGGGCGATTCAGAACAAGAGGAGAGGCATCCTGACAAAGAGAGTCTGCCTGCTGCATGACAATGCCAGACCACACACGGCCAACGCCACGAAGGAACTGCTCGCCTCGTTTAAATGGGATGTCCTGAACCACCCCGCGCATTCCCCTGACCTAGCACCTTCAGATTACTATCTCTTTACCTCCCTGAAGCTGTACATGGGTGGAAAAAGGTTTTCAACCGATGAGGAGCTAAAGGAGGAGGTGGAGAAGTGGACGGAGGGGTTGGCGGGAAACTACTTCGAGGAAGGCATCAAAAAGTTGATACCCCGCTTCACCACCTGCATTGAGAGGAATGGCGACTATGTCGAAAAATAGCTTACATATGTACTACGGTAACCACGTAATTTTTTTGTTTAAATAAAAAAAATTGTAACCTACAAAAATTCAGTACACTTACTTTCTGGATATGCCTCGTACTTACAAAAATGTCGATGAAAAGAAATAATTTAGAACTAAGGAAAAAATAGTAAGGTAGTAAAAAAAAATTAAATTGTGCTAGCGAACCGGTTTATATTTTTGGGACACCACTGTATTTTAACAAACATGAGAATAGTTTGTTCAGGCATGCTTGAACTTTTTAAGACTAAATTTGACCATGAAAAAGACATGTAATCGGCCGGATATTCTTGATCGATACTTAAAAAGATTACTGAGCGTTTGGCTCGTTTTTGCGTGTATTTTTCAAACGAGTTCAAGGTAGATTTACTGGTTTTCTTAAATCACTAATCCATAGGTGTTCTATTTTAAGGATATATTTAAAAGAAATATTTCTGCAAACATTCTTCAATAACCTGTCCAACAACATCTATGATATTAAAACAGGTTTTCAATAGCCACTTAGACAGCAACGGTCTGCAGTGTGTCAATATTAAAATTTCAGAATAATACACTATCACAGCCTATAAAAACCAAACGGTTGTGTAACGAAACACCTATAAAAGATCACATTATTGGAAGAAAAATAAACGCATTAGAAAAAAATATTTTGATATATATCAGTTTGATATTCACCATCATAAAAATGATGTAAATTGTATAATTTAATAAATCAATCATATTTTTCTAATAGCAAATTTATTTACTATGCGATCGACCAATCAAATTAAAGCTGTCTATATAGTGGTACTTGATTGTTTGTAACCTCAACTCTTTAGCCAATCAAAAATGGTGGGTTCACACAAAAATTCATTAGGGCTTGTCATATTCTAGAATAATATTTACGTTTCCGGATCCCGAGACAAGAACTTTCGATATTAAATAGATAATAATATTCAGTGACAAAAGATAAACGAAACAGAGTATCGACTAGAAAATACGAGTATATTAATTTTATGGCCACTGAGTGTTTAAGTTTTCCGTCATCAATAGACCGCGTTCCTACGTGAGGGTTGTTAGTGCGCTTACAAAGCTCTCCATCTCTCTTAAAAAACTTAAGATCACTCACAATCGCGCTGTGAGATTTGACCCATACCAAAATTGTTGTACGGAAAAAATTATGGCGAATACTTTTTTTGGCATCCAATGTTAAAGACTATAATCCGTCATAAAAATGATGTAAGAATGATTGGTGTCGAAGCATTAGAAAGATAATAGTATCATCATCACCTGTTGGTGTGATGACACGCCATGTCCCTATTAGAGTAGGCAGAAGGATAGATCTTCAATTCATATATCTTGTCATAGGTCTTTCACTTCTGATACATTAACACACCTCGTCGTTCATGTTCTCCTATTATAAAAGCTTTTCACCCTTTCAGAATTGGATTAATTTGGTTGTGCCTCGTTTATCTAGGTCTTGCCAAACTTCTCGTACATTATACGAGTATATAGATTATTATTGTAAATCTAACGTCATTAATTTTTTCTACATGTCAGAACCATCTAAATGCTCCTTTTTTCATCTTAAGTACTGAATATTTTTTCAATCCGCATTCTGCCCTGTTTTTTTTTTATTTTGTCACACATTTTTTTACCACACATTCTATGCGACGATTGCATTTATCTTACTTTCATTACTTTTCTTCCACCAAAAAGATAATACTTCCCATTATGTAAAACAAAACAGATTTTAAAAGGTCACATTTAAATTTAGTATTACGTTTGTTTGTGTAAGTATAAGATGTTTAAAGGGAACATAAAGTGACAAAGCCTGTTTTACTATATTAAAGCATTTTCTAACTGTGCTCAAAACTTTGTTTTCTAAGCTTAGATACTAAAACTATTTTACAAATTATGGATTAAAACTAAATAACAACAAAGATAAAAGGTCCTAACCGTCCTTACGTGTTGGAAGTTTCAGAACGATAGATATTTAGAAACTCAGGATAAAATCATTATTATTTATAACTGTAACACTATTATTGTATGTAATTTTACATAATTAAATATATTATTATTGTAATATCCTTATTTGAATGCATGAAACATTTGACTAAGAACAAAGTTAACGGAAAATAAGTTTTAAAACAAATTATTGGAATATTAGGACTTAGGCTGTGAGAGCAAGCGAGAGATATATAATACATGAATTTTTGTAATGTGGTGCTGGAGAAGGATATTACGAGTCACATGGACAGGAAGGCTCCATTATTGACAAACTGAGAATCACCGACAGATTGTCGACAGTATGCATTAGACAAGTCCTCCGATTCTTTGGGCACATTGCTTGTGGCCAAGGAGACAGTTTGGAGAGGTTTGTGGTTACTGGAGGCGTGGAAATACGACACACAAGAGGAAGAATCCTAATGCGTTGGACTGACCAAGTGAGACACAACTGGACTACCCTTAACGACCGCCCTTCAAGCCGCGGATTGCAGGGATGGATGAAGAAGACTCGTCGAAGGCTAACTTTTTTAATGGACATTATTTACTTCAAATATACACCAGGTTTTTTTATAGATCTTGAAAGACATTATATGCCTTCGACGAGTCTTTCGATTATTTGGGTAGATTGACCGTGGCCAAGGAGACAGTTTGGAGAGGTTTGTGGTCACTGGAGGCGTGGAAATACGACGCACAAGATGAAGTATCCCGATGCGTTGGACTGATTAAGTGAGAGACGCAACTGGACTACCCTTAACGACTGCCCTTCAAGCCGCGGATTGCAAGGATGTATAAAGAGGACTCGTCGGAGGCTATCATAGGAGTCACGATGTTCAGACATGAGCTGCACGACAGGATGATGATTGGAATATATTTCGATACAACAGCTATTTCAGCAATATTAGCTTAACAGAGCGTACATCCCAAAGTAAAGGCTTAATACGACAATATTTCTAAGTACATGACCCAAATAGGACACCTTTCGGATTTTTATATTAGTCAGCAACTATCTATCAACTTTGGCTCTTTGAAGAACCCTTGTGTTGCTGACCATATCCGTTCAGAGTATCCGTAGCATTCTCTGGTATATCCACATTTCGAATGCTTCTAGTCGGTTCATACTACCAACTTTGAGGGTCCATGATTCCACTCTATATAATAGCACTGACCAAATGTACCATTTGAATAACCGTTGTCGAAGTTTCAAGTTTAGATTATCATCGCAGAATACGCTTCTCATTTTATTAAAAACCGCACGAGATGTTTCAATTCTGCACTTGACTTCGATTTCTGGGTCGAGGTCTTCCACTAGGATACTTCCGAGGTATTTAATTTTTTTCACTCTCTCTATATCAGCACCGTTCAATGTAAGACGTGATCCTGCGTGATTCTGCCGGCCAAACACCATGAACTTAATTTTACTGGCGTTTATGTTCAGCCCCAGCCCCACACCGGCTTCATTGATTATAACATGGACCAAGAATGACACGTCGCTAAAAGAGATGTATTATCTTCCTGGATGTCAAGACAGCTTTTCCTTAATCTACAGAATGGACACAATGGTGCGTCTTGCCGTTCATGAGATGCGAAGCGCGAACATCACACCTCGCAAACATCAAGCATATATCTTTCCTTTGCGGCAATAATACTTTCGATTTGTGGGCGGTTCTTTTTGAATAGACCTAAGTTATAGACATTTTCAATAATTAGGAAAATGTTTTTTTAACAAAGAATATAAATTATGACCACGCGTTAGCGTTTCTGCATCAAATCAGAGAACGAAAGAACCTTCACGTTCCGTCGATATTATATTCCGTGCTTAACAGTCCCAATTATCTTAATATATTTGCGAAAATTTTCACTTTCTTTCAGAACACGTACGTTCTCTACGATCAGTCGATGAAAGAAAGACTCATTTGCAAATCAACACACCTAACCTCATTTTACACATCTTCAAAATGTCATTCACTTGATCGAACTATGCTTTCCTTGTTCTTCCTCTACCACACTTTCTACTCACATTTGCACTTTATTTTTTTCAGTTTTCATTCATTCGTTCTACATGCCCAAACCATCTCCAAATTCTTTTTTTTATCTTATTTAACACATCAACCTTAAGTTAATCTTTAAATACCTTGAATCATATCAAGTTGGAAAAATATCATTGTATCTTATAAATGAAAAACTAATTTATTTCTTGATATTTTTATATCAGTTTCAACCGAGGAGAATATATTTATGCATTTTTCGTAAGAAAGGCGACCTTAGCAAACTTAAAGGACATTTCTCAAAATAGTTTAGCCGCGTTAAAAATTCAAGATGTATCACTTAGCTTTCAATACAAAATAAACTGTGTCTCGTGTCGTGCGTCACATAATATTAAATATATCAACGTCAATGTATCCAGGCGAAGGTAAACGGAGAAAAATCTTCTAGTGGCGCCTCGGGGCCAAACGTCAAAAAACAAAAACCAAAACCTCGCTTTGTAAAATACACGTCCCTGAAAAGCTGTCTCTTAATATAAATTCCATCTACGTAGTGAATTACTTTTCTATATACTCGCAAAACACACACAAAGCATGTACAATGAGTTGTACCGAGAAAGAAGAAACAACATAAATGAAGAAAACAGAATGAAATCTAAAATACGTGCAAAAGAGAAAAAATACAAATACTTGGGACGAAAACCAACAATATCACCAACATCACGCCATTTCTGTATTGGGGTAAGTAGAGAGAACAGATTTCTGTTTCATTTTATCTTGGTATACATTTTTCGCTTCTGCCACATACTATACACCTCGGAAAGCATGTCTTATTATAAAAGCTTTTTAGTCTTCCCTCGTTTAAAATATGATTAATTTGGTCATGCTACGTTTTTCAAGATCTTCCCTGATTTATTGTCTTGTCTAAAATACAAGAATAGATTTTTTTTTATGTATTTCATTCTTCGTTATTTTTATATGGTCGATTCATGTCAATGGTCCTCCCTACATCTTAAACATTGTATTTTCTTTAATATTTATTGATACATATTTAATAGTTAATTTGATACATATCATATAACACAAATAAAACTATTGTACTATACTCGTACTGTTAAGCATAAGTCAATATCTCTAATTGATTACAAACAGTTATGATTTTTTTCAAAAATGTATGCATTTGCGTAGCAAAGTTCGTAGAAAGTTTGAGTTCCTACCCGAGAGTTTTGGGATCGATTCCCGATGGAAACCAAGAAAAAGGGTATCAGTCGATTGTTTTAACATGATAGCCTCATAACATATTTCTGGTTGTTTGTACGAAATTTCCAAAAGGCAATATATTTGCTAAGTTGTACACAACGGAAATGTTATACTCGTATTTGAAGATACAATAAAAAATTAGTGTATGATAATATCGTATTATGGACCATCGCGAATAACATTAAACAATTTTCGGGAACTTTTTTACACAAATAAATTATTGATTGGAACATACTCGTATATTATAAAATTAAAATTGGTATTAATTATACATATTTTCAATCAAAACTGTATTTCTACTCATAAATAAAAAAATCTGGGATTTCATTTCATTGTATAAATATATTAGACAATATATCCCTGTGTAACGGAACTTTTATCAAACGTCGTACAGTTTTACTAGAAAGTACATAAAAATTTGCAAATAAAAATAAAGTATGTTTGCAAAAGCTGAATTCCGATCGCGCGGAACTGTAATATTCCCTCTCTCACGATAAACAAAATATATTGACAAAAGCAAAAAAAAGACAGCATACGAGTACGTGGTACAAACGAATGCGCACTCGAGTGGGTTTGAGACGTGTTTAGAAATTCGCCGTCAACCGTAAAGGGGAGGGTAAACAAAACGTAGGAAACCCGTTTGTTGCAATTGGAGCAAATATAATTTGCATATTGACTGACGAAATGTCAGTTGTTGGTAGCTGACGTAACGCCTACTCACAAAAGAAGACGAGAACGACGTCAAATAAAATTCTCAATCTCGAAGTTATTTACTTGAACCAAATCAAATAATCCGTTCGTGAATATATATTTTTTTACTATAAAATAAAGGGGGCGGCCAACGGTAGGAAGCGAGTCTCTTCGTCGTCGTCGTTACTGGGCGTTGTAGTCGAGGATCTCCTCGCCATTCCAACGTCGTTCCCAAGCTGCTCCTTCACGTGATATTTTGTGAGAGATCTGCCCGATCCTAGACGCGCATTGCCTCCCGCGGATGTCAGATATGTGGATCCTGCTGAGCCACCTGGTCACACTGATACATGTTCGCAGCACATTAACTTTTTCTCATTTTTTTCATCAGTCAGAACAGAAGCTCTGCACTTTTCGCGATCTTGATCCATCTTCTCCCTGTATTCAGACGCTTGTGGCAGAATATCCTTATAGCAATCTCTTTCTCCACCGATCCATCGCTTGTTTATTAGATCCCCGTATTGGATGCGTTTTGGAAGTATGTGATCGTTCTAAGACTCCCAAAACGATCCTTTTTGTAGACCGCAGACACTTGAAAAATGATAATTAGAAGAAAAAAACAGTAATTGTGTAATCAGCAAGTGATAATTCTTAAAATCGCATACTTTCATTCGTATACATGTCCGAAAATCATAATAAGAAGAACGAAAAAAAGGCATGCATTAATTTATAATCAGAAGGAGAAATAAAACGTAACCCCACACATAACAAGTAGTTTGCAATGTTGTCAAAATTTTGAAGAATAAATATCATAGAAATTGATTTCAAACATTTTCCCAACCTATGATAAGAAAGTCTAATATGCTCAGAAAAATGAAATAAACAATATTGTTAGACGATATCTCATAAATATCATGTCTAAAAAATATTAAAATCACTATATATATAACGGCACAATCACTAACCGAAATAGGTCAATGTGACGCGAAAATTGTCCAATATGTTTTTATTAAAAAAAAATTGTGGTAAATCTTAACTTCTTTAATTTTTCTAAACTATTTCTTGTAAATATTAAGTTTGGCGACCCCTAATCTAATATGTAAACAAAACTTTCCTGCATCGCTACGTGGACAATGTGCTAGACGGCATAAAGAAACTAGGGGGAAAGAGAAGACAAGAGACATGATCGTCCGAGGTGGTAAGGTATCGTTCTTAGGGATAAATCTCTGCGAGAATTGTACGGCCATAAAAAGTAAGTAAAATATTATATTTATCATTTCGACTTGACTGAGCCTTAATGGTTAAAACAGAAAACAAATGTAGTAATTATGTTATTGACGAATTTAAATTGAACTCATATTAAAAGTACTTGCATATATTGTTATTAAACTTCTAATGTATTCATAACCTCTACGACTATATATTACGAAAATAAATTAAACCTAATTATAAAAATATTGCTTACATACACATATATGGATGGTATAAACCAATAACGTAGAAGAAAACATCAATCAATTAGTATTTTTCAGCTTACAGTTTGGAATTTATTTTGAGAATTTTTCTTTTGGGTTTAAAAATTAAGGTATTTTTCACGACAAAATATAAATTATATCAAAATGGAACAAACACAAATAACGGGAAATTTTATATATATATCATTAGACTATGAAAATTTAATAAAAATGTTGACATTATATTTTAATTTAATTATTTTTCTAAGCTTATACTTCGTTTTATTTGTTTAATTATCACTTTGACATATTTGCAAAATAACGAACATCGTTATAAGGAAATAAATTTTCATTTTATTCAAAGCACGTTTTTCACAGAATTCGAATGTTACGTTATTTTTAAAACAATGAGGGTTTCAATATCACTTTCACCTAGAAGTGTCTAACCCGAAAGTGGGACCATAAAACAATGAGGGTTTCAATATCACTTTCACCTAGAAGTGTCTAACCCGAAAGTGGGACCATAAAATTCTTGCAGAGGATTGAAAGAAATTGTAATTACCAAAAACATGTTATATGATCTTACCAACTCCGAGAATTTTACGTTCCTCAAATTTCATTACCATTAATTTTTTGTTTTAATTTTTATTCTTATGATTGTGTGCGGTATATTGTGGGATGAATATTTTTGGTCTTTCTGGAGTGATGATGTGTGAGGAGATGAATTTCGCAAGATGTTTCCAGTTGTAGTTGAGTGTCACTGTTTGTCAGGTTGATGAGAGCGTGCAACGGGGTTTTGTTTTGTGTAATCAAAAATCGGAAAGAAGTATCGATTTATTTTTTCATGCTAAATATCCTCAGTGAGATACAGGCAAAAGCCTAGTTTACTGGGGATCAAAACCTAGATCCATTAAAATTATATGTCCAAATCAAATTACCTGTTGTTTTTTCGCAAATTGTGTATATTTCTTGTCATGTGTAATAATAAATAAATAAATAAAATTAATGAATTCACATAAATTATACAGCTTGATTCGTTTTTGCTAACAATAGAATTCAACAAAAATGGGATTCTAGTGATTTCATCCGAGTACTTTAAATATTGTTTAACCAATACTTAATATTCTACAAACTTGACCCAGAAGATAATTGTTTCATGATATTTATAGTCATACTCCTTCCAAACACCAATATTAATAAATACGAGTATAAACTTATGAAATAAAACCTGATTGATTGGACGATCTTGCTGTAAAGCAATAAATCCACCAGATGCATGAAAGAGTGAAATAAATTCAATAGATTAAATCATCCAAAAACCTCTCTGGCACAGAGACGACACGATTACATGGCACATGGCACCATTCGTCTTTAATACGATCCCGCAGAGCTTAAAGGATTTGAATGAGGCACGATTGTTCAACAAAAAGTTGAGACTTGATGCACAGAGAAGGGATACGATATGACTTCGGAATTCTGACTCTTATTACGCGTAGAGGGTGAGTGGTGAGTAGTGGAGGCGAAGGTTTTGTCTTGGTTTGAGTTGATTATTTTTCTGATTGTTGTTTTTAATGCTCCATGGGGTGTTTTATGTTATTATATTTTGTTTTTAATTCGTTTCGTTTTTTTATTGAAATCCCACTGTGTTCATATTGCATTTTGTAAAAAAGGGTTGAAATGAAATTAGAAAAGACTTCTAATCTGCACTGGATCCATATTTTGAAACTTGAATATTGATGGAAAGATATCCAACTAAACACGGGTGATTGCCTTGTTTGTTAGATCCTGAATACGTAACATCGAATTTTCAATACCATGATTCGAATTATGTTTTACTTATGTATGTATAACTGTATTATGTATAATAAAAAAAATGCGCAGTTATCTACTTTCGCCACTAACCCGACGAAATGTACACGTATATCAGGAACCAATTTCAAGAAGATAAATAGTTTTTCTGTCGTTTTAACTTGATTTTAAGAAATAAATGCTTACTTAAGACAAAGTTCAAAAATATATTAATTTTTACGTTATTCCCACAGAGTAAGATAACAAATTCTAAATGAATAATGTTTAATGTAAGTATACCTTCATAACTAAGAAAATTACAACACATAAAATATTGCTATTTCATGTTAAGATTTTTTTTTGTTAAAATTTAAATACAATATCAATTTATCGAACAAATTATACTTCACGTTTTAAGAACAATGATAAATTATCAATAAAAAACAAAGAAAATATACGGACAGATTATTTTCGTTAATGCACTTTCGAAGAAATTGCTTGTTAGAAGAAAATATTAAATTGGTTAAGTAGAAGATGAAAAAAATAAAATTATTTAAACCTTTTAAACACCAAATAAGATAATTTGGTAACCAAGTTTTCTTTTAATTACACAGCCCATCCCATCAAGAAGATGGTCAAATAGATAACTTCTAAATGCGAGAAAATAAGACAAATTGAATGTACTATATATGTACACATATTTAATTAACAGTCCTCCTTTTTGACGTAATAATAAAGAATTTATTCGTTACACTGGTTGAATAACGCCTCATAAATACGAAAGAGGCTATTACAATTTTGCAAGCTGTCTTTTGAAACGTTACATAAATCTGTGCACCAATAACCTCCAACAACAGCGAATAAGCACACAGCCAATCGACGTCAAAGAACTCGCTCTAAACCGCAAGGCACCGGCAGGCCGTCCGGTTTACCGTGACCTACACATACGTCAGCAGAAAAGTAGTTCACTTTAACAAGAACACTTCCGAGACAGTTGCTACAAGTCTACGAGCAAGGTGAACTAACTAATGCGTACGGCCTATTGCCTGTCTCTTGACTAAACGATTAACTAAGCACTGATAGCAGAGCAGAATACAAGAAGTTAAAGAATCTTCACTGATAAAGGAAAGAGTGAAATGTCTCTGGTGCTCAAAGCATGAAATGGTATAGCACAGTAATACACACCAAAACTATGTGTAGGACGAAGGTATTAGAACGTGAACTACCTTATACATCTGGTTCATATTTTAAATTCGCTTCTAAAAAATCTACATTGGGTCAAGTGTGCAAAGGCTTGATTTCAAATTTTGTCTCGTTATACTCGTATCATATGGCGTGTTCTCACGGTTCAAGTTTAGTTGACCGATAAAAGTTGATCAACTAAAGTTGAATGAAATTTGACGTGAGAACCTTTGTTTTAATAAAGTTGATCAACTTTTTAGTTGATCAACTAAAAGTTGACCCAGTCAAACTTTATCGTTCAAGTGTCGCCATTTGCTTTCAAGTTGAAACTATTCAGTTAATTAAAAATGGCGTCGAAAGCAGTTGTGTGTGAAGTTGTGCAGACAATAACTATTTTGTTAAAAGAAGAACTAAAAACAATTTTATTTAACATGAGCAAAAATCGTAAGAAACGTCGTTTTGAAAATAACATTTATAATTCCAACATTGAGTATTTTAAAGCACTTTATAGAGATGATAATATTTAAAGGTTATGTTTTTGACCGTATTATGTTTATCCCACCTTTAAAAAGCTAACATATTTTAATTATTTATCTAAATATCACATATTTAAAACGTTAAGTTAGGGGGCATGAAATTTGTTATTATACTATTTTTTAGATGTATCTGAGGGCGAGCAGATGTCAGGAATGAACCAACAAGCTGATGATAATCAGGAAAATGAAGGTCAAGAAAACTAAGAAAATGTTAAGACGTCCAGCTACGTGGAAAATTAATCAACGTAAAAGATTACGAAACCAAGAAAGCAAATGTTGTGATAAAAAAAATATTTGAAAACAAAGATTGCAAATGCATAAAAAATGCATTGAAAAAATAAAAGAAGACGAGAGGAAACAAAATTTTAATTCATTTTGGAAATTAGGTGATTATGGTATTCAAAATTCATTTATTTTCGGCCTGGTCCAATCTAAACTAGTACACCGCACCGCACCGCAAACGTCCCGCGGATAACTCACGTTAAGGGAAAACAATTTCATTTTCTTACTTTTTGAAATTGGAAGATAAAGGGTCGAAGTATGCAAAACGTTTTTCTTAAATACGTTTCAAATAAGCGATGGCAGGCTATATAGTAAATATGTATTTCCAAGAAAAAATGTTCAGGAAACTGTTGACGAACGCTGAAAAACTTCCACCAGAAAACTAGATGATTCAGAATAGTTGCACATATTAATTCCTTTCTAGCCTACCAAAGCCATTACTACAGAGTACAGAATTCGAACAGAAACCATTTGAATCCGGCATTGACTCTCCGCAAAATGTACGATTTGTATAAGGGACAATACGAAGAAAATGGAATCGAACCGAAAAATTCAAATATTATTATCATATTTTTAACATAAAGTTTAACCCAAGTTTTAAATTACCTAACCGAGATACTCATCGTTTGTGTGATGAATTAGAAATGAAAATGAAAGTAGAGGTAAATCCGGAGTTGAAGAATGTTACGAGTATTATAAATGAAAAACATCTACATTTGCGGAAGGCAGGACAAGCTAACATAGAGAATGTTTGAAAATGGATTATAAAAATGAAATAACTCAAAGTTACGTTATTACTTTCGATCTCCAAAAAGCTCTTCCATTCCCAAAGCTCACAACTTCTATTACATATTACAAACGAAATCTTTATATTTACAACTTTGGCATTCATTGTTTTAATAATGGAGTGGGGCATATGTATACTTGGGGTGAAACAGAAGGTGGGCGTGGATCTCAAGATATTGCGTCAGTGTTAATAAAACACATAAAGAAAATGGTTCGTCTAACAAACACATTATTATGTATTCGGATTCATGCACTGGACAAAATAGAAATATAAAACTTACTTTATCATTAATGAAGTTACTTCGGGATACTAACATTGCCATAGAAACTATTGATCACGATTTTTTACTTCCTGGGCACTATTCCTTGCCCTATGATGCGGAGTTCGGGATTATCGAAAAATCAAGATGCAGTCATAATTATATTTTTGGGCCCAAATACTGGATATAAATGATAAAAAATGCAAAACGAAAACTGCCCAAGTTTAAAGTGGTAGAAGTACACAGAACTGAATTTCTACCTACAAAAAATCTGGAGGATTTTGTTACAAATAGAAAAAAAAACAGTTTGTGGTTATGATTTTAATTGGCTAAAAATACGACGGCTTCGATATGAGACGTCGTCTCTCATGATTTTTAAATTTAAGGAAACTTTCAATACAGAGGTAGATTTTTATTCAGTGAATTTAGACATAAGAGGTCCCGGAAGACGATTCGATGTTCTATCAAATGTTCACCAAAATTTATTATACAATTCCAGAAGATCCATTTCTTCTTCCAAAAAAAGGTACATGATGAATTTACTATCGTTCATCCCACCTAATTTTGCTAATTTTTATAAAAATCTACCTACTGAACTAGCAACACGCTCATTTATGTCAGAAATCAAGGTTAGAGATTCTGATGATGAGATAATATACGATTAATAATGCTCCAATAAAATTTTTACATTAGTTTCAGATAAAATCATACCACAATGCTTTGTCATGTTTTTGTTAACATATATACTATATTTTCACTTTTTTTCAGAATAATAGTGAAGTATCTCCATTTATTCACACGATTTAAAATGTTTTTGTACTTAATAAAAACTTTTATTTTCTCTTAATTATTACGTTCCAATATTGTGAAATAATTATATTTTAAAAATAAAACTGCTTCTAAAATGATAGCAATGGTATTTATTTAATCTAAGCAAATTTTACAAAATCTTTCCTTTACGTGGATATACACCACTATTATTCTGACCCACACATATGTTAGAGACACAAAAAAGTGTGAAACTGCGTAATTTTTTAGCAAAACAAAACACTCACGAAGGGAACACGTGCACATATAAAAAAGTGCGGAAAGGAAGTTTGAGGTGGGCGGGATATCCCGGCCGTTACCTTTTAAAAAGACATCTGCAGGTATGAAAAAAAGTGCGGTGAGGAACTTTGAGGTGTGAAGCGGGCGAGTTGTTGGTATCACCTGGCGAGTTTTTTTGTATCATTGTTGACTTTTTTTTTCAGCTTCTATAATTGATTGTTGACTTCTTTTTTTCAGATTCTATAATTATGAAAATGGAATCTTCCACGCAAACAGTGGTGCCATAATACTGCACTGACGAAAATTAAATGCAAATGCAATTCTAGCAAATGACGAATGACTCATAACTTGAACGATAAAGTTTGACTGGGTCAATCTTTTTAAAAAGTTGATCAAGTCTATCGAAACAAAAGTTCTCACTAGAGATTGCATTCAACTTTTGTCGGTCAACTTTTATCGGTCAACTAAACTTGAACCGTGAGAACGGGCCCGAAACGTGTGAACATGTGAATTCAAGTTGAACGGACCGATTAAAGTTGATCAACAAAAGTTGAATGAAATTTGTAGTGAGAACCTTTGTTTTAATAGAGTCGATCAACTTTTTATATCGTTCAAGTTATGAGTCATCAACAAATCGCCGGATGCCCGCTGAGTTTATCGATTTGTCGTATTCAACTTTTGTCGATCAACTTTAATCGGTCAACTAAACTTGAACCGTGTGAACAAAAACTGATTCAAGTCGTCTCGATCAACTTTAATCGGTCAACTAAACTTGAACCGTGAGAACGGGCCTATATTCAAGTGTCATAATCAAATATGTTTCTAAGAGACGTTGATTCGATGAGGAGCAAAACTTTAAGGCCGATTTTGTCTTCATCGAATAAATTGATTGTTCCGAATTGACCTAATAGCGAGGGGTATTATGCCTTTGATGGCCCTGTGGCATGGCGTGTACAGCTTTTGAGAAGTCTCTTCAAAATTTATGATTTATGAACACTATACACATACTACCGAAATGCCGAATGTGTTTCTATCATTTATCGGAAGATCTAGAAATTTTCTTTGTGGTTCGTCTTCCCTTGGTAAGTTTTCTACGGTTTTCTTATCACATATATTTTTCAAAACGTATGCCGATGAGGTGAAGTTCCTAATCTAATGGCTGCAGTCCCTACCTTCCTATTCTTCCCTTACACAGAACTTTTTTGTAATAATAGCGAGTTTGGATCCCGGGTTACAGCGCCCTTGAGGAAAGTCTACTCTCTAAACGGCGTCATATAAATTGTTATTTTATTATTAACCCTGGTTATTTCAATCAACAATTCAGTAGCCATGAAGAACGTTACAAAGACTTCTCAAAAAGTTAAGAAAACGGAATGACACAGATACCTTCAAAAGGTTTCTAACGTTGACACTTTGTGAATTATTAGTGACGAAAAAGCAAGAGATATTTGGGGCAGTTAAAGGGACTAAAAAAACGTTCTTGTTATATATAATTGTTAATCGAAAAGCAATAACTCAAAAAAACACATGGTCAGGAAAGCTACATCTCGAATTCAAGCTGTGATAAAGTTCTTCATATTTTTTTCCTGGATGTACAATAAAATTGCAGTAGACCACAGAGCAGATCAGAGACCCATCATCGAGGAGGATTAAGCCCCTAAAGCATTCAATGGCCATCAGAAGAATACAGGCAAGAATACTTAATTATTTAAAACTGTAAATAAACTTCAGAAATTATCATCCGCTTTGCATCAGCAAAAGAGTTGTAAACTTCAAGAATAATACTTTAGATAGTTGATATAAGCGACGAACAGTTGTTATGGGTAGTCCTGTTGCATCTCACACTTGGTCAGCCCGACGCATTAGGGCTCTTCCTCTTTGTGTCGTCATTTCACGTTTCCAGTGACCACACGCCTATCCAAACTGTCTCCTTGGTCATAAGTAATGTGCGCAACGAATGAGAGAAGTCGTCTTAGGCATATTGTCGACAATCCGTCGGTGACTCTCAGTTCTTTGAGAATGGGGGCATTAGTTTGCCTTGTCGTCCATGGAATTTGTAATACACCCAATTTCAAATGCATCTATTCAACATCTCTAGAGCGCTTGCTTTCAGAGTCTGTGTCTCCGCGCCGTACATAAATATTGGGAAGACAAGAGTAGGCACATTTTCGTCGTGATGGTAACAGTTCAGCTCTTCGATATCTTTTCCAGCTTTGACATCGCATTCTGCGCCATTCCAGTTCTTCTTTTCACCTCAGTCTGGCATCTTCCATTATTGGTAATGCTTGAGCCTTAGAAAACAAAGTCATTAACCCCTTTAAGACAATGTTTCATATTATTTGGTGACAGTTTGTTACTGTGGTTTATTATCAACTTTGTTTTTGATATATTGCTTTAAAGGTCTGGATTTGGGAAGCTTCTGGGAGCTTGCTCTCATATTGCACTTTTTGAAGGAGCGTAGCCATTTGCTCTTCTAATGTGACAATTAAAGTCGTGTCATCTGCATAACTCAGATTTAAGAGCTTTTTTCCACCAATAGCAGTTCCGCCAACCTAGTCTTCAAGTTCAAGTTTTGCGTAGGACTGCTTTTAAATCAGAAATATTTTTTCAAAATAGTGGTTAATCCGGGTGTTAGTGAAGATTGAAAGCAATGTGAATATCCTCGGTGATTGCCAGGAAGTTCAAAAAGTTCTGTAATTAATTCAACCATTGAATCCTTAGAAAATTTATTGATCGATTTGAAATGAGTTGAAGATGATGTAGAAAGAACCTATCGCACTAAACCGTTTGAAATATATTTGTGTATAAATAATTTGGGCAAAATTTCAGCATTCAAGCATAATGAATTAGAAATAGAAAAACATATTTTGAACCACTTTAATACAATGTCTTTCAATTATAGTGTAGATTATTTCTAATTTATCAAAAACCATACATTTTTTGGTGCGCAAATTGATTTTCAACACAAAAACAGGACGTCACAGCCAAGACACAATGTTACCACATTAAGATTAGATTTGTTCCAAATATATTTCCAATCTCACCGCAAACTTCAGAAAAATTATAAACAAACACTGATTATGAATGTGAAGAAATTTCTGAATAATTAATACTTCTAAATTTGATTTCTAAAAAATATACAAGTTTTTCCGCTGTAAGGAAAAAGGTAAGAACAGCAAAAAAAACCTGAGATATTTATCGGATTCAGGTTCAAATTCTCTATCATTATATATATAGGTAAAATCTCATGAATGAAATTAGTACACAGAGTTAATTTAAAAATATTGACGACCTCCTTGGCCTAGTTGGTAGTTGGTAAGACGACCGTCTTCCAAACGGAGGTTACGAGTTCGATTCCCGTCAGTACCCACAATTGTTAAAATGGTATTCCAGTGTGGTTTTCTCTTAAGGACTCGAACAGTTTTTGGTTGATTGGAAAAGCTTTTCCACATTCTCACCAGATTTTATTGTATAAAATTGTATTGTAGCAAAAGTGTAATAAATATGCCAAAAAGCATCAACTTCTCTTCTCAACCGAAAAACATTATCATCCACTCACATTTGCTCTGTATATATGTATTGTTAATATTTCTTCTTTCATTCGTTCAACATTCCCAAAGGATATCTAAGTGCTCTCCTTGGTTTTACTGAATACAACAACTTTAAGTTCACATTTATCCCAAATCACTTAATTCTGTATTCGTTAAACGTTGATAGACAGTAGAAAAATTGAACTTAAATGTCAAAAAACTCGATACAATTAACTTAAATTAAAATAACAGGCATGTTTCGCTTTACAAAAACAGTTTGACAATGCTTTTGTAAAGCGAAATAAGCCTATCACTGTAGTTTTATTGTGTAGTTTTTTTACATGTAAGTATTAAGTCATTGTGTTTAAAAAGTAACATTCTTCTCCCTAGCTCCATCCCAACTCACTGTCTGCGAATACTGCTGGGGTCAGCTCTCCTCGTCCTCAGGTTATATGCTCTTCTGTCCCGGACTACGTCCCCCAGGCCGTGCCTCTGCATCAGGTTATCTTTTTGCACCACCCATGAATTCTTTGGTCTTCCTCTGGTTGTTATTCGAGGAAGATCCATGGAGATTGCCTGGTTCACAATGTGATCGGGTGCTCTGCGTCCAACGTGACCATACCATCTCAATCGCCTCTCCTCCATCTTACTGTTGATGTCTGTAACACCTAGGCTTCCACGAATGCGTGAGCTTTTTATTTTGTCTCTTAGGGACACACCAGCTGACCATCTTAGCATGCGCATTTCAGCAGTTTCTAGTTGCCTGGAGTAAGAGTTATACATCGTCCAGCATTCGGAGCCATAGAGGAGTGCGGGTCTGACAATCGTTTGGTATACTTTTCCTTTTAAAAAGTAACATTGTAAATATTTAATACCAAATCAATCAATAAGTAGAAAATATAAATAACACTAAATCAATCAATAAGTAGAAAATATAAATAACACCAAATCAATGAATAAGTAGAAAAATTGTATAAGATACATCCAGAGACAATGTTGAAGCACGCAATTGATTAGAAGAATGGTGCGTGATGACCTATTTTGTGTCTATAAATCTGAATTACGTATAACTATATTATGTGTATTCATATGTTGTATAGTGTGCTTTGTACGTAACAAAAAAATTACCCAGGCAGAAAGAATACTACTTTTAGGTGGATAAATTTCAGAAAAGAAATTTATAAAAAGCGACAGACATACTCTTTTGCGACCTTCCAGTGTGTGAAATTTATGTAGTCTTAAATCCGTGACATGTTATAAATAAACCAATATGCCATTTACTCTCACTCTCACCGGGGACTAAATACGGAAACTAAACCAAGTCCCGCATGACAAAAGATTTTTAACCTTGAAGTGGCGTTTATCAGACGTGACCGGATTTGGTAAGTTCGGGTCGAAATTTTATCTTCGTGTAACATAACAGATGCCTTTATCTAGACACTGCACTAACAAAATACTAAACAACCAACTTCAATCGTCATAAGTTGCATACATTGTAAGAAGTAACGCACTTGCAACGAATTATTTTTTATTTTACTCATGGCCCTGGATTATATCGTTATGTTCTATTATTAAAACACTAAACAACCGACTTCAGAAGAAGTAACGCATTTACAACGATTTTTTATTATTTTACTCTTGGCCCTGGATTATATCGTTATTAAAACAAAATTTTATAAAATTACGTATACGTATACGTATACGTATACGTATACGTATACGTATACGTATACATATACATATACATATACATATACATATACATATACATATAATTCTAACATACGTATACGTATACGTATACGTATACGTATACGTATACGTATACGTATACGTATACGTATACGTATACATATACATATACATATACATATACATATACATATACATATACATATACATATACATATACATATACATATACATATACATATACATATACATATACATATACATATACATATACATATATATATATATATATATATATATATATATATATATATATATATATATATATATATATATATATATATATATATATATATATATATATATATATATATATATATATATATATATATATATGTGTAAGGGTGGATTAATTTTATATATGTATATTTTCGTTTTTATGTTTCTCAGATTTTTATTTTTTTGTACGCACCTTGGATTACCGGAGTCTTGGCCTTTTCAAAGTTTGTATTATATGTATCATACATGGTATGCATATGCTTACTATTTTCTGATATATTTTGTATATGATATTTGTAAATGTTCAAAAAAATTGTGGCAAGTTGTATTTATATTCGTGTGCACTCTAAAATTTAATTTGAGTAGTATGTTACTTTTTTAATGATCGATAAAAGACATTGTAACAAAATTAAATAATAAAAACGCATTATTAACTCTGACAAACCTTATACTATGGTTTCAATTAATTGCTAACGCTTTAAAATACACGGGATTTTTATTCGTTTTCAACATGAAAACCGTTGCTCTTCAATTCTGAATGCTTGAAGTTACCCCTTCT
Source organism: Odontocerum albicorne (assembly GCA_949825065.1). Classification (NCBI taxonomy): domain Eukaryota; kingdom Metazoa; phylum Arthropoda; class Insecta; order Trichoptera; family Odontoceridae; genus Odontocerum; species Odontocerum albicorne. The sequence continues at coordinate 23,588,533 of OX463853.1, forward strand.
GTTTTTTATAAGTGTAAAATTTGAACAATACGTTCGACTAATTAGCAATTTGTTTTATTGTTTCACATTTATTTTTGAAACGAATCAACTCAATACAGAACATTTGCACGCTTATTTTCAAACGAAAAACCATTTTATTGACATGTTTTTCAAGTTTGTAAATATAATCAATTTACCACATTTTTTATTGTAACTAATTTGTTGGAAATTATATTTATTTATTTTCAATCAATGCCCCTACACATATTTCTAATTAAATACGGTATATAAGAAATACAATCACGAAAAAAATTACACATAACAATAACACATATAGGTCTCGTAAAGAAAAAAAATATAAAAAACATTATTTCGTAATACTATATATCACTCGAAAAGCGCTTTGTTTTTTTATTAATAGAGGCACCCTATAAGCATTTCTAAATTAATAAGGGTGGAATGATGTCTGAAAGTATGTTTAAAACCAAGATGGCAATAACGAATAACAAGCTAACTTTACACCAGATTTTTGATACGAATAACAGTGCTATTCACGTTGGGGTAAATAGTTAGATTATGACAACATAATAATGACGTAGGATATCAAAATTTATGGGGTTAGAGAAGTTAAACACCGAGGCAAAATTTTAGGACCGCTTAGTTTGGTTATCGGCTAAACAACTTACAAATTAAATAATATATCATAGAATAATTAATACGTCATTATCAAAATCGAAAGACCTAAAAAACGTTCAGTAATTAGTTTACTTCATTTAAAAAAAAATATTCACATGCGAATGCGGGGATAAAATCACTGTCACAACCGCTACTTTCCTGTTCCCACTCTATAAAGATAAATCCTAGTAAAAGTTGAAAATAATTTCCGTTCAAGACTTGGTCAAAATATCTAACAACGAAAACATCACAAATCCTGTTTCTTATTATATAGAGGATAATTTGTACGCAGAGCATGATTTGTACCAATGACAATTAAAACGTAGAGATGGAATATAAAAAGTAAACGCGATAAATTATTTTGAGGGTTGATACTGAATTATGCACAGTAACAATATTGCAATAAGAAACAATCAATTGATACAAACACAAAAACAAGTGATTGCAATAAGAAACAATGAATGAGGACTATTTTAAAATTAAGTAAATACACTAGAATTTTATTTATTCTTTGTTTTACTGTATATGATACATATCTAGTATGTTTTACTATCTTAGTCTGTATATTTAAGTTACATCATAATTTGTCGCAAAAATAAATTCACATTTATTATGTGCATACAATAAGGTATACAATAACCCTACAAGATGTCGCTATGACTTTCGGCTTCCAAGATCCAAAACGACAAATGTCAAAATAATTTATAGATTAAAGTTTCAATTTTTTTACACAATGCCGTGACAATGTGTTTTATATAACATATTATGGAAGATTATATTACATATCAAGCTCGTAATGTTGAAGTGAAAAAAATATAAATATAAGTTCTCCGATGCAAACTGATAGACGTTAGTTAAGTTAGAATTACTGAAGAATTATTGTTTAAACTAAATTCATACATACATTTATACCATCACAATTTTTCCTGTCGGGGTAGGCAGAGAGGCCAGACTTTCCTATCTTGACACACATCCTTCACCTCTTTTGCATCGATACTGTTTGTCATATAACTCTTACAATTCTTCTGATTTTTACGTTTCCTTCTTTCAAACTATAATTTACTTAATCCAACCATACTATAAAACTAAATAAAGAAATAAACAATGAGTATTTAAAAAATATTTTTTATATCAAAACCTAAATATTTTATTTGACCAGTCTACGCATTATTGAAAAATTTTGTTCAAGTTTATATAATCGTTTTTTTTTCTACCTGTCAAGTATTGGAATTTATTGTTTGTTTTTATTTTATTTTTTTGAAAAATGTCAATACATCTGACAGCCCTAATCGATTGCTTGGATGGGCGGACACGCAGAATGACAAATTAATCTGAAGCGCGTGGCTTACAAATAAAGGGGGATAGACAGTGGCGTCAATTTTAAATGTTACCCTCATTTAGCCATGTTCACTCTTGGGGATATTCTTCTTCTTCGCAATTTATCTCCTCTTTGAAAGTTGGCAATCATGAATGGCGACCTCCGTGGCCTAGTTGCTAAGCTTAACTTCCAACCGGGGGGTTTTAAATTCGATTTCCGATGGTACCCGATTTAGAAAAAAACGTTCAGTCGAATAAGAGTTCATCTGGTAACAATACTCACACGCGTTAAACGTGTGAGTGTTGTCACTTTACGTGCGGAGTATTCTAACACATTCAATGACGAGCCGGGAGCTACGTGCCTACTCCAGTGGGTTTAAACCCGAAAACTCGATTAATGGAGGCAAATACAATGTTGACTCCCGGTCACGCTCCTAGACATGTCTGAATCATCAGTTCGGATATATTGAAATATACTATACGATTGAAAAAAATATCATTGAATGAGCAGATCTGAAGAAAAATAGCGAAATGCACCATAAGTTTTAGACTCGACCCCGTTCTTTAGAGTTGCTGCCTCATTACTGAGGATTGTGATTTCCATTGACCACAAGTCTCAGGCCCAGCCCCGTTCTTCTTCTCTTATCCACGATACTGATACAAGTCGCTCGAGGCAATCTTTTCCTCTCCGAGTCATACGGTCAAAAAAACTTAAGAGTTCGCCTAAAACAGAATTTCGAGAACCTTATCTACATTTGGTATTCATATAAAATATGATTGACTTGCGTATTTCTTCCCAAATTTTAATAACCAAAAAATATATAGAGCCTTTGCAAAACAATGAAAAAAGGTTATATAGATTAAACCCGTGGGGTTGCATAGACGCGATACATGGAATCATGTTCTGAAATAGGGGAGATTCTGGAGGAGTTCGAATTCGTATACTTCGGGGGTCCTTGTACCATTGAAAGTGAAAAACATAACGTATCTTGAAAAATTTAAAACTCAAATTATTTGCGCTACTAAACGTTTTTCTTATTACATACATATGTATATATCATTGCGCCGTTTCCTTCCTAGAGTAGGCAGAGGACAAAACGAAATACTTTCTTCATTGACACGCCATGTATTTTTTTCAGTTCACACATTTCTACAGCATTTATTTAGCAAAAGCTCTTTTCAGTCTTTCACTCCCATAGATCAAAGTTGGTACTAAAATACTGTTGTGGACTATCATTTCAGCAGATTTTGATACTGTCCGGTTCGATTATATATGTTTAAGTCTCACATTAACTTTGTTCGCTATCGCTACATACTGTTCGATATCCCTCGTAACTTTTCAATAAATATAGGTTTATTGGTAGCAACTTAGTATGTACATATATGGTATACTTGTATCCTGAAATGACATATATATTTCAAGATAATGTCGAATAAAATACATTTAAGAGACAAAGTATCAAAAGGTCTGCGTTCGTGTCACAACATCCCCCCAGTCGAGATACACCCCCACCAATATAAGGCGAGCCCGGTCGCGATATCAGACGTTTTTCAACCCACACTCTTCCATCATCTGAGAATATACTACCTAAACAACATAATTCTTCGACTAATGTTAATCTTTCATTACTCACCCGTATATCGTATTTACTTTTCCTTTCATATTTTCCTATCACCATGTATTTTTATTATATTATATTTATTACACTTCAGTTGTATAAAGCAATAGATCATGACGAACTTCGAGAAAGGAAGACGGACTTCGGAGGAATCGAACTGGTAACTCCCTGGCTGGTGTTTTGACTGTTCCGAAGTGGAAAAGCGAAAACTGGTCTTATTATGAGCGCGAAAGACTCCCGAAACATAAAGACAGTTCACGCTGGACTGATAACATAATAGAATCTGAAAACTTGACGGACATAAAAAGGATCGGAAGACTGTGTTACAAAATAATGAAATCGATCATTTTTCTGACTCTAAATTTATTTAAATAAACATTTTATTGAAAGCTGAGGATTTACAATTATTTAAGCTGAAACTTTTTATAAATGTTATGTAACCTAACATCAGAACTAAAAATTACTTTAAATCACGTTACATTAACATGCATAATTTAAACAATATTTGAGTTTTCATTGATTCATTCGTATAGCGCCCCTCAATAAATTTGATTTGGTGATGCAAACATATTGAAGAGTGCAGCCAGTAGATTACATTGTTTCCAGCTCCGTTTACGAGCCTTCGGGTTTAGAATCACTGGAATTCGCAGTTTGGTATCGTTCATGTTGAAAATACCTCCATACTTGAAGATCAACACTCAAACACGCCTAATACGCGATTATTATTACCGGACGAACTAATTTACGAGACTGGACACCTTTTTTTAACATTTTTTTCGGTTCCAATGGGGAATCGAACCTGAAACTCAAGTCAATCGTCTTATTAACTATGCAACGAAAGTTGTCAAACCTGTGAGTTGAAACTTTTTGATAAATGCTGTAATATAGTGTAACAGAAGCGCCTTAGGAGTGATTTATATCACTAATCATCGCAACAGAATTAAAATGAATACTCAGTTATGTTTAATTAATATACGAAAATTGGTAATTTTTGATAAAAATAACAGTTGATTATGACCACATGAAATGTTCTTAACTAATTTCAAGTCACTGAATAGTTATTCTTAATTACAGTCAATTTGTTTTAATTCTTAATGAACCTCTGATCGAAGTTTTACCAGCCGCAGTTCCGACACTGTGGCCCGTAAACATTAAAGTCGTATTAAATTAAATGAATGGACAACACAAATCTTTGTTGAATTATAAACAGCCGAAAGTGGAGGAAAAAAAAGTCAGCAGTTAAAGAGATTCTGTACGGTAGTTTCGGTTCGCTTGAGCCGAGTAACGACCAACTAAATGTATAGTCGGGGAAATAAACTCAGACATTTCGACACAATCCAACGATGTCGAAATAGACTATCGAGTATTAAAGTGCCAAACAACAAGACGTCCGTCAAACAGACAAATCCTTACAGATTCCAATTGATACAGACACGAATTGCATATCGTCACCATTAAAATAAACATAACGTCATGGCCTGCGCTTCTTACTTCTCGTAGATCCAAAATCGATATTTGTTTTTTGTTCAAAATTATTGTATTAATGGACTTGTAGATTCTTAGGTTTTTCTTGCAGAAATATATTTCCGTTGCTCTATTCGTTGAACGGAATCGAACGAGCTATTCAATGTACGCAGGGCGAATATAAATTATTTAAACAAATTAATTTATCAATAGAAGTTCCTCTGTGTTGAATAAGGAATTCTACGAGTTGGACTTACTTAGGATTTCAATTGCCACATTTAAGAGGATTCAATTAGTATAATATGTTGCCACACTTTCATTAACCCTGTAGCAAGTGACACATTATAATATAATATTATTTTGTTAATTTTAAATGTTTTGTTTTCTTTTTATCTCTCTCCATTCTAGAATAATCTCTTTTTTATTTATATCTCGATTAATAATATTTTTTTATTCCTTCACGTCTCAGTGTGAATTTTATAAGCGTATTTTTTATGAAAATTGTACAGATCTAGATAAAGTTATGTATTATCTGTATATTTTTTTTTTGTGTTTTTACCAGCCATAATTAAACAAAATAAATTAAAACTTAAAAAGACATGTCCATACAAAATATTTGATTGCTGACTTCGAAGAACATAGCTATATAAATGCGTGCACTGAGAATTCGTAGGGTGAGAATGTAAGACAAAATGTGAAATGAAATAAGAGATTAATATGAAATAAAGACTAATTGATTGAGAAGGATGAAGAGAACACTGTGAGATGGTTTGGGTATGTACTATAAATGAAGTATAAGTAAGTACTATAATAGTAGAACGTATAAATGAAAAAATACTAAGAAAACGAACGTACAAGTCTAATGTGAGTGGATGGTGTAAGAAAGGAAGACCAAGGAAATTATGATTGGATCGAGTGAAAAATATTTTGATAAGAAGAAATATAATATAAAAAGCCAGAGAAATCGCAGGAGCTTTAAGACAAGATGTATGGATGTTAAGGATGCGAAAGATGTGAATCGTGATAGGAAAATCTAACATTTGTCCTCTCTGCTTACCCTGACAAACAACAAAAACCTCCAAGTGAAACCAAGTGCCTTGGTACTTATTAAGCATGCTTATCAATGGACCATGGTCCTGCCCACGAATTACTTAAAAATAAGAATCATTGGTAATTTAAACGTTGTTAATCTGTATATATTTTTTTCCATTTGGGTTTCTTGCTTTCTTAATGTATTTTATACTTTATCATTTCAAAAATATCCTGTTAACCTTTTCAATATAAAAGTCTAATATTAGTACATAATGTTACAAAAATATAATATCACGTTAAAAAAAATTAGGAGTGGCTTTTTCGTAAGCTGTGCAGTAAATTGGGAGTGGAAATTCCCACAAGCTGACTTAGGAAGGTTTTTTAAGAGGATTTGGGTTTTGGAAAGAAACATCTGGTCGAAATTATAAAGAGAATTTTGTAACTGACATACAAAAAACATCAATTCTAAAAAAGAACATCGGAAATATTAAATATAGAAACAAAGTATATTTTTTTTGTTAAAATCAATTTTGAAAATAAGACCATGGGTTTATTTTATTGATTCAGTAATCATTTCACTTAAGCAGTATTCAAGTTACATTTTCGAGTAGTAACTCGACTGAGCTTGCATCTCATTGCATTACAATATTCCACCAAATACCACGCCCGCTTCAGAAATTCGATGAAGGAGGAAGGTGTCCTCAAATCGGACCGATATTCCGGGTAAAATCATTAACAGGGCATTGCATTACAAATAAAATCAATAAATCATATATCAGAAACCATTAGATTTTAATCGCGTAATCCATTTCACCATAATAAAAAAATGGAACCTTGACATTTTTTACCCAATTAAAAAAAACAATAAATAAAAAATAATCCATTAAAGATACAAAGAAAAGGATACACAGTGAAAAAGAAAAAATATTAATTCAAATTGGTAATTAATGTGAATTCAACTTATTTTCTTTCAATATTGCTTCCAAATTTGGTTTAATTGTGGACAGCTGAATTCTAATGTCAAAAGTAGCAACTAATTTACTTTTGTAATTTTTTTAGTTATGCGCTTTTTTCTCAGGCTTTACAAAATTACAAAAATGCTGTTGTAAATATAAACTCGTACTTATATGTCTCGGGTGTGCATTCAGAGCAGGGTTTGGAATCAGAGTCATGGAGGTGGTTGGTTTATTGTGGAGTTGGAGTCGTGGAGGCGGTTGATTTAATGTGGAGTCGGCGTCGTGAAGGCGGTTGATTTAATGTGGAGTCGGAGTCGTGGAGGCGGTTGATTTAATGTGGAGTCGGAGTCATGAAGGCGGTTGATTTAATGTGGAGTCGGAGTCGTGGCGTGGGTTGGTTTTTTGTGGAGTCGGAGTCATGGAGGCGGTTGGTTTTTTGTGGAGTCGGAGTCGTGGAGGCGGTTGGTTTTTGTGGAGTCGGAGTCATCGAGTTGGTTGATTTTTTGTGGAGTCGGAGTCGTGGAGGCGGCTGGTTTTTTTGTGGAGTCGAAATCAGAGTCGGAGTCGGATGATCCAATTCTAAATACTTGGTATCGTTATATTTTTTTTACATTTTTAAAACTTATTGGCTATATAGTATAAATTACAATGCGAAATTATGAACTATGTGACATTTAGTACAAATAGCGTGTACGAGTATTAGATTTTATTTTCAAACTTATTTTAAACTGGTAATTAAAGCACAAAACCTAATTTTATTGCAGAACCTTAAATTATATAGACGGAATCCTAAGGTTCCATGGAAAAACACAAGTTGAGGACCCCAGGTCTAAATTATACTATAAACAATGCTACCTTAAACCAAACTTCAAAATTACTCAAGTCATTAACCCTTTCCGGTCCTATGTTGAATGTCATTCGACATCGATTTTATTCCAGTGAGTCCTATGTCGAATGTCATTCGACATTTTTTTTTTTTTTTTATTTTTTTTTTTTAATTTTTTTTTAACCGTGCGAGTTTATTGCCATGTAGAAATCTCTTCCAAAAATTTTCTTGTGAACATAAATATAGTTTTATTAAAAACAATGTAATGTATTGTTTATGTAATGTATTGTATTGTTTATTTTTTTTGTGGACCGGAAAGGGTTAAACGATACGCAAAAGTTTTCTCTCTTTTTTGACTACATTTATCCGACAGTTATGTACAATATTATCCATTTCGAGTAATGACGAATTACATACTATTCGATTCCCGATGGCAAACGAAAAAAAGAAAAAAAAAAGTGCAAGTGTCGTAAAAGAGTCCGTCAGGTAAAAATACACGCACGCACCTTTACGTGTGCTAGTGTTGTTTCCATCACGTGCAATAACGAACTGCGAGTTCCGTATGAAATATGAAATATTGAATAAATATATCCATATGAAATATTGAATAAATATATCTTCTAGTTAAGAAAAATACCAAGTCAATATATTAAGTGCATGATAAAATTCTGTCTATTTTTTAATCCATACTAACCCATGCAAAGCATTTGTTTTGTTTCCCAAAATATTTCAAAACAGTTAAAAAGTATGTTGGATCTTTTTTGCATATATACGAGTACGTTCTCTCGTAAAACATTTTTATGATATCAGAGTAATTTAATTTAAATTCACTGTTGTTTTGTATTGTTTTACACTTATATAGAAAACCTCCAGCGGGCTTATTGTCATGTGGCAATCTCTTACAGTCAACCAGAAATACGAAGACGTTTTTACTTAAACCCTGACAGTATTTTTTCTTCATGGCATTTAACGGTAATCGAATCCGCAACCCCCGGGCTGGATGACAAATGTATTACCAAATAAACCACGGAAGTCGTTATATACTCCAAAACACAATAAGTAACTAAAAATACTGTACAAGCATTTTAACACATTTTCAACAATAATTTTACAGATAAACAACGAGCTGAATATAACTAGTCAAAAAAATCGTTGGTAGCATTGAAAAATCCTAACGTCAGTATTGCAATAGATTTCATAGTCACAAACAGTCCATTTTACGTATGAGAAGTCAAACGATACTCAATGATCAGTTAAATAGAATTCGTAATGAAACGTTGTCATTTCGTTTGAATACTTAGCAGTTCGTTTACTTAAGATTCTCTACGGTGATTTCAACTAATCGTCTAATTGGAAACTTATATAAAGCAAGTCGTCAATGTCTGTTTGGGATAAAAAGCTTTTTGTTCGGAAAGAATATTGTAAAGCAATTACGGACGCCGTTTCTATACACCCGAAAAGGTAAGAATCCAAACTCTGGATTGAGTCCTTAAAAATTACCAAGTTCCGGAGTCTCCCGGGACACAGCCGGGATTAAAACTTGGTAATGATTTCCTTGGGAAAGGACCGCATTAGGGATGTTCCCTGGGAATCGTAATAAAATCTTCAGAAAACTAATGAGAGGTTTTCTAGGATAAGGCCGATCATAACTGACAGAATTGGGTAAATTTAGGTTAATATAAATGACTATTATATTTATGGATTATAATGAAAATAGATTTACAATTTAAGCATATTTTTAAACAACTCCTACAACACTGCAGTATAAAACACACGGCTGTTCTTTTTAAACTGACAGAAAATGATGAAAAATACAAAGAAAAGCGTATTACAAAAATGCTATTGTAAATATGAACTCGTACTTACGTATTTAAACATCAATAATAATGTAAATTATATTTTTGTTAAGCTCGCCAATATAACCAATACTGATCTCAAAATAATTTCCTATTTTTTTTTGTAGTCCATCAATGAATTTGTAGCTGTCAAAAACATAAAATGTACGGAAGATAACATCATATCTAGCATGCTTAAGTTTTTCCATTCAATATAAGTTTGTGAATAGTAACATTCCTTGAATTAATTGCAAATGTCAAAAGCACTATTAGTATTAAATCATACGTGAAATAAACCACAATTAGTCTCAGACTTCGCTGTGCCGAATGTCGACAAATCAAAAGGATCATTAATATAACGACGACAGGAATTAAGATTAACTTCGAAAAGGTGGTTATAATTGGGGGATTTAAAAATATGTGAACCGTAAGCTATACATAAAAGTAATCGAAGGTTTATTGGCAATAAAATGCGCTATATGAAGTCATAATGTTCAAAGTATTATACAATATTACGAACGTTAAACATGAGTTTAAGGTCGTTGAACCATGAACAGGATAAATATTCAAAAAGATTTTTCCGATAACTGAATATTTTGGTGGTATATTTAAGTTTGCAATTATATACACATATATTTGTCTGCATATCACAAAAGAAGATGAACGAGTAGTTTAATAATAAACTTGTGAGTAAAAACAACAAATACACATTTTGCATAGCACCTGCTTTGTATCATAATATATAATATCAACCGATCAAAAGCGGTTTGTTTTTTTTATTTTGAAAAGGCAGCTAATAAGCGGCACTAAATAAATTTAGATGGAATGATGTCTCAAAGAAAGTATACAACCGAGATTGCAATATGAATTAGTATACTGATCATCAGACTATTGGCATCGGTAAAGCTGCCCCTGATGTTCGGGTCAATATCTAGATTGCTAGGATACTATTCTGACGTTAGATGATAAAAATAAAACTCTAAAATACACACGATGGTTGATGAACATTATATGTATTTAAAAGTTTTTCACGCGCATTATATGACCAAATTGTTTAATACTAATCAATCAATATCAAGAAACTTTCGTATTCCAGTGCATACGTACATTCATACCATTACTCCATTACCTGTTGGGATAGGCCGACAGGACAGAGTACCATATTTTCCAAGCATGACATATTTCCTTAACTTCATCCAATACATAAATCTTCTCACACAGTACCTTCTGTTTCTCTTACCGTTATTACCTAGTTTAATTTACTTGGTGAACCATATTTTTCCCGGTCGTCCCCCACCACAACCTTACTCATATGCTTGCATCGTAAATTTGTCTTTCGTTCTACATGTCCAAACCATCTCAAGGTGCTGTTTTCACCCAACTTAAGACAAGTATTTAACTCACATTCATCTTCAATAATTGCATTTTTTTTTCTCTCATACATCGACATACCACATATTCTTCACAGTGTATGTATTTCCATCGCATTTACTCGGCTTCTTTCATTCAGGTACATTATTGATTTAAAATTAGTTTAACCCCAAGAAGAAAAAAACTTGCAGTTCTTAAAAACTCTCTTTAACAATTTAATGAGAGAAACGTGACAAATACTGAAATAAAATTAACTCCTAATGGATCCACCGATGCCATTATAAATATATTGCTTTAAACAATTATTAGATCTTTGACACCTAAAGCACTCGCGTGTCTAGCGTGTCTAGCGTGTCTCGACAGAGTACCATTGACAAAGACAAATACTGATTGGAATGTTAAAACAGCATTATTTTTTTTTCATATCTGGTAAAAATTCTAATAAGCCGATGATGCCATGGTTTGAGTACAAGATAATCCACTTCTTAATTCGGTGAATTAGTTGCCTCGTCGCAATAACCCTAAGTTTGAGACTAGAATGTTACACAACTCAAAATTAATACCATTTTTTTTACTTGTTTCTTCATGGAAGGAACCTATTGTATTATATTTTAGAAGCACTTATTTTGTTGAACATTATATTTTAGAGGCACTTATTTTGTCGAGCATATTTTAAAAGCACTTATTTTGTTGAGCATTATATTTTAGAAGCACTTATTTTGTTGAGCAATGATTAGTCAGTTAGATTTCATTATAGTTTTTTTTTAGTTTCTTTGAATTTCGGGATCCATCCACTTTAATTTATCATATTTAATTAAATTGAAGTTGTCTCACTAAGAGCTAGTATATTCATATTTATTTATTATTTAAAAGAGTACATACAGAAAATTGATCACTCAATATATTGTACACAAAACAGAAAATGTTAAATCACGCCATTTCCCTGTCATGACAGGGATGATTCATCTTTCATCATTCCTTTTAAAAGCAATGATGAAGGATGAACCTGCATTTCAGTATAGAAATATTCCTTTTATCTTGCAAACCGGAGCCAATCCAGAATTTTCACTGTCGTTTTCGTATTCAGCGCCTCAAATTATTTAATCTCTTCGGACCTGACGTTCATTATAATGGACACAGAGTTCATATGCACTTTGTAAACAAACTTTGTGGTATATTTCTGTTTTCTCATAACAAAGAAAGATACAGTAGTATCGCCTCGAAAGGTTTTGATTGTTATATTATATATCTAAACTAATACAACATAATCTTGCATTTAGTGTAAATAATACATTGACAAGCAAGATTTTTTTTTAAATCCTTAGAATTAATTCAAGTCTGAAGAAGAAGTTCAAGTAAATATACTCTATAATTAAAACTAATAGCACGTGTTTTCAATCCATCAAAATTATATTCGTTAAGTCCCCTTTTACAGGGTTAAAAATAATTTCAAGCGTTAATTATTCATTATGCTTAACTAAACAAAAAAAAAAAACGTTTCGTTTACATTCCGTTGGCTGCGCGGTCTTTCAACTTCTCATAATTAGAAAGGAAAACAATAATGAGAATATTTAAAAATGTTAATAACGATATCCTTTGTGGTGGGGAATAATATGGTAATTTATCCCTGTTGCGGACGTCAGATCTCTGAGAGGTGAACATTTTTCACAAACGTATCCTGAAACAATGAAGAGAGAGATGTAGAACATTGGTCGCAAATATGCAACTCGTGGACCAGATCCGGCCCATACCGGTCAAGAACTACATACATACAAATAAATCTTCGCGTCATATCCATCCGAGTGCTATCCTTTCCCGAACTCACTCGACAAACATTCTGAGCCTCTTCCACATTCATACACCTTCAACAACCTACGTAGCCTAGTTTGTAAGACGCTTGTCTCCCATCCCGGAGATTCGATTCCCGTTGGAACCCAGATTATTTTAAAAAGGATTCTAGTCTGGTTGAACATCTTCCTGGTTGGTTGGAAGATATTGCCACATGGCAATAAGCCCGTCAGGTTGTACTGTATATAACGAAAGTGTATACTGTTTAACATTATTTTTTTACGGAGATGGTATTCGTACAACCTGGAGGATTTATTGCCATATGACAATTTAATATAAGGATTTTCATGGAAAATCATTAGTACAATACCTTTTTTGGTCAGGTCAAAAGTCAACCATTCTACAAACTAGGGTACGGAGGGTAAAGTGGGGTAAAAATCACTCGTAAATAGAATAATAAATAGGGAAATTCTTGGAACCCTGAACACGGAACCCATTCGAAGCAATTATTAGGTTTGAATAACTTTCATACTAATGTCAGAAACTAGTATTTCAAAGCCAACTTAGAATGAAAAAGACCAGTTGGTCAACCCATTAGGAATTAGTAGAAAAATGTGGATTGTGAGAATAGTAAGTGGAAATCTGCAGCAACGATATTGAAGGAGAAATGATCCGAAAAGAGAAATGAGAGATAGTGAAGATGGTTAAACAGGTGATTTTTTTTTAGTTTATACTCATAATGGTTTTCAAGATGAATTTGCACAGCATTTCTGCTGAAAAGTTAAAAGAAGTCAATGAAGATGATGATTAATTAGATATCACTGAAAGCTAGGATAGAGGGGTTTTTCTCAAATACGACTTTTGTAGTTTGAACCGCAATATTTTTATAAACATTTACGGCCCGCGTGTATTCTGAGTTTAATACCACTGAAATAAAGGAAGAAGGAATCCAGTGCGTGTATTTGTATCATTGTTGAGGGGTAATTCAAACTCCATAGAGGATCCATCCATCGCGCAAGCTCCTCTCTTTTCATTTGATTTTCTTTTACCACTGTAATTCAACACGAAGCGCCGACGATTCAATCAAAATAGTCGCGTCATGTTGCTTTTATGGCGCGACAAGGACCGGCAGTAATATAGTATGAGTGAAGCTTAATAAAGGATTGCTTATAATTGGGCGCGGTAATATTTTTTCGTTTAAGCCCTTTATAAAGGGCACTGTCAAATTAACATGACACTGAAAAAAAAATTATATCCAAAATGTATTTAACGTTAACCATACACGTACTACTACTTCTCGTTAATATTTTCGCTCATCGCTTGTTATTATTAGAAGGCAATAGTTACACATTTATTAATTGTATACCAACACTCATTAATATATGAAAGGATGCAATTGTTACACTATTTTATATATCAAAGCATATATGAAAAAATGTAATAGTTACACAATTTATATGATAGAATGTAATTGTTACACGTATATTAATTATATACCAACGCTAATTTATATTATATACGAAAAAATGCAATAGTTACACTATATTAATTATTATATATACTAACACTCATATACTCGTATATGAAAACTGATCGATATATGAAAGAAATGCCTTGAATCATAACGAGTTACAGCTTTACTTCAGCAGGAGACAATTTTACGATTTCATTATGCACTTAGTACTGTGTCAAAAACTCGAGTGTAATTATCAAAACAGTGGGTGCATACAGAAGTATTGCTACTAGAAGTAAATAAAAAGCAGAATCAGCGCTTCAGAAATCGATACTTGACGAAAACTATATGGAATATGTATGAACGAGTATCGATTGAATGATTTTTTGGAGACAAATATTACAAGTACAATTGTAGAAATTCTTAAATAATTGACATATTGAGAGATGGCGTTTTAAAAGGCTAACAAAACAAATATTTGTCTGATATTAACTAAGGGCGATGATCAGGAAGGTTTAGAAAAAATAGAAGATAATATGAGTAATGTTGATACATAGAAAGGTAAGAAGTAGGACTAAGAGAGTTATGTGATAGTATGTATGCATTTAGAAAGGATAACATTTTAAATTAATATAGGTTAATTGATAAAACTATAGTTTGTACATATACATATCCTAAAATTACACATATACTTCCAGGCAATGGAAAATTAAGTACATTTAAGAGAGAAGCCATCAAAAGGTCTGGGTCATCTCATAACATCCCCCCAGTCGATAAACACCCCCACCAACATAGGGCAAGGCCGGCTGTAAGGGCATCAGATGTTTTTCAGCCCACAACCTTGTTCACGTTAATTATAATATAAAAAATAAATGACAACAAATAAGCAGTAAACATAATTATAAACTCAGTAAATATGAAGTTTTTTTTTAAAATAAATTGACACACATATACATACTATGTTAACCCCAGATTTACTGCAGTGTAAAGAGAGAAACTAAAATAAGAGTCCTAAAGAAAACAGAAATAAACTAGAAGATAATTTTGCTGAGAGTTGTCATATCATGAGAGCGGCTGCAGCTCGGATCTTTTGAACTATTTATGTTCATCTATACACTTAAGTGAATTTCATTGGTGTACTCATAAGTCAACTGTCTCGTAATAGGCAAGATTTTTATTCGTATACAGAAAGATATCGAGATTTGTTTCTTCTGACTACACAAAAAAGTCATTAATTATAAACGTGACCATGAAAAGAAAAAAGATCACATTTTCAACATTCAATTATGGTGTCCTCTTTAATGCGTACTCGAATATGTGGGTCAGCGATATACACTTAATAGAAAGATAAATACTCGTAAGTTCATACCGTTATTAAAAATACATACTCGTTTTTACAAAATATCGATATAAAATGAGCTTTTGATACAGGAAAGATGAAAAATTATTATTGTCCGTTATAAAAATTCTATATCATAGATATAAATTAACGAATATTGGAAAATATTTTTTTAAAACGGGAATTTTGTGAAAAATGAAAAATATTCGTAGAACACAATATTCTTGAAATTTCAATTCATTCTAGTAATTGGAGCGCGGAAATTAAAAAGCTCAAATTGTTTTTTGTTTTTAAAGTACTTGTAAATTATTTTATTATTCGATAAGAAAAACGATAAATACACTAATAAAATCGTTTAAATCCATAGAATTATTTCTTTTACCATTTCTGGTTAACGGAGCATGATAAGTGTTTGATTGAATTCTAAGAATAGACATAGCAATCAAGTTATAAATATTTATTAATTTTTTTTCCAGGATAAGGAAATTTATTAGAATAACAGAAGTAAATGTCATTTTAAACAATATTGTTATTTCTCCAAAAGTTTTTATTATAAAACAAACGTGAGCATTGATGCCTTTTGACGTTTGGGGTAGTATTACCCACACGTGTAATGTACTGCGAGATACGTGCCTATTTAAGTGGTTATAAACCTGAAGACCCGATTACTGGGACCCCAGACAATATTTCCTACCGGCCACGCTCCTCAATTTATCTGAATCAACAATTCGGATTTGTTGATAAGTACAATACGAATGAAATAAAACTAAATGAATACTTTGATTTATTAATAACTTTTGCATAATAATTAGTATATATTTTATAATAAAATGAAAAAAAATCGAGTATAAAACTATTTCAAATGGTAATTTCGCTAACTGTTTCCAAACTAATAAACAAATAACACCAACTTAAAAATCTCAGTGTTTTAATAGAATCAACAAATTAAGCCAATTCATAATAGATATAGCCTTACCATTTGCTGAAAGGGCAAAATATCGGGTCACCCCACTTAAACAGAGCCTGGTTCTATTCTATAACGGATTTATACAAAAATAAATATCTTACCACAACACAAAAAGGATAGGAAGATTCCCACTTTTACAAAACTCGTTGAAGACACAATTTGCTCCCTTTTAGAAGCTCGTGATTCTTATTCTTACATTTTGAGGTGTGAGCTCTCTATACCATATAATGGCAGGATGTACAATGGGATAGCAAGAGAAAATATCCATTTTCGAAATCAATTCGTTCCGTTTTACGTCGAATTTATTTGGGAACGCTACCGCGGTTTAAGATAGTAAAAAAACATTAATAAACTTAAGTGGCTTATATTGAAGAAAACCAAAATTATCCTAGATCCTCAAAAAATATTAATCAATTATAGTAGCAAATCCGAATTACTGATTCGCACATATTGAAGAACGTAGTTGGGAGACAACATTGTCTTCGACTCAATTAATCGACCCTTTGGATTGAGAACCACTCGTGTAGATACGGAACTCTCAGTTGATGATCACACGCATTGGCAATACTAACAGTACACGTTGCGCGTGTGCGAGTATTTTATACCAGGCCTTTTTTTCGAGTATCATCGGGAATCGAACACGAAATCCCCAGATAAAAGTCAAGTGTCTTACCAACTAGACCACAGAAGTCATAAAAACATTGCGTTTTAAATATGGGTTGTTAACATTCAAAAACAATTATACATCTGAATCATAACACATAAAATTTTATTTTACTTATTTTTATCCTTTTTTCGAGTATCATCGGGAATCGAACAGGAAATCCCCAGATAAAAATCAAGTATCTTACCAACTAGGCCATGTAAGTTATAAAAACATTGCGTTTTCAATATGGGTTGTAGATATTAAAAAACAATTATACATATGTAACAAAACATATTCAATTTTATTTTGTAATTTACATTTAAAATACTTTTTTCTTTTACTTCATGATATTGGCTACAGTTTTCTCTCATAGTTGACGCTTTAGAGCAATTAAACAAATACACGCCGTTCGGAGATGTCGAGGGGGACCATAGGAATAAATAAAACAGTATCTTGTGCTTCTCATTACACATGTGTGACCGAGGTATCACTAGCAATCATGATAAATATATTAGAATTCTAGAAGTTAAGCTTTTTGATTACTCTAGAATGATAGTATACGAGTACATACGACTATATGCCAATCAAATTTTTAAAAATGTAATCAAGAAATTTCGCCCAATTGTAATAATACTGTGAATATGAAATTCTTCCATGTTTTATTTTAAGCTAGACCTGTGGTTCGTTATCATAAGGACTGCCTGTCTTGAGATGTTGACTCACATCTATTCGTTTTTGGAGGTCTTCTGGGAAACGATTGCCAGCGAGTACTTCTTGTAGTGTGGCCGACGTGCAGATAGTCACGGCCGGCATGTCAACAATGTATTGAGCGGTTTTATACCCCATCACTACTTCACATATTTCTCGGATATGGGAGTTTCTAACTCTATCTCGAAGTGTTTTGTCTGAAATCGCTCTGAGGGTTTCCATTTCAATTATTTTGGGATTTTTTTTTGTTGTATCTGATCTTGACTCGATTCGATAAGTCATGATTGGCCTTATGATATATGTCATACTAATATGCTTTGTAAATTTTGACCTTACTGTTAATTCTCATGTACTTGTTATTCCAGACCACATATTTTAGGCGCCCAGAAACAGCAGCGGGCGTTTATTTACTTGACCTTTTATTTTTTTGTGAAGATTATTGTAACTTAGTCAATTAACACCTAGATATTTAAATTCCATCGTTTGGTTAAAAGCTTTGTCATAATTCATAAATTGATATGTTCATCAAACCTTAATTCGGAGACTATCGAAAATTCATAAAAGTATTTTCATAGGTCAAATTTCCGTTATTTTTCTCTTCTTAAAACTTGAGATTTTTGGCATCTCCTTTTTAACATGGCATTGGAAAAGGTTGTTAGAAACGACATACGCTTAATTGATGGTAACGTTTATAATGAGTCTGTGCAACTTTTGGCATGTGCTGATGGCATATACATCACTTGAGCAAAGAAAATAGGGATAATAAGGATGGAAATTGTAGTCATTAGGCCCGACGGATATTTTAAGATAATATTTGTTTTTTTTTTAATTGATAAGGATGAAGCTCCTCTGATTGAGCTGGGAAGAACGTTTTAAAAATAGTGCATAGTGAACCGCAAAAAAATATATGTAGAATGATGTATGATGCGTTGGAATTCTAAGGATCTATCTAGACGTCACCAAATCGGAAGGACAGTCCACGTTCAGAAAAAAAATTATTCGTAAATATCTCAGTCGAACACGATGCAGTATAATTCAAAACGCAAGCTTTTCGAAAATTTAAGTTCATCGTGAGCTAAAAAAAATATTTTCATCCTTTCAAGTATTATAGTAATCCTTCAACATATCCAAATCAAAGATGCAGACAGAAAACATTGTCTTCGACTCCATTAATCGAGCTATCGGCTCACTTTCGGGTTTAGAATCACTGAAATTGGCACGGAACTCGAGGTTCATCATCACACATGAATGGCGTTTTGGTAAAGAGGTACATGTCATCAATTACTTATTTGTCAGTTTGAAGTTTTGCAACACTTGTATTCCTGAAATACTCGTACAAACCTCAGGTAAATTTTAAAGGTAAACTTTGAATACATAAATAATTTATGTATTCAAAGTTTACCTTTAAAATTTACCTGAGGTCTGTATTTCAGGAATACAAGTGTTGCAAAACTTCAAACTGACAAATAAGTAATTGATGACATATACCTATTTACCAAAACGAAATTCATCATGTTAACTATAGTACCCCACACGTAAAGAGGGAACAACTCTAGCACACCTCTAGTGAGTCTAATTTTTTTTACAGAAAACCCATTTTTGTTTGTGGATATCATCGGGAATCGAACAAGAAATATCCGGATGGAAGTTAACCGTCTTCCCAATTAGGCCGCGTTAGTAAAATAATAAGAACGAGAGACTATTTATTTCATTACAATTATTACAAAATTAATAATTTTAAAATGCAAGACATTAATTACATAATTCAGATTTTAGGTCAATGATGATAGAGCGTAAGAGAACGTAACACAATATTATCAATAACATTAAATTTAACGAACTGTAACAGTGTGCTCGTATTTTGCATTTTTCAGTTATCAAAGGAAAGAAGTTGAGATACGATATTTAATCAGAAGATTGATAATAAAATACACATTTGCAATCACTATGAGTTGCAATTCAAACAAAGTTAATCTTTGTGTACTTCCGGATAAATAAACAGGAAATACTCGTGCAATATTATCAAGACATTGCGTTCAGCTTATAAAAAAGCAGTCATGTTCCCCTATGTGTTCGCACCGGTTCGGGCGAATCGGTTGACAATATTAGCAACGTTACGCCGAACCGGTTGATAAATTTTAGAAAATATGGAAAAGTGTATCATTAATAGATTTTTATATGTGCTAGTTACAATACATGATTATTATTTTTAAAACTAGTCTAAGAAGAATGATAATCTTGTTCGATAGATACATGCAGTATTTCTTGATCAATATCATACGTGCCTAACATTTTTCTATAAATTATAATTAAAGATATTGAAACCATTTTTTTATAACTTACTGCTAATTTGGTTAATTAACATAACTACCTACAAAGATAAAAATAAATTATTTAGAACTGAAACGACAAAGTATTTAAAATATGTTAATATTGTTTTGGGGGGTATCACTGCTTTAGACCAACGTTCTCCAAGAACAACTTACTTCTTAAAACTTGATCAAGGATACGACGGATGAAGCTGATGAAGTTTTGAAACTTATTCAACATAGTAAATTTAATATAACTAGCTGTTACGAGTAACCTTAGATCTCTTCTTGGAAGCACAAACTTGAAATTGAATAGATTGAGAAACACTTGTATCCGAGAAATACATGAGGAAAATTAAAAAGGCTCATTTTAGAGTTACTTGTTATAGAAACTCTGTGAGTTCCATTGAATAACAGAGATGTCAACTCGCATTGAAATCAATCACGGAGCAGTCCACTAAATTAAGAGTAGTACACAAAATATATGTAAATTTTTATACCATTTCTGCGCCTTATTACCATAAAAGTTTTGTGAAAATGTGCACTGAGAAGAATACGTGATTTACCAATATTCTTCTTTTTTAAAATTCCTCTCCTGTTTGAGAATTGCCATGAATATACCTTAACCTTTGAGACAGCATCTCTGAACAAAGATATTTTACCAAAGGAGATGCGTCTTCTTCCCACAGCTCCTTCTGCCTTGAATTTTCTCCTGAAATGTCTCATACTTTTTCCTTACATTATACATTCAAAGTACTCGTACTTGAACTTCTTTATCTTTATTCGTCCGTTTCAAGAAGTCGTAATTATTAATTTCGTCAACCACTGAGACTCTCAACATTCTTTGATATCGCCACATTTCAAAAGCTTCTGATTTTTCGTGGTGGCTTGAGTATGTGTCCAAGCCTAAAATATCATAGAGAAGTAGGGAGAATATGAAACATAACAAAATTCGAATACGTTAGTCGATATCGAAGTCCCTGCTGTAGATCAAATATTGATTGAATGACCTGCATTTTGAAGAAATAGCCTCGTTCGATGTCCATGATATAGAAGAGAATACGAAAAATTGTTATTTGAGATGGAAATGAATTAAAAAATTATTAATGAAAAAAATATGAAAAAGAACACAGCAAGAAGCATTCCGCAGACACATATAGAACGAATGAGTGACGAAACACTGATTAAACAAATCTACAGTAAGAAAACCTAGAAAACTATTGCTGAACTGTGTATGTGAAATTTTGACGAAATTGAAAAATTGGCGATTTCCGTGGCCTAGTTGGTAAGACGTTTAACTTCAAACTCGGAGATTACGGGTTCGATTCCCGTAGGTATTGGTAGGAATTTTTAAAAAACACTCCAATCTTGCTTTCACTTAAGTATTGTTTAACACCTTAACCCCTACCTTTCTAGTTAATTATAAGATATTGTAACATGGCAATGTATCCATCAGATTGTACTGAATACAACGTGCGTGTAATACATTACAAATTTTGAAGAGTATTTGTGAGAAGTCAGTGAAACTGGGAACTTTGGATGCAGATGAGGCAAGATATGTAGTCTACTATAGATATAATATTCTGACGCTCTTTACTGTAAACTTACCTGAACAGTAAATATCGTGATGCTATATGTAATTATGCTAAATGGTCGATGTCACGTTCGCTGCCTGAGTGCATAATTCTTTCCTGTAGTGAGTCAGAAAACAGCTCCAAGAAATTAAATAACCTTACCTAATCAATATGCACGCATTTATCTAATTTGTGGCCGTTCATTATGAGAGCTAATCAGTATTAATAATTATTTTTTTGGCTTTTGACAAAGCCCATTACACTTCTGTAGAGGTTAATATGTGATTTTTTGTTTGGTTTTAGCGAAGGGTTATATATGTTTATTTTAGGTTTTCAGTTACTTCGCGAACTGTAAATATTGGATTCTGACATCAGATCTACCTGGAGATCCCTCAGCAGCTTCCTTACAGCATTTTTTATTTTTTGGCCTGGATGACTCTTTAGTAACATTGATCTCTGTTTTGGATATACAGGAGACGGTATCTATTTTAATTGGTATTTTGTGGGCTTATGACCACCTTTGAAGGCTGAGTTAAGTGCTCACTTTATGCCTAGGCAACATTCCTCATTATACCATAGATTCATCTCTATACATCATTTAAATGTTTTTATTCTTAGTGCAGACAAGATGGTTTTTAGTCTTTATGCCATTTGTTGACGAACAATGGTAAGATTTTTTTTAACAGATGTTGAGGAAACCTCTTTATTCTGTCAATACCTCATCATTGTTTGTTATACAAGCCGGATATTTTTTTGGCTTTTGACAAAGCCCATTACACTTCTGTAGAGGTTAATATGTGATTTTTTGTGTGGTTTTAGCGAAGGGTTATATATGTTTATTTTAGGTTTTCAGTTACTTCGCGAACTGTAAATATTGGATTCTGACATCAGATCTACCTGGAGATCCCTCAGCAGCTTCCTTACAGCATTTTTTATTTTTTGGCCTGGATGACTCTTTAGTAACATTGATCTCTGTTTTGGATATACAGGAGACGGTATCTATTTTAATTGGTATTTTGTGGGCTTATGACCACCTTTGAAGGTGGTCAGAAGTTTACTCAAACGTTCTAAATTCTCAAGTGAGGTTATGAAAGCATGCGA
This sequence comes from Odontocerum albicorne, assembly GCA_949825065.1. NCBI lineage: Eukaryota > Metazoa > Arthropoda > Insecta > Trichoptera > Odontoceridae > Odontocerum > Odontocerum albicorne. The sequence goes on from OX463853.1 coordinate 23,611,492, forward strand.
CTCCCTTATGGAAGTAAGAACAAATTTAACCTAAACTAATAAATCTTCAACATTTTTTATAAGATTTAGTTTACGTGGGTCGGACAATGAATTCGGATCATTATTACCTCAAATTTGTGTTAGATCGTTTTTTAATATATACGTTCATTTAACATAAAGCAATAAAACCGTACTTACTGGTAATATGAATCAATAAAAGTTAAACAATGGTTACATGAATTTTATTATTTCATTTAACAATGTTTAAACAATGACAGGTAGAAAACATACCAACTAGGCCACGACCGTCGTAGCCTAGTTTGTAGGACACCTCCTTCGACGCGAAGGTAACGGGTTCAATTCCCACTGAAACTGTTTTTTTTTAAAGGTATCATCAGTTTGGTTTCAACTTCAGACCTTTAAACAGATTTTAGTTTATTGTCAAAGATTACTACAATACAATAAACTCGCCAGGTTGTATTGTATACAACAAGAACATAATACAACAATTTATATAACGATTGATTGGCTCGATAATGACAATCTTTAGTTTTTTTTCTGTGTTTTCTTAATTCATCATTTTTCGTGTGATGTTTCGATTATTGTGACACGAAGATATCTTGACCAAGCCAACTCATTTGTAGTAGACTGATGAATTTCATGTATGCCCCTTCAAAGACGGAATATGAAGCATATATGTTATATCCTCGGATCCAAGTCATGGTGATAAAAAGTATGAAAGATTATTGTGACACGAAGATATCTTGACCAAGTCAACTCATTTGTTGTAGATTGATGAATTTCATGTATGCCCCTTCAAAGACGGGAAATGAAGCATATACCCATATACGAGTATGTTATATCCTCGGATCCAAGTCATGGTGATAAAAAAGTATGAAAGAAAAATACGAAATATGGGTGAGTAATGAGATATTCGATCAAAGTGTAGAATTCTGCTATTTAAGCAGTATTTTTGCGAGGATAGAAGAGTTACGAAGGATATCGAACGGCGTGTAGCGATAGGAAACAATGTTAATGGGGCGCTAAAACAAATATACTTGAACCATACATTATTAAAATCTGCTAAGATAATAATCCACAACAGTACTTTAGTACCAACTTTGGTGTATGGGAGTGAAATATGGACATGAAAAAAGGCTGAAAAGAGCCGAATAAATTATGTAGAAATGCGTGCACTTAAAATAATACATGGGGCAACAATGTATAACAGAATACGGAATTAAGTGACTAAGGATGAACGTGAACTTAAGGCTGGTGTGTTGAGTGAGATAAATAAGTTTGGGCACGTGGAACGAATGAATAAAGACTGAAGAAATAAATAAACAGTGCCAATGTAAGTGACAGACGTAGTAAAGGAAGGCATACGAAAGAATGATCGGATCAAGTGTATGACTTTTTGAAAGAAGAAATTTCAAGTCAGAGAAATCGTAGAAGTTGTATGTATGTACAAGAGGCGGAAAATTGTGTGTCCCGATAAGGAAAGTCTGGCATTCTCCTCTATCTGTTTTCCCCGAGAGGGAAACGGTGTGATGGCATGTCTTCACATCCTCACTCGCAATTTTTTTTTATTTTATAGCTCGCTACAAAATGTGTGTTTCAAGAATAGAGTGTTTTTTAAATATTCCTACCAATACCTACGGTTCAGCAATAGCACAGTTCAGCAATAGTTTTCTAGGTTTTCTTACTGTAGATTTGTTTAATCAGTGTTTCGTCACTCATTCGTTCTATATGTGTCTGCGGAATGCTTCTTGCTGTGTTCTTTTTCATATTTTTTTCATGAATAATTTTTTAATTCATTTCCATCTCAAATAACCATTTTTCGTATTCTCTTCTATATCATGGACATCGAACGAAGCTGTTTCTTCAAAATGCAGGATCTGATCTACAGCAGGGACTTCGATCTCGACTATGAGAAAAAGTATCAATTTAACTTGCATGTTTTTGTTAAAATATATTACCTCACAAAGGAATGTTATTATCAACATGCATAATATTTCATAATTTTATATTGTATGTTGACAGTAACGTTCCAGATAAGATGTACTTAGTGCTGCAGGTATTAAATAATTACCATTGAATGTAATCACTTCGATTCACAATCATTCACAATTCATCATCATCACCTTATACAGATTTGGCAGAAGGATAAAAGTATGATTAATGCTGTTGAAATGCGTGCACTAAAGAAAATTTGTCGAGCGTCAATGAATGAGAGAATACAGAGAGAAACCAGAAATGAATGCATTGACAAAAATATTGTTATAAGTAAGACGAAGAAAGGAGCTTAAAGATGGTTTGGACATATGCAGAGAATGTTTGAAGCAATAAAGTAGTCTGACGACATGGACAATAAAGGCCGATCTGAAAAAGAAGAGTGGTAAACCGGTAAGCCATGATGTATCATAATTCCCGTAGACTACCCTTGCAGAATTATTTTTAGTAAAAGTTTAAAATACCTTCGATTTATATAAAAAAAAATGTTCGAGATACTTTAAAAAATTCTACTTTCTTTTTTTTTTAATTTTTGATGAGTTGTGTCTTAGACATCTTAATCATTGACAATTGAGAATTGAACAACTTCAAAAACAAGTGAGTATACCAAGGAAATTTAGATAATATCTATAACTCAAATTATTTTTATTATTCTTGCGTATGGAATTCCTCAACATATTTAAATCGGGAGAAAAGATTAATTTTGGTCCCATTAATCGACCCTTCGGGTTTATAGTCACTGGAGTTTACATAAAATTCATTGTCCGTCGTTGTACGTATGGATTACACGTTAGTTTAACCAATTTGTAGACGAACTAGAATCCAAACAAGGAACCTTGTTTTGTTACCATCGGGAATCGAGCCCAAAACCCCAGGTGGAAGATAAGCGTCTTATTCCACTTGGGTCGCCAACGCATGCGACATATTGTAGATAATATGTGGAATGATAGAATCATTAAACTATGCTGTTACTAAAAACTCTAAACAGTTTTTATAACCCTATTATTGAGCTTTAGGCCATATTTTATTAAAAAAATATATCTCTTCGACCGAAGTTTCTAGACTGCCATAAAAAACAAATAGTTTTTTCCTTTAAATAAATTAGCAACTTCACACGAGCTACTACTTGAAGTGAAAAAAATATTTCCGCGTTACACAAAAATTCATTTATTTCTTTCGAAAGCACTTCAGAACATCTGGCACGTTTAATTTTTTCAAGTTTCTCAAAAAGTTGTCAACTCGACGGAGTTCGGGGTCACCAATTTAAGGCATATAAAACTTGAGAAAAATCACGACCTATATAAGAATTTATTTAAAAAAGTAAACAAGAAGACGAATTTAATTCATTCAGTCCAATCAAAAGTTTTATTAAGGCGGTGAAGAGGAGTTTCTAAGAAAAATAATCACATATTTACGCGTCGGAATAATAAATCTCAGATAACATTATATGTTTTTCTTTTCAAAAATAATATGAATTATAATGCGAGTACGGCATAGTCGAACTGAGGGTATAAAGTAATCTCTCTATTTTAAAGGTTTCCATTTACACGAATTCATTAAAACTGAGTTTATTCTGTCTAAAATTTTAAATGCATAATATTGAAATGCAAAATAGTAACGATTTTATTTCTATAGTAAATCGGCATTTTTTATACAACTACCATATAAGAGCGATAACTTATATACATTTTTATACAACTACCATATAAGAGCGATAACTTATATACATTTTTAAACTTCCTCCTCACTCTTCAGTTTTTACGGCTAAATGTGTGGTAATAAACGACTCTTAGAATTTGCGAGTATTTAAATTTTTCAAAAATTGTTATGTTCTCTAATTCCTAAGTGTTCTTAATTGAAATTCAGGTAATTGTGAGTAACTCAAACAAATAAATTATTTGCTCAATCAAAGCTAAATCAAACCGATCACCGATGTCAAAAAAATAATAGATGTTTCTCTAACTTGGTTCCTTCACAATTCATTACCAGTGATACCAATATGTATTGGTATTACTGGTAATGAATGTGTTGATCCCTTCGCAAAGTAAGCACGTTCTACCGGTTGTCGCCTCTCTAATTTTTCAGAGCCAGTAACTGATATTTTAAATAAACTTCAACATGACATCTGGCTATAACTGGTGTTAATAAAGGCTCTAGATATAAATCAATACAATAATATATCCCTTTGAAACCATGGTTTGATATAATAATAATAACCATGTGTCTGTCATGTGTCGTTTGAGGACGGTCCATTCATGGTGGCTAGTCACCTTTACAGAATGGGTATTGTGAAGAATCCCGGCTTCGAGTGTGGTCTGGATGATGAAACAATATACCATGTGTTTTAGGTTGTCCTTTGCGAAACATATTTCATTTGTTAAAAGTCATATCTTTACCGCGTCGGATGAATGTTGAGTTTCTTCTTTCATAGTGGAACTTTTCCATTCATGGATTGATTGTTATATTTTTTAAACTTAATCAGTTGAAACTTTAAATTGTCTAGAATTGATATTTTTTAAATTATTTTTACTTAATTGACTCATATAATTGCATAGTGACATTCATTTGGTGACACAAATCATCCTAGTTTGGATGGATTGCCTACTATAAAAAAAGAGCGATAACACTAATAACGGAATATTCATCCAGCAAAAGTGATGTTGATAAGGTGATATGTAAAAAGTGATATGATATTGTAAGTTGTCATTTTTTTCTGAGTATAAATAAATCGTAAAGCTGTCATCAAAATATGTATTTTATTAGTTTTCAGTAACCACTTATAGGCTTATGGAAGGAAGAATAGAATTTCTGGAAATATATAAATGATCGCATATTTTACGTAAAAGGTGATAAAGTACGCCCCAATTCAGTTCGAGATTAAAATTTTAAAAAAAAGTAAACAATTTAGACCGGCACTAAAAATATTTACGCTTAGTAACGGAGCAATAATCATATTGTCGATATGAAATGGAAGCAACATTTTCTGGTATAATCAACCAATGTAGAAGAAATAGTAACGTTTTAAAACTTTTATTATAAACAGTACTATTTGGTGGATTTATTGGTAAGTGGCAAGTTCTTTTAACTAATCATAACCACAAAAATATTCAAGTATAGCAATCCCTCAATTTACGCGAATTCATATAACTAAACACTGTTCGAAACTAGAGGGATAGAAAAAGGCAGCAGAACAACAGACTTGAGATATTTTTTTACACCATCAAAAACGATAATTGAAACAGCTACAAAATTCCGTGATATAATTTGAACATTAACATATTTATTCAGTTGATTAGACAATAAACAAAGGTGTGTTTACGAAACAATAGACACTTTAATAGCATAAATACCAGATCAAAATACTACATTACTTGCAGGCTACCTTCGTGACATAGTTGGTACCTCACTTACACCAGGAAGTTTCGGGTTCGATTATCGATCGTACCCTAAAAAAATTAAAAAAATAGCAGTCTGGTAAAAGTGTTCATCTAGTAACAATAATCACAAGCGCTAAATGTATGCTAGTGTTGTTATCTCTTCACACAAGAGTTGGACAAACCACGAGCTCCGTCCCTATTCAAGTGGTTCTAAACTGGAAGACTCGAGTAATAGAGATGAAGACAATGATGTGTCGCTCTTCAATATGGCCGAATCACTATCATTCAACACGTTGAATACATATGACACACGTAAACAAAATGAATGAAGCAAAAATGTCATTTATTTTTTAACATTAATAAGGTTGCATTTTAGTGAATGTCAATAATAACCAATCTTATTTTCACCTGACTACATGCACTTGAATGCTGGCTCAGGTTTTTGGAGAGAACTCGGTATTATTACGACATAATAGTAACGGAGGATGATAAGTCCAAGGGTTGGTTAAAGTTATCAAAAATCAATGTTTGATTTAAAGCCCCTGTTAAGCGACATACATTTTTTAAACAAAAATCTTCAAACTAATAAGAAATTAAATCAGAACATGAAAAATCCAATAAATTAAGTTGTATTTCATTATATTATTGATGTTTTACAGCACATGTTTATTGTCAATGTTGCAATTTCTACTAAACAACCATAAATATGTAAAAGTCCTGTATGTGAAAAAAAAATCAGATAGGGAATTGAACACGAAGCCCCCTCGAAACAAGGGTTAAACCAAAAAGCTCGTAGAATGACAACATGTAGGAAGCATACGTATAAAATAAAAATATTTGACATGAATGCAAAAAAAAACACTTTTTTGTAAAAATTGTAATATTTTGAACTGAATGGAATAAAATATAGCCCGTGTGCCAATTTAAATATAAATGTATGAAATATTATACTAATATGTCAATTAGGTACATATTTAATTCAAAGGAAATTCAGGATTGTTTGGATTAATTTTCTTCTCCCATGGCGACACAGTACAATCATATATTAATAGACAATCTGGAAACAGGATAGACTATTAATAAATAATAGTTATGCCGTCTATTACGACCCCAGGAACTAATTAATTATGAATATTGACATTTGATGAAACTTATATCCAAGCATATTCTATAAGAAACAGAGGTAGTCTTACAGTATGAATATAAAGACTTTTCATAAAAGAAAAATCTATTTTATACTCTTCTAAAATTGGTTTTAAATATCAAAATAGTGGGGCACTGTTTCTCAACTGTTTTTGTTTGAAATTCTTATTTTTTTATTGCTAGATTCTTATTTTGAAATATCTAAAAACTATGTTAACATTCATTTATATATAGTACAGTTTATTTTGAAGGGCCGAAAACATCTGTCAACTACTTATTGGAACAACAATTTTGGCAGTTCTTATCAATATTGACCATACACAAAATATTTATTTGTAAGGCGCCCAACTCAGCTTTTATTGTAACACGAAATATTACCTCTAACAAAATAAAGAAATATTACCTCTCCTAAGTTGTTAAAACCGTGCTCGGCTGCAACAGCGTCCGCTTTATCCCTCCCACCTTTGATGTGCACAGCCCAAGTAGAGGTAAAATGGCCTTCGTTACTCAGTGCCACTAATTCCACTATATTCACCATAAAAATCACTAACACAACTATTTTTAATTTATACAACATGGTCACTATTTTTCAAGTCACACGAATACAACAAAAACGACGATTCTATATAAAAAATTGCTGATTGATCATACCATTTGGTTAGGTAGTGGATGTTTTTACAGGTGTGCAATATTTAATTAAAAATAATATTTTTACAAGTGGTAATTATTCTAAAAATAATATTTTTGTGATATGAAACAAATCAAATGAAGCTAAATAACCGCGATAAGAAAAATAGGGTGACGAAAAATTTCGATTGCAGTAAGGTACAGTTTTTATAGGAATTATAAGTTCTTATCGTAATAGGAATAAAAATAAGTAAATATTACATAAAAACCTACAAAAAACAATTACTTTGTTTTATATCCATTCAATTTATTAATTTAATCAATTGTCGTCAATTTATTTAAAAGGTGGATTAAATTAATGCGGTGTAATAAATGTTTCAATTCTACTATTTACATGTGATTAGTACACCGCATAATAGTAATTATTTTATAGTCTTCATGAATTTCATTGTTTATTTAACATGGTCCTTTGCCGTCATAAATGACACTACCTCCCAATCTTCTGGAATCTGCGTTGTCAAGACATCGTTGAAACACTGAAACAAAAAGAAACCTCAATTATTTTTTTATTCAAAAAACAAAATACAATAACGCCATCTACTAGTCGTCATATAAAGAACGAGAACGTATCAGATTTAGCATTTTTTAATGGTTATTGACCCAAAGATAATAAGTTGATTGTATTAATTGGGAATAGAGAATATGTTCTAGAAGCGAAATCACTGTAGGCTCGTGATATTAAAATTCGGAATAGTAATGATAAAAGAATCCTAAATGAGCCCAATTAATGCTGTAGAAATGCATGCACTGAGAAGGCTATACGGAATGAATATGTACGACAGAATAAACTGAATGAAGTACTTAGGGATGAATGTAAACCTATAGTTGATTAATTGAGAAATATGAAGAAGAGCACTCGATGGTTTGGGCATGAAGAAATAATAACACAAATTATTTAATGCAAATGTAAGTAAAAGGCGTGATAAAGGAAGACCAATAAAAGCACGGATGGATCATATTTTTGAAAGAAGAAATTGTAAAAAATCAGAGAAATCGTAGGAGTTGTATGAGGTGTATACCATAGATGTATAAGAGGCGAAGGATGTATGTCTAGATAGGAAAGTCTGGCGCTCTAGTCTCCTTGCCAACTCGGACACGGAGATGGCGTGATGGTATGTATAAAATGATCATTTATATAGCACCGTTTAGACAACAGACTACACAATAATTTATTAAATCGTAAATATTTATTAAATAAGAATATAAGTACTTATTATATAACATATTTAATTCATTAGAAACAATAAACAGTCTTAGCACCCGCAAACGGAGGAAGGCACGTTTGTAATGTACCTTCTAATATTGCTTTGCATTGGATTATTCGTAAAAATAAGATCTTCGTGAAAGATCGGTTACGCATATTTAATGGGCTGGGCATTCAAGGAATATATGATCCAATGTTTCCTGGATGAGGCCAAATTCGCACATGCTAGAATTCAAACTTTATACTCGGTCAAATGTTCCTTTGTAGAAGAATGTTCAATAAGCATATTTATTTTTATTTATTTGCATGGTATACTTGAACATATCCAAATTGGTTATTCGGACATATTAAAAATAGTTGCCGGAAGACAACATTGTCTACAGCCGCAATCATCGAGCCTTCCGGCTTAGAAGTATTTGAGTAGGCACGTAACTCGCGGGTCGTCATCGGGCTTGTTGGGAATACGTGGCGTACGTGAAGAGGTGAACTATCGTCGTCGTTTTTGGGCCTCGTAATCAAGGATCCCCTGGCCATTCCCACGTCAATTCAGTTGGAAAGCGAAACTGTGCCGTGGAGTTTTTTTCTTTATTTCTCTTGAGTGAGTGAGCCGTTGCGCACCGGCAAACTCTCCAGCCCCACCGGTATACTGGATTCAATGGCACACCTAAAGTGAGACGATCGAAGCACACTGTTATAGATTTTTTTAAATAATAGATATTACCGTAGGTCATACGTATCCTTATACCCCCGAATACTAGGCGGAAAAAAATTCCTGTGTCATTCGAGGGGAGTAGTACAACGCGGGGTTCGAACCGGCGATCTTCCGGAAGTGCAGTGCGTTATAGCGCGGTAATGTATCTCAAAGGGTAACTATACTAGCACACGTGTATCGAGATCGAAAACAAATAGTGAATACAATTGTTGAATCAAACTCATTTTTCTCTTAAATACAATTTAGAACACAGTTTGTCACAAAAAACAGAATATGAGTACGTTTGTGTATTCCTAATAATAAAACATTATATTACAAACGCCGTCACTAATAGTTGTACATATCCATGGATGAAACAGCAATTTTAAATTTTAAAGCTGAAAATGGCAAAAGTTAGAATAACAAAATTATTTACAAAGGAACTTAGAATAAATACATTTTCAGATTATAGC